>OZ023329.1:16773798-16821298 GCA_964007535.1 Brachyptera risi | reverse complement strand
GATATAACAATATTTTGACGTTTGGCTGATGAAGCAATATTACTCAGCTCAAAGCTCACACCTCTTGCATGCCTATCGTAACACCGCCTCATGGGGGCTTACTCTCCAACATATTGTTATTCTATATGCGAATATACTGTATTCTATAATATAATACATCGATTTATATATATATATATATATATATATATATATATATATATATATATATATATATATATATATATATATATATATATATATATATATATATATATATACATATATATATATATATATATATATATATATATATATATATGTACGAGTCTATATATAACACTGTATAGCTTGTACGCGATGATGTAAAATATGGTTTATACAACAGTTCATTATGGTATGCAAATTCGTTAGATATTAGATAACTTTCAAATTAGTTGCCGCTTGCAGATGGATTTCGGGGTGCGAGAGAGATAGAGAAAGAGTAGGGGTTGAGGGGGGTTGGGAAGGGAATTGAGAGAGACGGACAGAGAGGGATAGAGAGAGATAGAGAGAGAGAGAGATGGAGAGATATGACAAAGTTTCAAAGTTGTAGGCCTATGTTTGTAAGTTGAGAGCTCAAATATTCACGAATTGTATCGGACTTTACGGATCGAGAGATTTGAAGAGAGTTATGATCCTCTTAGTTCTATGTAGATATTATATATATACTATTCACAAATAGATATATTGTATTCATATCCATATCCTGAATAACAGATTCTGTGATTAATTATGTAGGTGTTATTTAATGAGTTCAAGTTCTTCGTAGCTTCGAAAATTCTTTGGGAGGTGAGTACCGATATGCATGTTTTTAATAGGCATATTCGTAATATAAATGCCAATTAATGATGTAATATCTGAACAAATGTGAGCTGCTGACCGAACTCATTCCTATTCTCTCGTATTATTACCCAAGGAATGAATCAATTCAAATCCAAATGAGAAATGATATTGTAAAAAGCAAATCACTGAGAACCTGTTGATTGGATGAAAACGTGTGCTTTTGAGAGTAGATATCAATATGGATAACGACTGTCACTACCAATGGAGTCAAGCAGGTAAATTCTACTGCCGGAAAACGTATCATGACATGGCATTCGATTCTATGCAATACCAGCCGTAACCATTCTGACATAGAGTATTTCTTAAATCATTCCTTGGAGAATTAGTTTGCATTAAAATGAGAAAAATATACGGATTCATTGATTCTTAGTGGTCATGGTTACCATATAAATGATACAAATATTTATTGCGTGATATCGATACGAGTAGCCGAGTGGTTCACACATTGAACCATCATTCAAGAGACTGAGGTTCGATTCCCGCCATGGTCAACTATCCTGATAGGGATTCCTCGTGGTTTCCCTCTGTCGATCGTCCAGGTCAATACTGGAATGTGTGAATAGGCCATGATCTACTCCCTCTCAATTTGCGGCACTTATCTGCACTAACGAAGCACTGACGATTGGCATTTGCCTACATCGAATTTGGAACTTCACGGGGGTGACTCCTTCCCACTATTCAAAATCACATAATAAAATATCCTTCTTTCTCATCACCCCATCATCTCTTATATCATCCACCGACGCCAATAGATCTCAAGGAAATCAAGGAATCAGTACAGTGCGTCGTTTAACCCAGTAACAATAAAAAATCTTGCATGGTGGCCTTTGTCTGGCGCGACAACAGCCCATAACTTGTGCAAGCCGGGTCGGGCTAGTCTCTTGCTCGTCACCGGGTCGCCGCAGCTTTCCCGCCGGCCGCCCGTGTGCTTGGCTGGACACTACACACAGGCCTTGTCACACGCACTCACGCACGCATGTCGCACGCATCAGTGAAGTAAGTGTGGGGAGAGGGGGGGGGGGGGGCTGTAGGGACCTGCTCTTGACTTTTTGTCACAACACGGTCATTATAGCACGAAGCAATTATATTGTACAAGTTACAACAAAAACGAAACTATGTAAACTAATTCGTTTAAACTAGAATGGATTAAAACATAACTGTGAGCTTTTTATGTCAATGTCTTTTTTTTCCATGGAATTGCTTTCTGTATTCAATTTGAGATGTGGTTTTTAATTATAACATGAAAATTGTATATGATGTCGAATATTGTTGTAACAATTGAACAATGTCTATTTCATTTTCTCCGATCACAACTTTATTGACGGTTTGATCACCTCCAACTTGTAGGATTGCCAATACTTGGAGCTGGTTTTACTAACTGATGATCAGCGGATTAAGCGCTAATTAGCGAATTGACCTGCTATCACCCTAACACTTACGTTTACGGACGTATGTACGTACAAAAAATTGATGTGATAAGCATACGTTACGTACGTACGAATTGTTACTTAAGGTAATTTCGTGACTCAATCAATAATGATCTGATTTCTACTCAATTACCAGTAAGTAACAGCAACTATTGTCGTTTTTGAATGATTTTGATGGAACCTGGCACTTCCATCGATATTTTGATTCCTTCAAACTTCTTTTAAATCAAACTCGCCATATGAACAATTCAAACATGGTACCTCATTGAATTCATTATTTAATTCAACATATTCCATCATGAGAACGTCGAACTCAGCTTCCTCTTACAATTTAAACTGTGACTGAACTTTCACTCCCAACTCTCACCACGGTATCTATATTTGATTCTCGTTGAATATTTCTCTGAATAGTATATAGTAGGTTTACGTCCATAGAGATTTTGAATAGATTCAACGAAACTGAACTCGCGATTAATCACGATGACTATTGCGTTCGCCTCGAGTGTCTGCCCGCTCTTGATATAGCTTGGAGGATGAGATTTTTAATTAGTAGCTTTCTTCGCAATCATCTGCGCCCTCATCAACAATCCCATTCAAATACTCCTACTGATACTATACTACCACTTAATGCGACTTCCACCAAGAATAACGTCCCAAACCAAACTAACTCCAAGAGACTAAGGAATTTGATTGGTTTATATTCACTATAGAGTTAGATATCTTGGAAATATGTCCACTTCTAGTGTATTTCCACTGTTGTCAGGATAGAATCCTAGCTCCACTTTTGAGATGAGCCACAAAATGAGTCTCATTTTTGCGTTATAAGAGACCTTTAATTGTTATTATCTCGTATTGTCATGGTATTCATCTCTTCCAGAGAACATTACCCAATCAAAGTCCTCATAGTCTCTTGGAGCTAGCTGAGCCTAGGAGGTTATTAGAGGTACTAGTCGCAGTGAAGATCCAGCTGCCGATATATTCTGCGTCCATGCTCTCGCAACATTAGCTTGTGTACTTTGAACTTCATCAAACTTCTTTGATACAATTCCCAAAAATGAATCCACTACTATTACAAAATCGTGATATAATTTTATTTTATTGAATTTTGTCATCTCTATTGTTATTATATATCATTCTAATCATTCTATTATCTTTCAATAGCGACCGTTTGACGGCAGTTTGAAAAAAAATCTCTTTCTCTTTCAACTATAACGGAAAAAAGTCATCGCTTTGTATTCGAAACTCTACAAATATCATGAATATGATCTGAATATATCCCATTACATATGAATAACCTGACACAATAAACCGTGTACTTGAAACGTTGATTTTATCACATCCATTTTTGAACAATCATTACCCACATCCTCCCCCCTCTCCCTGCCATATGTTGCATACACATCGCATCACCCCCCCCCCCCCCCTCCCCCCTCGATGTGGCCGGCCTGTCACATGCGGAGCGATGGTTGACGGAAACCGCTCGAGCGCGGTCCACATATCACGTGCCACATATGTATGATGGAAACTGGGCCAATCGCAGCTCATTTCGAAATAATACATTATATATGAGAGAGGTGAACTAGAATTATATGAAGTGAACAATTATTAATGGATAATATATATTCAGATGAGCTAAACGGAGAGTCAATTTTACAGTACGTGAAAATTGGAAGTGTTTTTTTTTTGTTCGTGCTTCACAGGTCAAACTGGAGCACATCCAATTCCATCAAATTTTGCATGTTCGTGTGCCAACATCTACATCGATAGTATAATAGTTTCGAGACGGTGAGAATTGAGAATTGAGAATTGAATGGAGATTTGAGAATTGATTTCCAAAAAAACCTTTCGTCATTTTGAGAAACCCTATAAGATTGACCCAGAGGTGAAAATTTGGAGAAAAAAAAATCTCAGAATGAACGAATATTAGGGTTTTTAGGCGCATCGACATCGAGGTCATATAGCGAATTCTTCGAGTACACGCATAATTTGCAAGGGATTTGAGAACAAGAATGATAAGAATTGTTAAAATGTGTCATCGTTCACTCAACATCAATAGATAAATATGGCACCAAGGTAATGACACGTGACAGTTGCATGAAGCCTCGAACCTCTTTGAATTGACAACTTGTAAACTGTGCACACAAACTTTCGAGTATAAAAACTGTCAACAGCTTTGCAAGCGTTTACCACACTCATAAGTGTGTCTTTATGTAAATATATCTGTCACATTACATGACCCTTGAAGCGAAGTAGGACGAGTGGATACAACTATATCGATAGAGGGTGCTTGAGGGTGAAAAGGAGAGACGAGGATTGGTCGGTTAGGTTTTTGATGTGAGGAGAAGAGGACAGATGCGGTAAATAATTCGGCACTGACATCAGGATTAGCATAAAAAATAACTGATACAGTTGGTTTCAGATGTGAATATAAATATGGACACTAACATTTCTGATGCATTCGTTGATATGTCATTATTGATGAGCGTAGCGAAGTCTCCATCCTACTCTTATAGGGCTTTGTCTGTGTGTTTTTTTTTTTTTTTTGTTTTTTTTTTTGTTTGTAAGCACTCCACAGGTCGCAAGAGTTGACTGATCAACATGAAACTTTTTTTGTACACGCAAACTCATCCAACTTAGAACTGTATAGTTTTTGGGATGAATCGGTCGGACCGATTTTGAGAATCATCATCTCAAAGTTTCTAAAAACCCCATAAGATTTGGCTGGGCGGAAAATGTTGAAAAATAAAATCTTTCCAAATGGGATGAAATTTTCTCTAAATGTGAATACATGGATTTTACACATTATTACGATTTTTTAAGCAATTCTGATCAGTCGTTTTGGAGAAAAAAAATAAAATGACTGATAATATTCATAAAATATATCATAAAAATTATGACAGAATTAGGTTGTCGAGATTCACTGCTTTCTAGATTCAAGAGTTGACCAACAATGAAGTATTTTTTATATGCGTCAAGGTGTGTAGAATACCAGAGTCAATGAAGTGGCAAGAGTAGAACTTCTTTAACGACTTTCATAGCTTATTCAGATATCAAGGTGTGTAGAATACCAAAGTCGATAAAGTAGCAAGGGTAAAACTATTTCAAGGACTTTTATACCTTATTGAGATATCTCGCTCATCTTACAACGCATATTTCGCGTTTGACTAGTTTATGATCATACTTTGATTAACGACCCCACTAACAGCTTGGTTATTTTGGAATACGAATGAATGATTCATTATTGATTCATTGTATGATATGGATTCAATCACTGAAGCAGTGCATGCATCGCTTCATGATAACCAATGCACATCAAATCAAATAATTCATTTTTAATTCAGTAATGTCACTTTGCATGATTTTGTAATGATTACTTGAACTTTGGTTTTTTCAAATGCTTTGTAGATCTGTTCAAGTAAAGTGAGTTCCAATGGAGAACGTCCAAATATTCAACTGAAATACTTTTGTGTAGGTCTAAATGATTATTTCAGATCGTCTTTAAAGTTTGAAGTAGTGTATGGTATGTATAATGTATGTTTGCACGAAACAAAAGAGTTCACCAACAAATAAAACACGAATAGCATCGTTATTTCGGAAAACTATTTGTGATGCGGTACAAGACAAGGGATGTTGTGGTGAAAGGAGAGATTTGACTTTATGTACCCAGTTTATTTGTCTTGTTACTGTGATCATTTCAAACACAGAATACATTTCCATCTTGAAAATTCCTCAAGATACAATTGTATTCACATTTCAAATTCAAAAGTTGAGATTCTGAGGAAATCAGCTTTGATAAACATTATTACACAGATCACAAGGTTTGCATAGAGTCAACTTATGTTTTTATTATTCGAGCAATCAGCTGGATCATCTCCTTTAGTGAATACAAGTATATCATTTTTGTCTCTTTTAAACATTCCAAATTTGTTACCATCATCGAAGAAATATTGTACGAAATGTTCAAATTAATCGGCAGTGCATTTTCTATACTATTTTCTATACAATTCATTTCTATCATTGGTTTTTGTTGTTGTGTATTAATTCAGCATCATTGCTAATTCCACATCGTACAGGTACACATACAGTTTTATAATACAATATGATTCACAATTTCATTCAGTAATGATTCATAGAATACACACCATCATTATGAATTGATCTCAGTTGTAGACAAATTAAAATATAAAATATGTATTTGAATTGAACTGAGTAATAACTATTGATCACAGATAATACTCGGTGATCACTTATTACCATATCAATCTTGAAAACACAGAACAATCAATTCATATGAGTGACGATATATATATATATATATATATATATATATATATATATATATATATATATATTTATATACATATATATATATATATATATATATATATATATATATATATATATATATATATATATATATATATATATATATATATGGAAATAATAAATATTTCAGGGTGAAACCATATATATTTTAAATAAATTGATTTATTTCAGAAACCTGACGTTTCAACTGGATTGCACCAGTCTTCATCAAAGGACAGACACAGTCACAACTCTTGAAGGGATTGATAAGCTCTCAATAAACAACACAAATCTGTGTTGTTTTTTGAGAGCTTATCAATCGTTTCAAAAGTTGTGACTGTGTCTGTCCTTTGATAAAGACTGGTGCAATCCAGTTGGAACGTCAGGTTTCTTAAATAAATAAATTTATTCAAAATATATATACGGTTTCACCCTGAAATATTTATTATTTTCATACATTATGACCGTCAAATCAACATTTCGTTCTCATATATATATATATATATAAATATATATATATATATATATATATATATATATATATATATATATATATATATATATATATATATATAAATTCAATTATGTTCCCCTTTCCATGGAAATATATTGATAATAATCCTTCAGAAATCAAATGAGCTCATATATCTGAAATCTCCATCAATCAGCTTGGTCCTAATATTCAATTACCTCTCAAGCCTTGAGGACAAGTTAAACTTCTCTAATGATTTTGCAACAATCTCTTCTGAAATTAGTGATCCTCTCATATTTCCTGATTTCATAATGGATCCTGGTTGACGAACCAGTGTGATTGGATGAAATGTACTTCAACTTCAACATAATGCTATACTCTTTGATCAATTTCACATTTCATTCCTTTATAATTCAATTAATTCCAAGATAGTACGTCAATGAATACCAAGAATGTGATGGTATTCATCGACGTATTACCTTGAAACTGATTGAATTCACAAAAAAAGAATATCATATTTATCTAGAAAAATGATTTTTTCTTAGGGGGGGCATCTATTTTTCATTCAATCACACTGATTAGTGAACATAGACGAAAATAGTAGAGAGAAATTTCTTTTTTTTCATAAACACCGTGCATGGATCCCCTTAAGTATAATTTATAATCAGGTTTCACCGTTCACTCATTCATTCAACGTATATTTCCCTCGTTTTCCTGATGCCATGTCTGATTCATCTCGCTAGCTACAGTACAATCTAATCATTCACCATCCATCACCTCTACCCCCTCTCCCTTACTCGTTATCCCGCGTGCTATACGCCGTTATTCCCCTGACCGGCTCATTACAGATGTCCCACTGTTGGGTCACGGCGCCATTGTTGCGTCACAGCGCCATTGTTGCGGCTTGGTGACAACAATGGGAGGCTCAATGAGCCGTATAAAGCCCACACCTGCCTGTCGCGGCCTACCCCTAGAGCTAGTGGAGGGTGCGCGCGGATAATACGAGCTCATTATACGACACTTTAAGGGGATGATAGTGGCTAGTTTGGAGGGTAGGAAAATCTGTATGGAGAAGAAATATTATGGAGTAGAATCTCTGATTTGGAGTGCAGGATATTATTTCTCAGATTATTGACTATAGTTTGTTACAAATTTTAATCCAATTCTGATTACTCTTCCTATTAAATCATCACACTCATATTATTGATTGATTTTTCGATTTGATTACCGAAACCATCATTTTATCACTCGTTTTTACTTTGGGTAATTATAATGTGAAATTAGTATAGTGGGCTGGACCTTCCCGGTTATTTATCGTCAAAATGAACAGCTATCATGAATGATTTTTGTTTTCAGTTAGTTGCACGCGAATTCCTCACTTTCTCATCATTTTTTTCATCATTTATGAATTTTTCTGTTTCCTTCTTTCTCATTATTTCATGTATTCTCATTATGATATTCGCAATTTGTATTCGGATCTCATTCTCCACATTGATATATTTGTATTCATCAATTTACTCATTTTCGTTTCACATTTCTACTATATATTTTCATTCTATTCACTATTTGTTATTTCATTCAATTCATACATTCATGAGCACTTCTCCGCTTGTTTCTTAATATTTGAAAAAGAGTGTTATTACAAAAATCTGTAATGTGTTATTCCACCTCGCCCTCATTCATACATTGAGCCTCTACCGCTCTCCTACATCATGCTATTCAATTAAATCTAACGTGAAATGAATGAATTTCGTCTTTTATCCTACTGTTCAAACTCATTGCAAACATAATAAAACTTTTCCCCTTTCTTTCCGTAATTAAAACAGAACTCGTATTTGCCATGTCGAACAAACTCGGCGAGAAGTCGCTACTGCCACGCCATCTGTTGCCTATCGGCCGAACTGCGAAATATTACGCAATTCATCCGTCGAGTTACGCCCAGTCGTTAGGACTCGGCTGATAACGACGATAACGTTCTATTAAATATTCAAATTTTTGAAATTGGAACGAATTGTGATGTTTTCATTTAATTGTTGAGATAAATAATTAGCTTGAATATTAAGAGGGCGCTGGACTGGGCTTGGAAATACGAAGGAATTTGGATGAGGAATAATGACGGAAGTTCCCAACTACAACTATGGGCATTTGTATATCGCTCTTATGGTGCCCTGTCTGAACGATACTACCTTTCTTCTCAACCTAAGTTAAAAAAAATTGTCAAGTTTCGATGTTAAGGTTTTACATCGATATGAAAATGAAAAAAAATGCTTCTGACAAGAACTATAATATTCTGTGGTGCAGTACCAGAAAAAAAATGAGATGAGATTTGTTTTCTATTTTTCCCGTGTACAGGCAGAATATATATTTTATTCATCTACGTAATTCTATATGTTATATAGTTTTATATATTATTATATGTTTAATTAGTTTTATGTATACGGGTTATAAATGTGTATGGCGAGAAGGAATTCTACAAGAATAATTTCAAACAATTGAAACTTCCCTTACGGCCTAGCTCGTCAGATGATTATAATTTTCATGATACTTGCCGTTATATTGTTACAGATTCAATTGGAATTCAATAGAATATCGAAGCAATGTCATCATCATAAATGAAGCATCAATATCGATCTTGAGGCAATACTTATGAAAATTTGATTTATCTGGAGGGCAATAATTGAGTATTGAGACAGGACTATTAGCCAATGATTAAAACATGAACTAAAGCAATTTTTGAGTCTTTGGATTTATTTCCGTCGAATTCCTTTCCACCACAAGCATTACGAGTTTTTTTTCCCGGTGAACGAATAAAACGGAACAAAATATTTCGTCTTTTCCTTTCAAGTTTGATATCAATTCACTTTGATGGTGCTGTATTATTCAATTCATATGAGAATTATTTATCAGAAGTATTTGTCCTCGTTTCTCATATACATGAACAGCTTTATATCAGGTTTAACGACGCAACTGTGAAGGGCATTCCAATATCCACTTTGACGACAGAGGAAAACAATGTGAATTTGTAGTCGGGATGGTCGACCATGACGGGAAGCGAACCCCGGTTTCCTGAATGACGGCTCAGCGCGGGAACGACTTGACAATTCGAGGGACAATTTAAGAATTGAGCAGCATCACAATCTTGAAACTGGAATCTGACGAATAATCACGATATTCATTTCCATAATCTCAGTGAAAACTAGGAATCATCATCTCAATTTCAAACAATGAATATTTTGTTGTCCTCCAGAATCCAACCCTTTTTCTGAGTCGTGACGTAGACGTTACTTGATTCTGATCATTTTTATATGGATGATCGGTAGCGCCTACGTCATGACTCATAGTCTCTGGAGGGCATATACATATATATATATATATATATATATATATATATATATATATATATATATATATATATATATATATATATATATATATATATACATATATATATATATATATATATATATATATATATATATATATATATATATATATATATATATATCCATATATATATATATATATATATATATATATATATATATATATATATATATATATATATATATATATATATATATATATGTATATATATATATATATATATATATATATATATATATATATATATATATATATATATATGTATATATATATATATATATATATATATATATATATATATATATATATATATATATATATATATATATATTTAATTTCTGAAACTGGGATGATGATTTCTAGCTTTCTCTAAAATTAGGTGGATAAATATCGGTGATTGAAATTTCACTTTCGATGTTGCGATGTTCTTTATAAAATTAGAAAAATTACTTCTTCATCACGAATCTACTTGTCCAATATTCCATTATAAGTATGGAACACCACTACAACATATTCGAAATAACACAATTTTCATAGGAATGAAAGGTGGATAAAATACAAACGTTGTGTTTCTATTTCAACTACTCGTCCAAATGATACTGTTGAAGTTACCAATCACTTCTAAAGATAAAATCAATGATTGTAAAATGTTCTCACAAAATCAATTTGTCGATGTTTTGAATTTTCATCATCACAGATATAAGTTTGTGGATGTTTCAAGCTTTAACCATTCCGATAAATCTGATTATTTATCATTCCTTCGCATTCCAGTGAGATTCCCCTTTTGATGCCTCATTCAACCGATCCTAAACTTTCATACATCGCCTTTATGGTGAAAAAAAAGTTTCATTGTCAACTTTTTGATGTCAATTAAATTCGAAAATTGAATCCGTACTATAATGTGCACAATTATGTTGAGAGGTGTACTCACGAGTACTCTTAACATGAGATAAAAAAACAGATACCTCCTGGCTTGTTTTGCTTGAAATGAATTGAGTAATTATGATATAGGCTTTCATAATACATAATTGCGTTGATAATTCGAACAGTGTTATTATTTCCATCACAACACGATTATACACACGCATATGCGCTATGCTGTGAGCCAAACGCATTGGCACTCATGTTGGGTGATTTACTGCAGGTCAATTTCAGTTTCAATTTTCAAATCATTACATTCTTGCTTCTCAATACATGGGCTCATATAAATATATATATATATATATATATATATATATATATATATATATATATATATATATATATATATATATATATCATATATTATACAATAGAAATGGAAAAACAAAATGATAATGATGGTGAATAGTAATGAACAATCAATATCATCATTTTCAACGCTGAAAGAAATGGTATCAAGTGTGTGGAAATAACTAGTCAAACGCGAAATATTCGTTGTAAGATGAGCGATATATCTCAATAAGGTATGAAAGTCCTTGAAATAGTTTTACCCTTGCTACTTTATCGACTTTGGTATTCTACACACCTTGATATCTGAATAAGCTATAAAAGTCTTTAAAGAAGTTCTACTCTTGCCACTTCATTGACTCTGGTATTCTACACACCTTGACGCATATAAAAAATACTTCATTGTTGGTCAACTCTTGAATCTAGAAAGCAGTGAATCTCGACAACTTAATTGTCATAATTTGTATGATATATTTTATGAATATTATCAGTCATTTTATTTTTTTTCTCCAAAACGACTGATCAGAATTGCTTAAAAATTCGTAATAATGTGTAAAATCCATGTATACACATTAAAAAAAAATTTCATTCCATTTGGAGAGATTTCATTTTTCAACATTTTCCGCCCAGCCAAATCTTATGAGGTTTTTAGAAACTTTGAGATGATGATTCTCAAAATCGGTCCGACCGATTCATCCCAAAAACTATACAGTTCTAAGTTGGATGAGTTTGCGTGTACAAAAAAAGTTTCATGTTGATCAGTCAACCCTTGCGACCTGTGGAGTGCTTACAAAAAAAAAAAAAAAAAAAAAAAAAAAAAAAACACACAGATAAAGCCCTATGAGAGTGGGATGGAGACTTCGCTACGCTCATCAATAATGGTATTTGTATATATTCAATACTCGAGTAAATTTTGCAATTATTTCGAATACTCCGAATAAAAACCTAAATTTGAGAATATAGAAGAATCTTGAAGCCCGCGTGAAACAATGCCTTGTGCGCAGGCTGTCTAAATAAAAAGAGAACGGTTCAGAATCTATAATAATCTGTAAGAGAACAATTGCTCACATTTCAGATGCTATATACTAGGAAAACGCGGGATGCGCGTTGTGAGATGAGCTTAGAAGTATGGCAATCTAGAATGAAAAATAGCTTGTCAGCTCAATTTACATCTACAAACCTTGACTTACTTCAAACGTTCAAAAACCTCACCTGCAACTTGTTGATATTTATAGTAACCTGCAACCTGTCGCATAAACACTTTGCAAAACCAATTGATCCAAATATTCAATAAAATGTACACGTTTATTGCGATTTTTTCATTATTTCTCATTCGATTCTTGTAAAAATCTCTGAAAAGGTGTATAATAGTATTTTTCATATTCTGTGAGAATTTGAGAGCTTTCGAAAATTTCTTGTTTTTCAAGTATTTTTCCTCCGGGTTATTCTTATGAGGATTTTCCAAACTTTCCGATTATTTTCCGGAAAAACCTTCCGACCGATTCCTCTGAATAACAATTCCAACCTATTCTGGTATGACACCAACGTTCAGAAAAAGTTTCAAGTTCATTGATTCATTTCTCTGACCTGTACATAATGTACATAATTACAAAAAAAAAAAAACATAAAAACGAAGCCCATTTTTTTTCAGGGTGTGAAATGGAAAGCTTCGCTACGCTCATCTAACAACAAATCAATGCGTATGGGCAAGTTGTTCAGGCTTATGTCACGTAACACGAATCATTGTTGAGAAAAAGACAACAATGTCCTCAATGGATTAACATTTTCAGTATCAACATGGCATATAAACGTTCGCAGTGGTTTCGGACTGAACATATTGTGTGAAAACGATTCATACCATTCAGAGAAGTATTTTCTAAAATAATGTCATTCATATACTAAACATTCACAATATGCTACGTAATATTTGTATGTAACGGTACGCTGTGAGGTGAAAATCGATAGCAAAAATATCGAGTGTTACTGTTACTTACAGGTGATCCTTCCGCCTTTGTTATTACAAAACTTCACTTGTCACCATCACGAATGAGTAATGAATCATTATGAATCTTGTGATGTATTCGTTGATGCCATAGCTCGTATTGTTCAAGTCTTATATAATCAAATTTCAAATCTGTGGAATCACCCTTGTTGGAAGTTTTTGTCCAATGGAGACTGGGGACGTAGATTAACCAATCACGATCCAGTTCTCTGCGTTGTTATGGGAATGATTGTTGATCAGCTGTTAGTTGACAGAAACCCGGTAGTTATTGAGATCTATTGCTATTGTAACGCGATACATTTCTCTTGATTTTTGATAAATGGCAGGAATCTGATGATGAATCAGATGATATAAGATGATGAAGGAAGTGTGTTGAAACGAACCAATATCTTGACAAATATATGTATATATATATATATATATATATATATATATATATATATATATATATATATATATATATATATATATATATATATGAATAAATATATATATATATATATATATATATATATATATATATATATATATATATATATATATATATATATATATATATATCTATGTGTGTGTGGTGTGTATGTACATGCATGGATACAGACAATAATATATAATGCACACAATAGAATATAAAAATTCACAACTTCGAATTTAATATGGATTAATAATGGAATAACAGGTGGAAGGAAATTGTGAAGAAAATCGAGGAAACGAAATCTTAGCTCAGATGCGTATTCGCTCATGCCATCGATTGTAGAGCATTTGTTTGTATTTGTTTAATTTAGTTCATATTCCAGCATTCCTTCTAAGGCTTTGGAGATCTTTTGAGAATGTTTGCACCATATATTCATATTTTTTTGTGACAGTAGAACCAAAATCGAAGATGATGATTCGATATAATTGTTCCCCAAAAACTGTGATAATATCTTTCAACCCCCCTCTTCAGCCCCTTCTCCCCCTCCTTCCATGTCATTACAAGCTGCAAGCTTCATATAGCTATAGCACATCAGAAATCAGGTGTTCATACAACCATTCTTATCTGTATGTAAATATTAGTTGTACAATAATTTTCAATGCTTTCTTTTATTACTCCTGTTTGATTGTATCGGCTCATAATCACCGTAGAAAACACTATAGTTGTTCTGGTGAATTATGGTGTGACGTTCTTGAGAATTGCAATACCACAGGTTGTATGTGTTGAAGTGCACCACAACCGAGAACATGTTCATTGTAAATAAGCATTTTCTCGTGGTTTCCCTCAGACTTCAAAGTCTGAGAGATGGTTGATTAACTCACAATTGCAATCAGTCACGACCATATAATATTGAAAAAATCTAGTCAAATCAAACAAATACAATAACAATTGTGAAAAAAATATACACTTTTCTGTGATAAATGGGAGAACTGAGAAAAAGGGAATTGAAAGATTTCATTAAAAGTAATAGAAGAAAGAATCAAAATTTTAGGATTATGAGTGGATGCATTTTTTTCTCCTCACTGTGATGATTTGGATTGTTTTCCAACACAAAAATCACCACCTCAAGATGTATTGTTTGTTGGATGAGTTTTCTCAGCCTCAATTATTCTTTGGTGTGGTAATATCGCCGTCGTGGTGTCCAGTTCAAACGATCCTATCTTTCATCCATTGCCTCAATTAGAAAACAATGATTTTGTATCAAGTTTCGATGTTATTAATGAAACATGTACTGGTATCATTCTTTCCGTTTATCACTCATCATTTTACATCTGGAAATACGTCATTAGATGAGCGTAAGCGAAGATTCCATCCCACTCTTATGAGGCTTTGTCTGAGTGTGTTCTTTTTTTGGGGGGGGGGGGCACTGCACAGGTTGCAGGGATTGACTGATCAAAATGAAAATTTATTGCACACGCAAAACTCTTCCAACTTAGAACTGTATAGTTTTTGGAATGAATCGGTCAAACCAATTTTGAGAAATATCATCTCAAAGTTTCTAAAAACCCCAAAAGATTCAGCAGGGCAAGAGAATTTTCTCTAAATGTGTGTACGTACATAGATTCTACACATTATCACCATTCTGTATGCAATTCTAACCGGCTGTTTTGAAGAAATATATTAAAATAACTGAGATTTTTCATCAAATATTTCACTGATTCACTAGCTTTCACTGCTTTATAGATTCGACATTTGCCCAACAATGAAGGATTTTCTTTATATGTCAAGGTGTGTAGAATACCAGAGTCGATAAGAACAAAGGGTAAAACTACTTCAACGACTTTTATAGCATATTCAGATATCAAGGTGTGTAGAATACCAGAGTCGATAAGTAGCAAGGATAAAACTACTTTAACGACTTGTATAGCATATTCAGATATCAAGGTGTGTAGAATACCAGAGTCGATAAGTAGCAAGGATAAAACTACTTCAACGACTTCATAGCATATTCAGATATCAAGGTGTGTAGAATACCAGAGTCGATAAGTAGCAAGGGTAGAACCACTTTAATGACTCTCAAACCTTATTCATATATCTAGCTCATCTTATAACGCTTAGGGGAGAGTATCCTATTGTGGACTTCATATTTATATTTGATCCTATCGTTCATCCATAGCCTTAATTGGGGAACAATGATTTTGTATCAAGTTTCGATGTTATTAAAAAAAAAAAAAAAAATTTTATTGGCGTAGGCTGCAATCTGTTAGTATATATGGAAATCACACTAGAAAATGAGACTGTATACCGAAATGTACTTCGATATAGCGTACGTTGATTGAAATATCGACGAAACAGTTGACGCGCGGCCCCGAAGTAATTTTACGCCCATCTTTGTAAGACAATAACAAATAAAACGTGAGTAAAGTCACAAAATGTAATAGTTCGATATGATTTAACATTTATTTCCAGATCAAATTCAAGAGTTCAGTCAATATGTCTAAGATAAATACTTACTTCACTGAATTATGAGTTGTTACGTATGGAGTTGTCAAATCAGGACCACCTTTTCTATTATAGAATAAGGGCAACATAACCTCAAAATTTAAAATATTGTTCTGTTGGATTTTCTTCTGTATCACCTTTTCAGCATGACTAAACGAGGTGGAAACAGTGAATGGACCACTACAGAGATGGAATTGGCTCACAATTATTAAAATGATTCATTTAGCAACATATAAAATCATAAGTCCGGAATAGGAAGCCAGGTCCAGATTAGGAACCCAGTTTCCTAATCTGAACCAATTACAGTAGTTTGCAAATTATTTTTCAATTGATACTTGTAATGAAAGTATACTCTCCTATATATATCGGAATATATTCTTCCAAGATGTATGTTTCACCTCGCTTTTTGTTTTTCCTGTAACATCTAATTTCAGTAAAAAAATCCCAAAATGTCAAAACTGGTTCACATTAAGCAATCTTCCCCCTTGGCTGATAAAAGTCATTCATATGATAAAATGCATGTATTCAGCTTCAAATCATGAGAAACCATGGTAAAATTGCTATCTTGCTAGAATTACTGATACTAATACAATACTATACTAATAATTACTGAATGATTCAGTAATGACCATACTAAAATATTCTCAATTATTCCATCATCATGTGAAACTTTCATCAATCATTGTTCAGGTTCGAGGATTCGATCATTCTTATCGAGTGATGAAAATCTCCGATCTCATTAATCTAGATCGAACTAATTTTTTGAAAAATTGTTATAATTTTCCTTTCGAATTTCACATCGTTTTTTCATTACTTATTCACTATGCAATGTTGCAAAATAGAATCTCTCTCCTGTGATTAAGTATGATTAAGTCATTTATATATGAATACATATATATATATATATATATATATATATATATATATATATATATATATATATATATATATATATATATATATATATATATATATATATATATATATATATATATATATATATTTATTTATTCATATATGTTCATATATATATACATATATATATATATATATATATATATGTTGGCGCCGTTATAAGTCCAATAGGATTTATTTGTGACGCGGGATGATAATCTTACGACTATCGTCGAGTGAATTTGATGAGTGGACTGTATGTAGGGTAATTAGGAAGAAGTTTGTAATAAATAGCACGATACCTGTGTTTCCCCTGAGGTAATCGTCTTGAAGCGTCTTGAAGCGTCGCGACGATGTTTGAGAGAATGCACTTTGTGAAGACGTTGGGTGGGAGAAAGAAGTACGTACGTATTGGAGGTTGGATTTGGAAACTAAGAAATGGTTTGGGAAATGGTGATGAATAAATGATAGAAAAGGAATAGTATGGCTTGATTTAACTAAATAAACTTCACTGCTTCACGAGGAGATACACTATGCAACTTGCATACACGAGAAAAGACACTGACGAACGGGTGTCCGAAATGACGACTTATGCAGGCAATATAGGCCCAACTATCCGACACGAGAGACGACAAATAAGTGACCTGAGATCGAACTGCAATGAGAGGTACATGATGTGCCTGTTTGTGGTATCTAAAGGTCAACGGATGACGACATAATAACTTTAGGCATATTGCGTATTACAACTAGGGGTAAGGGATGCGAAAACAAACACAAGGGGGAAAGACCTAGTTGGTCGTCATAATAGGATTGGCGCAAACATACCGCCTACCATGGAAAACAATGTTTTGCATAAAGAAAACGAAAATGATACGAAAAAAAACTTGGGAAAAGCACCCAAATTAACAATCGACGGGGAGAGAGACCAGTTTGTTCACTGGTCTCTTGTACACTCCGGTAGGAGTGCGCAAGGTCACCACACGGACTACTTCGTCCGGGCCGGGATTTACATGAGTTACCCGACCGATAGGCCATGAAAGAGGGGAGCGTTGAGGTTCAAAAAGGAAAACGACGTCGCCTATTTGAAGATTGGGGGAGCCGCGCAACCACTTCCCACGTTGCATTTGGGAGTTCAAATACTCTTGGGACCAGCGGGTCCAGAACGTTTGGTGCAAATGGCGAACGCGGTCCCAACGAGTCAAGATCGACTTGTCAACAGAAAAGTGCGATTCAGGGGGTGCGAGCAAAGAAGTGCCTGAAAGATGCGCTTCCTTTGGAAGGAGGAGAGGGTGACGAGCGTCAGCGGGTAGAGACGAGTGACGTAGCCGGCCGCCTACCCTGAGAAACCCGGAGGGGTCGAGAAAAGGCTTGAGAGCTGCAAGGCTGGATTTGACTGGCTGATGGTGTTCTAGTTGACGCAGCTCGGTGAGGTAGTAACGTCGTTGAGTTGCGCGAATGAACAGGTCGAGGGCATCATTCAGTTCCGGAGGCGACAGCGGGCCGGTTGGAACAGCTGTTCGCGAACGCGTCGCCAGTAGGATACGAGCAAAACGGACTACGTGACCATAAACGCGTTGGGCCTTGCGTAGGCTTGAAAACTTGCAGAGATTGTCAAGTAGAGTGTCGACGGGGACATGAGCGTTGAGGCTGACCGTAGCAGGTTTGACCTCCGGCAGCGCAGTGTCCGATACGAGTGAAGGAGAAAAGCGTGGCCACGACGCCGATGAGTCGTGCAAGAAAGCGGGGCCGGACATCCACAGGCGGTGGTTCATCAATTCTGCGGGTGTCAAACCACGAGAAGCACAATCAGCTGGGTTGTCAGCCGAAGGTACATGGGCCCAGGAGTCGGGAGACGAATCTTCGGTGATTTCCACTACACGGTTGGCGACAAATGTTTTGAGCCGGTGAGGAGGGGTGGCCAACCAGGCTAAAACAATAGTGGAATCCGTGAATAAATGCACCGAAGAGATGGACAAATCGATTTCAGAGTTGGAGACATCCTTTAACAGCCGTGTGAGCAGCACGGCGGCAGAGAGTTCCAACTTGGGTATTGTCAATGGTTTGACAGGGGCTACCTTACTTCGGGCATGCAAGATGCTGACTGAAGACGAAGAGGTTGGCGAGGCTTCGATGAGCACGTACAACACAGCTGCATAGGCTTTCTCGGAGGCGTCGCAAAACCCGATCAGTCGACGGAGTCCTGTGCCGTTGGAGAAGATGCGCGGAATCCTGAAGAGGGATAGTTCGTGCACTTCGGCGACGGCACGCAACCAGGCGTCACAGAGATGCGGAGGTAGAGTGTCGTCCCACGCGAGAGGAGTGAGCCATAGCTGCTGGAGGAACATCTTCATCCAGCACACGAAAGGCGTAAGAAAGCCGAGCGGGTCGAAGATTCGAGCTATGTAGGATAGCACTGAACGTTTGGTGACGGCTCCTTCAAAGGATTGAGTATTAAACGAGAAGGAGTCCGCACGAGGGTCCCATAGAAGACCGAGGATTTTGATGCCCAGGTCGTCGTTGGAAAATACGAGGGGAATTTCCAGATGATCGGCCGGAAGGTTGCGCAGTGCGTTAGGATCATTGCTAGACCATTTTCGTAGCTCGAAACCTCCTAAGGAGAGGAGAGCTGTCAGTTCTTCTTGCAAGGTATGTGCTTGCTCGAGGGTTTCAGCACCAGACACGACGTCATCGATGTACGTGTGTGCAGTTAAAGCGAGGGATGCGAGCGGAAACCGGGTTCCTTCGTCGGCGACGAGTTGGCGCAGAACTCTCTGAGCGAGAAATGCGGAAGGAGTAAGACCGTACGTGACTGTGTTCAGTTCGTACTCCTGAACGGGTGAGTCAGGCGTAGGGCGCCAGAATATGTGTTGATAATGGCGATCAGACGGCTGGATGCAAATCTGGCGGTACATTTGACGTATGTCCGCGCAGACGGCGACGGGATGAGTGCGAAAACCGGTGAGAATATTGGACAAGTCACGTTGAAGCTTCGGACCACTCAACAAGAGCTGATTGAGCGAAACTCCCGCTTTATCGGGAGCGGAGGCATTGTAAACGACTCGAAGCTTCGTACTGGTGCTGGCAACTTTGTGCACACAGTGGTGAGGTATCACATACGACGACGAAGTGGTGGCGAGTTGCATGTGTCGAGCCTGGCAATAATCAGTCATGAATTGCTGATAGGCGTCAGCATGGTCAGGAGTGCGTTTCAAACGACGTTCTAGCGCAAGAAAGTTATGCATAGCAACGTCCCGATTATCGCCGAGGGGAGGGGGGGATGATGTAAACGGAAGCGCTACCGAATACCGTCCGGTGGCGTCACGTTCGTGCGTAGCGACAAAATGTTCTTCGCACCATTCATCCTCAGGACTTTGCTGGGGAGGACGTTGAACTTCCTCGGATTCCCAAAAAAGACGAAGTGTTCGGTCCAACGTCGGAGTCGAACACGCGAGAAGAGTGAGAGGGGGTGAGGTGAGCTTCTCAGAGTGAATAGGACCAAGCACCACCCAGCCGAATAGGGTGTTGAGAGCTGAGGGGGCGTGTCCTATCAGCGTGTCGCCTGATCTCATCAAAATGCTTGGGTAGAGATCAGCGCCTATGAGAAAATCAACCTTGCCGGGAAGGTGAAACTGATGATCGGCTAGAGTTAGACCACGATACTGGTTGTAGACATCGATAGGAACATCGCTGTTGGGAAGTTCGGTCGAGATTGATGATAACACTACAGCTTGAACGCATATAGGTTCGTGGGGGAGGACGCGAGAGGTGATCTTGCAGTTAACCGTGCCAAAGACACGCGCAGCCGAGTTTCCGATGCCGACCAGTTCAGATTGCTTAGATTCAAATTTCAGGCCAAGCTTCTTGATTAAAGAGTGAGTGACCGCCGAGATCTGAGATCCAGAATCGATTACGGCACGAAAGGGTTGGAGGTTTCCTTCCGCGTCACTGATAAATGCGCGGACATTACCTAATAGCACAGTCTTGACAACTTGGGTGTCATTCGATTGACAGGTTAACACTAGAGGGTTCGCGTGCGCAGCGGGGGTGGCCACGGCGGTTGCGGCACTGACACTCGGGGTAGGGAGGGGTTTCACTCGAGGGGAGTGCAATAGCGAGTGATGTTGATTGCTCTGACAACTTGTACAAGCCCGTTTTGACTTGCACTGCTCACGTGTATGTGCGCCTAAACAATTAAAACATCGGTGAAGACGCCTTAAAGTTTGGTATTTCTCATCACGAGTTTGATTGAGTAACATGTCACAGTTGTAAAGGGTGTGACTTTGCGAGCATAACGGACATGACTTCTGCTGTTGACCAGAGTGAGGTGACGTCATCTTCGAGTGAGATGCAAGCAATGAATTGACCCGTTTGACGGGCGATGAGGTACCAGCCTGATGCTGGCTTGAAGTTGGCACGTCGAGGCCACACAGTTCTAATGTCCGAGAGTGATCTTCAATGAACTCGATCAAAGAAGCGTACGTAGGAACACTTTGCGACGAATGCTTGGCTTCAAAAGCCTTGCGCGTAGAAACATCGAGATTTCTGGCTGTCAACGAAAGCAGGATATAATCCGCTAAATCGGGGAGAGCTAGCGCTTTGAGCGCATTAATCGAGTTTTTATGAACTCGTAGAAAGCTTTGAAAGCCAGAGTGTGAATTTGACTTTAGAGGCGTAAATTCTAAAATCTGACGAATGTACAAACTTGCTATCACGCGAGGGTTTTGATAGCGAGTTACCAGTGCTTGAAGAGCAAGTGGATAATTCACTGGAGTTATTGGGAGACCAGAAATAACAGCTAACGCAGTTCCCTGAAGCGTGGACCTCAAGTAATGAAACTTTTGAATGGCATTCAGTGACTCATTCTCGTCTATTAGAGACTTGAATAAGGAATAATATTCCGTCCACTCAACAATATCACCAGAGAAGCTAGGAATGTTGATGCTAGGCAAAGAGACTGCTTGCATTGCCGTGCTTGCGTGAAGATCTGGCATGGCCTAACTAACCACTGGAATAACCTTGGATTCAGCTTTCCTGAAGGCTGATTGAGCAGCGTATATCAAATCGTCGAAGCTGGCATTAACCTGTACTACGTCGAGTGGCTTCACGGTTGAGTCCAGCGAAACGTTGTGCTGCATTATTTTTTGCTGCACGGCGTTGAATTCGGTTCGAATCACGGCAAGACGTTCGAACCTATCCCGCACTGCGTTTACATCGTCCGGCTTCAACGACTTGAATTTGCCATAGGTTCGCTGAATTTCAGCAAACAGTTCTTCACGCTGAACTATGAACAACCTTTGTGCACGGATTTGTTCATCCATGACGAAAACCGAAATGAAAGAATTTCTTTCTTAATAATAACCGAGCGTATATTGAAACAGACACGTGAATCAACGTTAATGCAAAAATGCACGAGAAAGGGCAAAGGACAACCAACTCGAAACGGTCGAGCGTCCCAAGCGAGAGGGAATGCGGGTAGTGACTATCACGAGGTCACCTAGCGAAAAACCAACGAGAATGACGTGGTATATACAAGAAATGGCATAGCAATGTGAAATGACGGACTAAACGACGCTAGACACGGCTACAACGACGCTAGACCTACCGAGACTTATTCACGAGCGTCGAAAATAAGCTGAGATGATCAGGAGATCAGAGAACATAGCTAGTACGAAAATGTGCATAATGAGAATGCACCGAAATAATTCCACAGGGAATGAAAACACAAGTCAAGGGGAGCATGTATCACGAAACTAAAACTTCCACGGCGCGAAAACTAGCTGATGCAAAGCTCCGACTCGAGGGACCAAAATGTTGGCGCCGTTATAAGTCCAATAGGATTTATTTGTGACGCGGGATGATAATCTTACGACTATCGTCGAGTGAATTTGATGAGTGGACTGTATGTAGGGTAATTAGGAAGAAGTTTGTAATAAATAGCACGATACCTGTGTTTCCCCTGAGGTAATCGTCTTGAAGCGTCTTGAAGCGTCGCGACGATGTTTGAGAGAATGCACTTTGTGAAGACGTTGGGTGGGAGAAAGAAGTACGTACGTATTGGAGGTTGGATTTGGAAACTAAGAAATGGTTTGGGAAATGGTGATGAATAAATGATAGAAAAGGAATAGTATGGCTTGATTTAACTAAATAAACTTCACTGCTTCACGAGGAGATACACTATGCAACTTGCATACACGAGAAAAGACACTGACGAACGGGTGTCCGAAATGACGACTTATGCAGGCAATATAGGCCCAACTATCCGACACGAGAGACGACAAATAAGTGACCTGAGATCGAACTGCAATGAGAGGTACATGATGTGCCTGTTTGTGGTATCTAAAGGTCAACGGATGACGACATAATAACTGGAGGCATATTGCGTATTACAACTAGGGGTAAGGGATGCGAAAACAAACACAAGGGGGAAAGACCTAGTTGGTCGTCATAATAGGATTGGCGCAAACAATATATATATATATATATATATATATATATATATATATATATATATATATATATATAAATATATATTTGTATATATATATATATATATACATATATATATATATATATATATATATATATATATTTATATATATATATATATATATATATATATATATATATATATATATATACATATATATATATATATATATATATATATATATATATATATATATATATATATATACATATATATATATATATATATATATATATATACATATATATATATATATATATATATATATATATATATATATATATATATACATATATATATATATTTATTTATATATATAATTGAATGTACATATATATATATATATATATATATATATATATATATATATATATATATATATATATATATATATATATATATATATATATATACATATATATATATATATATATTTATATATATATATATATATATATATATATGCATGACATTCTGGAAGATCTAAACAAATATAGGCGTATATTTAATTACCTTGCCAACATATCCAGTATTCGTGTATTTCAATTGTTGTAAGCACCCAATCCTGGCCCTGCTCCTGAGGTGGGCTACAAATTAGTGAAATCTTTTTTTTTGCAATATAAGAGGCCGTGACTATATGTTATCATCTTCCATTGAAGATAATTTAAGAGGCCGTGACTATATGTAATCATCTCCCATTGAAGATAATTTGGTTATGATTTTCAGCTGTTCCAGTTTTTTGGATCTGGCCAGGCTTTATTAATTGGACGGTATTTCTAGTAGTAGTCGCGGTAAGGGTCTTGATATTTGATTGAAAGGCTGAATTATTAGATTCTGAGAGCTTGTTGTTCTATGATGATCACCATGGTTATGGCCATGGTCCCATGGTCACCATGGTCACCAAACTTATATGATCACAAAAACTTCATAATTCACTGCCATATCAATATTTGTTGGAGCATATCAAAAATGAGATCTGAACTTGGTGCATAACTATATCAATGTCGATCAAATTTCAAAAATGAAACAACCACACAATAGGGTCATGTGCCATGTGCAAATTGAACACAATCAGAATGGGAAATTGTTCATTCAATTGTTTGTTGTCCTGAATTAATTACTGGGATGGAAGTTGGTTTGGTATAGCTCCAGTTGAATACTCTTACCGTTCTCGAGTACCGGTAATCAAGTAATTAAGGAAGTTATGTTATATGTGCATGTGTTGTCGAAATGTCGAGGGGATCAGGAAATGTTTGTATATAATATGGAGATTGAAATATGAATCTATATTAACCCAGAAAAACATAACATATGCTTTGTTCGATGAGCGATATATTATGTATATTTGTATGAACCGTAACGAAAAGTTATATATATGCACCTTGAGTTCTAAGTTATTGTGTCACTGCCTTCCTGTGTCATTCATCACTCATTTTAATCGTTTCAGATCAATTGATGAGACAATTGTTGCTTGGATTCCTAATAGAGGATTCTTCATAGCATTCAATGACATAAAAAATCACATAACAATTTTTGCATTGAAACTGCTGATCCGATTCAAGTTAAAATTCGAATTGATATGTATGCTAATTGATCATATCACTAGGCAAACGCGTCATGTGTTTCCGCGTTGATGGATGAGCTACTTATATCAACTTACATCTTTGGATTGCTTATTTATATATATATACACCTTGAGATCCGAACAATTAAATCACTGCCATCTTATGTCCTAATCAATTCTCAAGATGATGAGTAAGGCTTTGTTTTAATCGTTCACAGTTAATTTGAAACACCTGTTGTTTGAATTTAATAGGTATCTTAATAGCTTTGAATGATTTACAAAAATTGCATTATATATTTTTCTACATCAGAACGACTGATTTGATTCTACTGAGAGTTTAAAATAATGTGTATAATCATTAAATTGAAATTCTCTGAGAATTTGAATTCTCTCGAAAGAAATATTTTCACGAATTCTCTCCTTTGGGTTATTGTTATGAGATTTTTGAAAACTTTGAAATAAGTTTTCTCATGAATGGTTCAACCTATTGCACCTCAAAACTATACAGTATCGAATTAGATAAGGACACTTATGTGTGCCAAGTTTCAATTGATTCTGAATTCTCGTTTGACCTGGTGGAGCGCGAAAAAAAAGAACTTTTTTTCGGGTATGGTGAAATTGAGTCTTCGCTTCGCTCATCCAATTTTGTAAGAATTCTGTGCAAATTCGATTCTGTTCGAAGGCGACATTTTTGCCAAAAATTTTTTTTTTGAGTTATTTTTAGGTTTGAGAACTTCGCAATGGGTTTTCTCAGAAGTGATGCAACGGATTGCTCCTCAATGTCTGATTGGATGAGGACACTTTTGTACGGAAAGTTTTGAACCAACTTTGTACTCTCATTTAACCTATGGAGCGCGAGCAAAAATGTTCTTTCTTTTCGAGTATTGTGAGATTATGTTTTTCTGTACTCATCCAACGAACATCTTTTGGAATGCTGTGATATTCATTCCGAATATTGTGATCAGTAAACGAAGACAAGAATATTTGAGAGGGTAGAAGGCAAAAATGCACTGGAGAAATTGAAGATCGGAGACATA
The DNA here is from genome assembly GCA_964007535.1 of Brachyptera risi. Lineage (NCBI taxonomy): Eukaryota > Metazoa > Arthropoda > Insecta > Plecoptera > Taeniopterygidae > Brachyptera > Brachyptera risi. Next base: position 16,794,736 of record OZ023329.1, on the reverse strand, counting down.
TTTTGCTGGACGCAAATGACTGATTCGGTTGAACAATATATTCAAATTTGAATTATCCAGCACTGATTGGATTATTCATCCAGGTCGAGATTTTTGTGAGAATTTATATAAGGTATGATATCACATGTGAACTCCTAATTATTTGGATATTTATGCAGTGTATTATTATCATTATCCATTCAGTTTTCACTGTACTGATGATATCATGACGTTAATATAGACATTACATTATCAAATCAAAAATGATTCACTTCATTCTTATTATTATTATCATTGTTATTGATGAGCGTAGCGAAGTCTCCATCCCACTCTTATAGAGCTTTGTCTGTGTGTTTTTTTTTTTTTTTTTTTTTTTTTTTTTTTTGTAAGCACTCCACAGGTCGCAAGGATTGACTGATGAACATGAAACTTTTTTTGTACACGCAAACTCATCCAACTTAGAACTGTATAGTTTTTGGAATGAATCGGTCAGACCGATTTTGAGAAAAATCATCTCAAAGTTTCTAAAAACCGCGAAAGATTTGGCTGAACGGAAAATGTTGAAAAATAAAATCTCTTCAAATGGAATGAAATTTTCTCTAAATGTGTATACATGGATTTTACACATTATCACGATTTTGTGAGGAATTCTGATCAGTCGTTTTGAAGAAAAAAAAAAAATGACTGATAATATTCATAAAATATATCATAAACATTATGACAGAATCAAGTTGCCGAGATTCACTGCTTTCTAGATTCAAGAGTTGACCAACAATGAAGTATTTCTTATATGCGTCAAGGTGTGTAGAATACCAGAGTCGATGAAGTGGCAAGAGTAGAACTTCTTTAAAGACTTTTATAGCTTATTCAGATATCAAGGTGTTTAGAATACCAAAGTCGATAAAGTAGCAAGGGTAAAACTACTTCAAGGACTTTCATACCTCATTCAGATATCTCGCTCATCTTACAACGCATATTTCGCGTTTGACTAGTAAGTAATCATATATGTATAATTTGGTCTGCTGAATTTATTATTTCATCACTTTTCCATCAGCTAGCCCGCACACAAAGACTTACGCGGGCTCCACAATAAATATTTATCACCATTTTGTATTTTGTATTTTTGTATTATATTTTCTTGTTTCGGGTGTGAATAAAATGCATATCAAATTGGAGAAAAAATTGGAATTGAATCAATCTTCATCTCTGAACTCATTATCGTTGGTGAGTTCCCCTCAAAGAGAATACTGGAATAATTCCCTGATAGCAGGCCACGACCGCTTCATTCCCACTGACCAAATCACATAAAGAACTATTCTTTCATTCCTTCATTCATCATTCATCGACGTCAATACTCCTGATTAAAGCCATCATTAAAGTGCGCCTTCACAACATAAAATATAAATAAACATGGTAACAGCATTTTCATCATGTTACGTTACTACAAAACCACCCATAACGCAATGCACTGAAGTAAAAACATCTGAATAATGAAAACATATACACATGGCCTCTATCCAGACTCTCTCCCTCAGGTCCACTTGATCCTCCCCTATTTACTAATCTCTCATCCAGGATAAAAGACGGGAGAGACGACGCTCCTAACCAAACACACGGCATATCAATGCAGCTTAACTTTTGACGGATCGACACTCTTGTTCGATAGTGCTATTAAATAGGTGAGACGGTCGACCGAATGATCAAACACTTCCATCAGATATTGACGAGGCGAAACACCCTACCTGTGATGCTAATACATACAGAGGACATCCGATCGGTAACCGTCACACGTAGCATGCATTTCACATCATTATGAAAGGGTTATTCACGAATGATAGGGCAGCCACTTGGAATATACTTTTATATGATAGTTGTATTGACGAGTGATGAAGGCGCGAGCCTCCCGGGCGTCAGTGATGTGAGATAGAGGAGACGGTCAATCGGTGCATTCGTATTATTAACTTGAATGTTTACAATGAGTAAACTTTATGCAGTATACTGTTTACTAATAATGGGGGAGTGTTTATATGTATAATGATGGTGAGGGGGGGGAGGGGGGGTAGGAGAACTGGTTCAGTGAAGGGAGGAGGGAGGGTCACGTATTTGATATGAAGTATCAGATTCTAAAGATTATTTCTGATCATAATAATTATTATTACAGATTATCGATAATACTAATTTCTGTGGGGTTGTATTTGCTCATTAGAAGGGATTATAATGGAGAAGAGTAAGCCAGGGCTGTGTAGGGTGCGGGGGGAAATAATGGGGAGGATCTCTTCGATAGTGAACGACTGTCTTGTAGCGTTGTGGATAGAAGATTGTACAAAAATATATATGATATATATATATATATATATATATATATATATATATATATATATATATATATATATATATATATATACATATATATATATATATATATACATATATAAAAAAAAAATATATATATATATATATATATATATATATATATACATATATATATATATATATATATATATATATATATATATATATATATATATATATCTGATATGACGTTTCATTATTACGAGCAAAACCTAAATTCAAAATTGCCGTGGATGAAATTGAATCAAGTTATGTCTTCGCCACGAATCAGAAAAAAATGCCGGGCCTTGGAGGACAAATTAATCAATTTGAATTTCTGAAATTGAGATGATGATTTCTAGTTTTCTCTGAAATCAGGTATTTACATATCGTAATTATTTGGTAATATTTAGTTACAAGGTTGTGATGTTCTTCAATCATCCCATTCACACCAACACAAATAGCCACCCTCCGTAGCTCAGTCAGCCAAGACACCTCTTCAGAAACTGAAGTCACCGTCGAGCGTATTGGTGGTTAGTCGCGAATAAAACATCGATTTTTGTAAACGTGTTTTCACTTATCATCTTATCATAGTTTCATTATCACGTGTTCATTCGCACCCCCGTATAACCTAGCTGTTGGTGGGGTCGTTAATCAAACAATAATCAATCAAATCAACATACAAGAATTAATTCCAAAACATCAAATAAATCACCACCGAGACGCGTGGCTCAGTGGTAACACACTGAACCGTCATTCGGGAGACCGAGGTTCGATACCCGCCATGGTCGACCATCCTTACAGGAGTTTTCCGTGGTTTCCTTCTATCGTTCAGGTTGTTACTGGGATGGTTTCTTAACAACAGGCCACGACCGACTCCTTTCCACCATCCAAAACACCTGATGAAGTAACCTTTCATCTCATCATCCCATCATCTCATTCATCATCCACCGACGCCAATATATCGTAGCCATCAGTATAGTACGTCATTAAAACCCAATATAAAAAATCATCATCTGTTAATTCGTACCCCCGTATAACCTAGCCATTGGTGTGGTCGTTTTAAGCAAACATTAATCAATCAAATCAACAAGCAAAAATTAATTCCAAAACATCAGATAAATCACCCCAAAACAGGCATATATAATTTCTGTCTAATCGATCTTCAAGTACCAAACCAGATGCATCCTGATGACGCGACTATCGATAATCATTCATCAATCAACAGTCATGGATGTGTAATGTCGGTCGTTAGCACGTGACAGACGGTGGCTAGCCAATCACAGCGGCTAATCAGCGAATGGAGATTCATTGTTGGGCAGAATCAGTAAATTACGTCATAATTTCCCTGGGTAGTGACGCCATGAATGGGTTTTGACTTACTGTTAATGACCAGGCTACGTATTGTGTGTGCTGATTGACGGATCGACACGGGTGGTGGTTAGTGGTAATTGATCGATGAGACGGTCGATCGGATGGGGTATTGTTATGGGTATTGTAATTTCCAATTTGCCAGGGTGGTTGGAAACTGTTATAATTTGTAATTTTTGTATTATTATTATTAACATCGAAACTGATAGTAGATGATTTTACCGCTGATTGGGGCTGAGAATGATAAGGTAGGATCTTTCGGATAGGGCACCACAAAAGTGATCGTATCACTTCAAAAGAATTATACTAATATGTAATATAACGTATAGTTGACAATTTTCTATCTTCAAATGAACATATCAGGGAGAGTAGACAATCCGAAGATCCTCATTGGGAATGATGGAATCTTCAATATTTTCATCATATTATTCTCTCTTATATTTTTCTGATTCTTTTTTCATCTACTTTTTCAAATCTACCTTTCTTCTTCTTTTTCTTATAATGTTAATAGATTCTCTTACCTCAACTCATTTGACCTACCCTTAATATAAAAGCTAGCCTGGTGAATTTTCATTCTCTCATTGTATGGGTTTTCTGGATGATCTCCTTTCCAGAATAATACATGTGCACAATATACAAGTTGCAAGAACTCGGAGCTATCGGCTTTCCTATGAGACGATTTCATTTTCTATTTTTCATTATTTTGTCAACATCTTCATTCAGATTACTCATTAAAATACTTACGTGATTCCGCTTTGAATCGAATATTCAATACGAATATTTGTGAGAATGTCATGATTGGAGATATAATGTTCACCTGATCACCATAGCAACCAGAACAGTTGAGTAAACAATTGTTGTGATTGGAAAACACGATATAATAGCCATTATTCTCGCAACAGCAATTGACAACTCAATATGGGCGTGGCTTCGCCAGTAGGCCAGTTGGATCCATATCATGTGTGGTCATTCGAAGATACTCTGATTGGATGTTTGAATTTCACTACAAATCTAACAGCTGTGTTGATTGGACGGTATGATTTGTGACGTCAAGGGGGCGGAGACTGCGAGTCGTCAATTACGATAACAGAAAATTACTAAGAAGAGACCCACTCGTTGTTGGATGATGAGAACAGATTGAACTTTTCACTCAGGAATCAACTATAATATTGATGAATAATGAGAGCATGGATTATTGATAAGGATTATTTTACTTCGATTTGTTTTGTTTGTATGTGTTCATTTATTGATCACTATAACCATGTGACAATTTTGTCTGGGACCGAAAAAAGTTGTATATTCATATAGATATATATATATATAAATATATATATATATATATATATATATATATATATATATATATATATATATAGAGAGAGAGAGAGAGAGAGAGAGAGAGAGAGAGAGAGAGAGAGGGATGTATGTATATAATATATGTAAATATATGTATATGTACTTACGTAGGTTCTCGTGGCCGATGGTGGTTGGTAGTACAAATTTCGCGGTAATGCCACTATGTTCAGTCTCTTCATGTCGACGTTTCGGTGGAATTTGCTCCGCCATCTTCAGGACAGTTCTAACTCGGTCGGTGGTGAGCACTCGAATCCTGTCCTGGACACTTATTCTCGAGATTATGAGATAATGAGATGAGATGAGATAATGAGATGAGATTATTATACTATTGAAGTTTCATAGCATTTTCAGTGAGATTATCAGAATTCCACCCAAAATAATCTCATCTCATAATCTCACAATGTCGAGAATAAGGGTCCTGAAGATGGCGGAGCAAATTCCGCCGAAACGTCGATATGAAGGGACTGAAAATTGTGGCATTACCGCGAAATTTGTACCACCAAATGAATATATATATATATATATATATATATATATATATATATATATATATATATATATATATATATATATATATATATATATATATAAATATATATATATAGGCCTATATAAATATATATATATATATATATATATATATATATATATATATATATATATATATATATGAATATATATATATATATATATAAATATATATATATATATATATATATATATATATATATATATATATATATATATATATATCTTAAAACTTTTGAACTTTTACGACTCATTTTATAATAATGATATATTTGACATGAAGATTGAAGTCGTGTATGGAATTGTGAATTCTTTTTAATATCTCTACGTTTCAACCATTATGTAATAGTCTTTTTCAAGAGAATTATCGAACTGAATGGGAAGAAGGCCTCAACTCCAATGCAGTGCCCCTCAACAAGTGAATGAAGATACCGAAACAAGAGGACCAAAAAGATATTTCTACGATCTGCGGCCAAGATGAATCGAAAAGACTTGTATCGGGTCAGCCACTTTTTATTCTTATTTTTATTTCTATCCATATTTTTATTTTCAATCTCCTCATTTTTATGCTCGTTTTTGTATTTTTTCACTGATATTCGAACAATTCTCGTATTTATGTTTAATGAGCCAAGGTTTCATCCATATATTGACTCTGTTAAAAACGTAGTGGTATCCAAGTGCATATGTTGAGAAATAATCGATTACAATTTTTGTCATATCATTCAGTTCAATAATTCTCTTAAGAAAGACCATAACATAATGGTTGAAACGTAGAGATATTGAAAAGATTTCACAATTTCTTACACGACTTTAATCTTCCTGTTCAATATATATCATTATTATGTATATATATATATATATATATATATATATATATATATATATATATATATATATATATATATATATATATATATACATATTTATATATATATATATATATATATATATATATATATATATGTATATATATATATATATATATATATATATATATATATATATATATATATATATATATGAATATATATATATATATATATATATATATATATATATATATATATATATATATATATATATATATACATATATATGTATATAAATATTTATATATATAAATATATATATATATATATATATATATATATATATATATATATATATATATATATATATATATAGAGAGAGAGAGAGAGAGAGAGAGAGAGAGAGAGGGAGAGAGAGAGAGAGAGAGGTGTATGTATATATATATATATATATATATATATATATATATATATATATATATATAGATATATATATATGTGTATTATATATATATATATATATATATATATATATATATATATATATATATATATATATATATATATATTTATATATATACATATATTTATATATATATATATATATATATTTATATATATATATACATATACGAATGAACGAACGTGACTGTAACAGGTGATTGAGTGGTTATAACACTGAACTGTCATTCAAGGGACCTGGGTTCGATTTCCGCCATGGTCGACCATCCCCACAGAGATTTTCGTGGTTTTCCTCTGTCGTTGTACAGGTCAACATTGAAAAACAGGCCACAACCGACTCCTCTCTATCAAAAGAAAAACTGATAAAACAACCTCTCATCTCATCATCCTATCATCTCGAATATCATTCACCGACGCCAATAGATCTCAGTCATCAGTACAGTGCATCGTTGAACCCACCATGAATAAATATATGAATATGTGTATATATATATATATATATATATATATATATATATATATATATATATATATATATATATATATATATATATATATATATATATATATACATATATATATATATATATATATATATATATATATATATATACACGGTATTTATATTTGTGGAAAATGGTAACAAATCATGACTCCGAAAAACGCCACCAATAGAAGAAGTATGGCGTTTTCTCAGCCAAGCGTCAACACCCATAAAAAACCTATTGCGTATACCTAAATTCAATTACAATATTCGAACTTGTAATACACGAAAGTTAGTGGGTGATAAGAATTCTTTATTACTAAAAACTATTCAAAATGCACAATGTTTAAGAAAAACAAACAATAATTCTGATAGTTGGAAAGCAGGCGGTGCAAAGCTAAATGCCGATAATCTCATTACATACGTACAGCGTACAGTTTTATCACACCTATAAGAAGTGCGACTTTCGTGTTTCTTGTTTCCAGTTAGTGTCTAACGCTCGGTTAGTTAACTACAAGATGGCGAGGATCCTAGTCGGCGTGCTCGTCTCGATGTGCTTCGTTTGTGCAGCGGGTGAGAACAAGATTTTATCTGATTCTCATATTTTATCATATTTTATCATTTTTTGTTAAACAAATGACGATCCATTCAAGGAATTTTTTTTTTCGTCACCCTCGGTAGCTCGATCAGCTGAGGCACCGCTTTAGAAACTGAGGTCACCGTCAGGCATGGGTTCGAGTTCTGCTCAAGGCATGAGTTTTTGTAAACGTCCTTTCATTTATCATAAGATCGTAATTTCATAATCACCGGCTCATTCGTACCCCCGTATAACCTAGCGGTCAGTAAGCGAACAATAAACAATCAACCGATCAATATTTTCCCATGTGACGTTCAGCAAAGTTCCAATAAAAATAGTTCATGGATTGATGTGATATTTTTTCATTTGTTCCATTTTAATTGACCTGCTTTTGTGGCTCATTCAAACAAGACGGCTCGGAAGTCGATTTAGTGAATTTTCAATTTTATTTGTTCCAGCTGATCCAGACTGCCACGGCGAGAATAAGGGACTTTCAGGAGCCCAGGTGTTGATCCTTGAGCCGTCGAACAACGATCCTAACATAATCCCCCAGGACGACCAGGACGAACCCAAGATCGACACCCTCATGCGCAAGTCGGTCTGCGCACGAAACGAAGTGTTCAGTCCGTGTAAAAGCGAATGTCAACGTTTCTGTGACCTGGAAGCTGTGAGTATACAGGCTCCTAACATGATATCACAACCCTCAAACTAAATTTCAACGAGTAATAACGATATTCATTTGCTCGATTTGTGTACCATCTCAATTTCGAAAATTATTATTTATTCATTTGTCCTCCGAGGAGCTCTTTTATGAGTCGTGATGTACACATAATTCGATTCTGTTCATGATTCCATACATAATTGATAATATCTAGGTCATGAGTCATGCTATTTGAAGGACAAAAGAAAACCTTCCGTTTCCTGAAGTGAGATGATGATTTCTAGTTTCCTCTGAAATTGGGGGTAAAAATACAGTCATCATTTATTACAACGAAGTTTCGGGGTTGTGTTGCCTTCAAACTGACCATCACTTGGAATAAAATCCCAAGTCTAATCAGAATTATGGAACCATGACTCTGATTGGATTACATACTGAAAAAAACCTGATTCCATGATATAACAAGATAATAATAAAGTAACGGTCACTTGGACCGCACAAACTTGACATATTTCGTAGCTCATCTCATGAGCAGAGCTGGGATAATAATTTTTTATTTTTTTTATTCACACATAAACCAAATTAAACTAATGTTTATAAATATTGCGTCACAAAATGTTCGATCCAATCGATTTCATATATACATGAAGGATTTGAAATAGCATCAAAAAAAAATAGCAGGATACATTAGAAAGAAAAAATGAGAATAATGACAACAATTCATAAAATTGAATAAAATTGAATTAAATCAGACTCTTTCCCACAAAGCCTTTCCAGGCTTACCTGTGGGTTAAAAATAACAGAGCATATATTATATGTGAAGTTCAGACTGAGATTTGAGAAAGGAATACGTTTAGTGCCAAAAAGTAGGGTGTTCAGATTTGAAGTGATACTAAGAGAATAATTTAGAATATAGAAAGGCATTCAAAGTCAGAACAAAACAAAACGAAAATAATTACACGTCTGAAACAATATTATATAATAATATAAAAAATGATAATTTTCATTTCATAGATTGTAATAACATTCACACTCATGCGTACATTCGAATATAAAAGGACGAGTATTGGAATAAGTCAAGTTATGAATATAAACAGTTAATGATGTTATATTATAGAAAAATTAAAATACAATCATGTAAAAGTATCATTTCTACTTTCGTCAACAAACAGCCTATCATCGTTTGTTGCCCTTGATTTTCAAACAGTAATCACACCCGCAATTAAAAGCATTTCAAAGTTCGTCAATATTGAAAAGTGGGTGTGAAATAAGGAAACATTCAACGTCTTCCTAGGATGTCATCTTGAAGTGCTGTCCTTATTTTTAAATAGTTGACAAATCATCAAAAAGGTAGACTATAGATCCCGAAATGTATGGGATCCCTGTCAAATATTTTGAAACTATTATGTTTTTAGTCCTGAAATATTTTCCACCTCGAGTATCATGGTCGTGAACCTGTTAACGTAGCATAAGTAATTGCGGATTGTCCCAATTGAAAAGCAGTACACTAAAAATGCATGGTATGTATAAATATGTGGAAGCTGGGATAATGTGCTAAAACCAATACATATACATATGGACAAGTTGTTATATTATTTGTATCTCCTAGAAACAATAACCAATGGGAGTCCTATTCTCTGTGAGATTCAAATGTGAGTCCAAGAGACCTAAGGGGCTCTGAACCCTCACCACATAACCACTCGAATAGAGCTCCTTGATCTTATATAGCTTCAAGGGAGTGCAGAGTTTGATTCCTTTGATGCTAGCTAATTACTATGGCAGTATGTGTGGTTTATCTGAACCCTTTTCGCTCAAACACTTGAAATAACATCTCAATCCTCTCCATCTCCAGGGGATGAGCATTTTCATGCATATAATATTTACTAGAAGAGCTATTTTCTATGGCAACACTCCTAGGGTTTCTGTGAATGTTGTTAGCACAAAATCCTATAGCTTGTGAACTGTGTTATGACGTAAAGATGGATTATTGTCAACTACGAGACCGTGACTCTGTTTTTATCTTGACATGTTGTTATAGTAACTTGCTCTGCAACCTCGTATTACCGATAGTAAAAATGTGTTTATTAAGCTGATTATTGATTATTGTTTGCTCAACGACCCCACCAACAGCTAGGTTATACGGGGGTACGAATGAGCAGATGATAATGAAATTATGAAGTGATGATAAGTGAAAGGACTTTTACAAAAACCCATGCCTTATGCAAGGCTCGAACCCACGCCCAACGGTGACTTCAGTTTCTGAAGCGGAAATTATATAAAAAAAAAAAATAAAAAAAATTAATGAATAAATGAAAAATATCATTGGTGACCAAGGGTGATAACAGGTTGACCCACTAATTATCGTTTAATTGAAGAATTTATTATTCCTGAGGCGGATCCTTGAAGAATTAGTAGGAACTAGCAACATTCTCTTGGGTCTAAGCTAGAACGTTATTTTAAGAGGTTTAATAGATGAAAATTCCGATTACTCCCATTGTGAATATATTCTATAATATGATTGATTGATCATTATTATTTATATTTAGTGCCCGGAAAAATATCTGTGAATGTATTATAAATGTCTGAACAGTCACCCATGGTAGCTCGGTCAGCTGAGGCACCGCTTCAGAAGTTGAAGTCACCGTTGGGCGTGGGTTCGAGTGCTGCATAGGGCATGCATTCTTGTAAACGTCCTCTCACTAACCATCAATTCATAGTTTCATAATCACCTGCTCATTCGTAACCCCGTATAACCCAGCTGTTGGTGGGGTCGTTAAGCAAACAATAATCATCGTCATCAAATGTCTGAGCATCACAGTTCAATAATGCAGTATAATTGATATTCTCCATAGCGCTTCAACTTTAGAGTCCATGGGAGTCGATTTAGTGAAGTATCAGTTTTTTGGTGATAATATTTTAACGATACAAGATATCGATATTTCATTCCGAGTAAACACAGAATTTGTTGAATACCTTCAAGATGGAGAATGTACACAGCTCACGATGCATAATTCACATGGGTGAATAAAAGAAACAAATTCAATTGGTATACCTGTCACAACATCAGAATACAAAGAGAACGTTTTTATCTCAAGTCATTTTGATAGGTCTTTTCAATCATTTATATCAGATTTAATGACGCACTGGAATGATTACTAAGATCTTTGGGCGTTGGCTGAACGATTAATGAGTTTATGGGATGATGAGATGAAGGTTTCTTAGGTAATGGGAAGAAAAGTGACAAAGAAGCGGTTGAGGCCTCAACTGTGGGAACCATCTCGGCAATAGCCCTTATACTATATACAGAAGGAAACCATGAGAAAAACCTGTCCAGATGAACGGTGGCGGGAATTGAACTAGTTCCGATATTGCCCTCACCTACCGGATCACATGAAGAGAGCCCTTGATTGATGAGCGTAGCGAAGTCTCCATCCCACTCTTGTAGGGCTTTGTCTGTGTGATTTTTTTTTTTTTTTTTGTAAGCACTCCACAGGTCGCAAGGGTTGACTGATCAACATGAAACTTTTTTTGTACACCCAAACTCACCCAACTTAGAACTGTATAGTTTTTGGGATGAATCGGTCTGACCGATTTTGAGAATCATCATCTCAAAGTTTCTAAAAACCCCATAAGATTTGGCTGGGCGGAAAATGTTGAAAAAAAAAACTCTCCAAATGGAATGAAATTCTCTCTAATTGTGTATACATGAATTTTACACATTATTACGATTTTTTAAGCAATTCTGATCAGTCGTTTTGAAGAAAAAAAATAAAATGACTGATAATATTCATAAAATATATCATACAAATTGTGACAGAATTAAGTTGTCGAGATTCACTGCTTTCTAGATTCAAGAGTTGACCAACAATGAAGTATTTTTTATATCCGTCAAGGTGTGTAGAATACCAGAGTCAATGAAGTGGCAAGAGTAGAACTACTTTAACGACTTTAATAGCTTATTCAGATATCAAGGTGTGTAGAATACCAGAGTCGATAAAGTAGCAAGGGTACAACTACTTCAAGGACTTTTATACCTTATTCGGATATCTCGCTCATCTTACAACGCATATTTCGCGTTTGACTAGTGGTATTCAAATAATTGTGTTACCGGTAATCTCCTACCGTTCAAAAGTTATTAACAAAAAAACTGATATTTTGCTCAATCGACTTTAGACCGCGTCCAGATCTCCAGCTTTGTTTTGCCTGTGTTTTGTCCAGGGATCGTTGAAACTGCCCAACTGCAACGGGAAGTGCAAGCCGGGATGCACCTGCAAGAAGGGATACGTGAGGCCGCCGAAAGATGCCCCGTTTAACGACTGCATCACGTGGACTACTTGCTATGGCCGTAAGTTTCATCAATACTCCTTCATGAACATCATCCAGTCACACCTGGAGCCGGTTGTGCATACTGGTAATCAAATGTGTATCAGTTGATTATTTGATTATCTGAAGATTTATTATCTCATATTATTCAAAAGCCATCACACACAAAAAAATGATATACCGCTAATACCTCGTTCACATTACAGAATTCAACTACAGTTGAGTAGATAACGTAGGTTGAGTTACAATATGAACGGAACTTGGTTAGTAGTTAACTCTAGTTATATCTTGACTAAGTTTCTGGAACTCAGTCATACCTCGTTCACATTACAGAATTTAACTACAATTAAGTAGATAACATTAGTTAAGTTATTGATGAGCGTAGCGAAGTCTCCATCCCACTCTTATAGGGCTTGTCTGTGTGTTTGTTTTTTGTTTTTTTGTTTTTTGTTTGTAAGCACTCCACAGGTCGCAAGGGTTGACTGATCAACATGAAACTTTTTTTGTACACGTAAACTCATCCAACTTAGAACTGTATAGTTTTTGGCATGAATCGGTCGGACCGATTTGAGAATCATCATCTCAAAGTTTCTAAAAACCCCATAAGATTTGGCTGAGCGGAAAATGTTGAAAAATACTAGTCAAACGCCAAATATGCGTTGTAAGATGAGCGAGATATCTCAATAAGGTATAAAAGTCCTTAAAGTAGTTCTACCCTTGCTACTTTATCGACTCTGGTATTCTACACACCTTGATATCTGAATAAGCTATTAAAGTCGTTAAAGTAGTTTTGCTCTTGCCACTTCATTGACTCTGGTGTTCTACACACCTTGACGCATATAAAAAATACTTCATTGTTGGTCAACTCTTGAATCTAGAAAGCAGTGAATCTCGACAACTTAATTCTGTCACAATTTTTATGATATATTTTATGAATATTATCAGACATTTTATTTTTTTTCTTCAAAACGACTGATCAGAATTGCTTAAAAGATCGTAATAATGTGTAAAATCCATGTATACACATTTAGAGAGAATTTCATTCCATTTGGAGAGATTTTATTTTTCAACATTTTCTGCCCAGCCAAATCTTATGGGGTTTTTAGAAACTTTGAGATGATGATTCTCAAAATCGGTCCGACCGATTCATCCCAAAAACTATACAGTTCTAAGTTGGATGAGTTTGCGTGTACAAAAAAAGTTTCATGTTGATCAGTCAACCCTTGCGACCTGTGGAGTGCTTACAAACAAAAAAAAAAAAAAAAACACACAGACAAAGCCCTATAAGAGTGGGATGGAGACTTCGCTACGCTCATCAAAAATCTCTCCAAATGGAATGAAATTCTCTCTAAATGTGTATACATGGATTTTACACATTATTACGATTTTTTAAGCAATTCTGATCAGTCGTTTTGAAGAAAAAAAATAAAATGACTGATAATATTCATAAAATATATCATAAAAATTGTGACAGAATTAAGTTGTCGAGATTCACTGCTTTCAAGATTCAAGAGTTGACCAACAATGAAGTATTTCTTATATGCGTCAAGGTGTGTAGAATACCAGAGTCAATGAAGTGGCAAGAGTAGAACTACTTTAACGACTTTTATAGCTTATTCAGATATCAAGGTGTGTAGAATACCAGAGTCGATAAAGTAGCAAGGGTAGAACTCCTTCAAGGACTTTTATACCTTATTCAGATATATCGCTCATCTTACAACGCATATTTCGCGTTTGACTATTTATTAAACAATACTTCGCAATTGTGCGCAGCACAATTGCGAAGTAGTCCTAACTAAGTTTCTAGAACTCAGTTAGCTTAACTGCGATCAAAATACACCGCCTTCGCAAGAGCAACATCACGCGTATCGTGACATTGTTGGTTCAATGCAAGGCCCTCTATATTAATTACATTATTCGAATTATATAGATGGCTTTGTTCAAAAACAAGGCGAGATAATGGAGATATCAACAGAAAATCTGTGAATATATAAATGCAATATAAAAGTAGACAGTAATCGAACGGGAAGATGGCAGTGCATGACGTCACTAACAACCATTTCATCGCTGTCAGTGTGAAGACTTTACCCCAGATAAGGACGGTGCCACCCATAATGCTAACTGCAGTTAGCTTAACTGCGGTTAGTGATCCCAGTATGAACGGGGTATAAATCAACTATCATGCGTTTTTTGAAAAGTTTTTTTTCAAAATAATCAGATTTCGTGATCACATTTGTCCCATTGTATTCGACGAATAATGAAAGCACTCATCAATCACACGTAAAATCTCCTCATTAAAATGTATGATCAGAAAATGGATTAATTCTCTTCAAATCCGACGTGCGTTTGATCGAGTATCAACCCCCTTGTCGATACTAAGGGATGCAAACAGACAACTGTATCCCTGTGGGACTTGTATTTATCCCCCCAATCAGTTCCCTTATCACGTTTCGCCATCAAAGAGGAGCGCCCGCTATGAGTCACTGCCCTCTTGGTGGAATTGCAATGATAAGGGATGATCTCCCACTGGTAATTTATTGTCCTTGGAAGCAGTTATACTCGTTTATAGGGTTATTTATTGTTGTTTAGTTGGCATTATCTTATATTCAACTCAAGATATTAGATGTGGGAGTATGAAATAAAAGGGAAGACAAGTAAATGTTGACCTCATATCCGATGTAATATGAAGTTGAACGAAATAATAGGAATCAGTGCAATATATTCATAAAATATCGAAAATGATTCAACAGAACAAATGTGTTGAACATGTTCATACCAACATAACAAATATGATTCGATATCAACACTTCAAACTTGGAATGTCTTTAAATTTAGAATTACAGTTTAATAATCGAGAGGCGGTGATGTTTACACAATATTGTGATGGAAAGACATCATATTGATCTTATATTTTCGAATTTGATCGAAAGGATTGTATCATAGGGAATTAAGTGATTTTTGTGTTCCTTTCACGAATGTGAACGATTTCATATCATAATTTTTGTGCATCACACAGTCTTTGATGTTCCAGTGGAGGATCAATGATATATATATATATATATATATATATATATATATATATATATATATATATATATATATATATCATCATGTGAAGCTCGCTACAAAACTGTTGTTTCTCAATCGAGGCTTGGTAGGATTGTTCGGATGAGGCACCGTGAAAACTATCAAGATGATATGAAAAAAAATTATGAAGAAAAGAAAATAATGGAAGGAAATAACCAATGAATATTGGAGTATTTCATAACCAATATCATAATTATGTGCATTGTATAATCATTTGTGTGGGCGTCTCAACGCACATCAAATATAGAATCATTGCGTTACATTCATTTCCATCCATTTTCTCAGAAAACTATTTTTATCCATGTTTCTGAAACAACAAATGATGTTACATTTTCAGATCCTTTTCGACCGTTCATTTTTCTAGAATAACGCTTGGAAGTGGATTAAGCAAAATTTGTGATTATTTTAGTGATACTGAAAAGGCATGAGATATCATAATTCTAATACTACACAAAAACTGTATATATTTCAATACCTCCACAACGGTGAACTCAAAAACTGTTCGACTTATTTCGTTCAAAGTCCACAGGAATCAGGCTGAATAGAACCCAATAACAATCCTAAGAACAAGAAGACATGATACAACAAACCATGTTTTCATATCCATCCTGGCGTGGTCTCTCGTGGTTTTCCACTGTACGTAAAGCAGATGCTTGGATGCAGTACTTGAACATGACCTATGACTAGGCAAACGCGTAATGTGTTGCCGCGTTGATGGATGAGCTGGAACATATCACCTTATCTTTGGATTGGTTATTATATATATATATAAACACCTTGAAATCTAAACCATTACATCACTGCCATCTTATTTTCCATTATTAATTTTCATGATAATAAACAGGCGCTAAATGACCTCGCTGTCGATGCGCCTTAAAACCATAATATTCATTCATTCAAGAAGGCTTTGTTTTAATCGTTTACATTTAAGAGGTGACACCTGTGGCTTGGGTTCAATTGGTATCTTAATAGCTTTGAGTGATTTGAAAAAATTAAATTATATATTTTTTTACATCGAAACGGCTAATCCGATTTGAGTGAAAGTTCGGAATAATGTGTATGATTATTATATTGGAATTCTCTAATAATTTCAAATGTCTCGGATGAAAATTATCCCACGAATATTTTCCTCTGGGTTATTCTAATGGGTTTTCTAATTTTTGAAAACTTTGAAATAGGTTTTCTCAGAAGTGGTTCAACCGATTGCGCCTCAAAACGATACAGTATCGAATTATATAATGACACTTGTGTATGCCAAGTTTCAACTGATGTTGAATTTTTGTTCGACCTGTGGAGCGCGAACAAAAAAAAATTTTAAAAAGTCACTCTTTTTTCGGGTATGGTGAAATTGAGTCTTCGCTTCGCTCATCCAATTGAAAAAGTATAGGAAGAAATCAAACGAATTTAGGTGTACCACTTAATTCTTGTATGGCGATATCTGGTGTTGATGAGAAGAAGAAGTGAACATTACCAAAGAGTCTTAGTTCAAATTGGAATATATATCAACATTCGTTTGTTTTGTTCACTCTCAATACCATTTGCTGGTAATGTCGAGATATTCACAAGGATGGGTTGTATACTTTTAATGTGTTTAAGACTTTTGGAAACCGAATAATTATGTCTTGCGGCGGAAAAGTTATGGGTCATAGTATGGGAACAGACAGTCCTGGTGTTGAATTTCATTGTTTTTCATTTTCAAAAATTCAGAGATGGTTATTTATATTGGTGACAAGATCGCCTCGAAGTCTTGAAATAACAAAGATATGTCGGTTCAGACGGTCTCCTTGGCTTCAACCGGGAAACAATGATTGTGTATTATGATTTTAGTGTTTATAAAAAAAATTGCTTCTTACTTGCAAGGAAGTGTACTGATTTCCAATTACTACCTATACTGTGTAACATTTCCAAAGTATTTTAAAGATCAGTGAATAAGCATTATCATAGCTCATATCGTTTCAAAGATATTTCCAAGTAAAATTATATTTGGTCGAATTGAATGATATTTCAAGCCTTGAACTGGATTCTGGTAGATCATGACAATACTCATTCCTCTCACTTTCGATAAAACCAGAAATCATCATGTCAATTTCAAGAATCAAATTATGTGCTTGTCTTCCAGAGACCATGAGTCATATGATAGAGTAGGATGGTCGATAGACTGAATCGAGTAACTTCCTTGCAAGACTCGGGAAAAAGGAACCCTTATTATCGAGATTATGAGATGATATGAGATTATGAGATGAGATTATTATGCTACGGTATTTTCATAGTATTTTCAGTGAGATTACCAGAATTCCACCCGAATGATCTCATCTCATGATCTCATAATAAGGGTCTTGGAGGAAAAATAAATTACTCTCCATTTCTAGTCTTCTCTGATATTTAAAAAATTGATATGGTCATAAAATGTTGAAATCTAGTCTCAGTATTGTATGTCTTTTGAATATATTATCTCATGCTTTCAAAAATACAATACAGATACAAATATACAATACAGATATACAATACATAGATATAGATATAAGATATAGATATAATAGATATGGAGCAATACAGATTATTCCCACTTCTGTATGATGAACAATTCCATTTCACAAACATGCTCTATTTTTCTGTTTCATTTCTATTTTCAGTGATTGAAGAAAAGATCAACAACGAAGCAAACGATAACTGATCAATGAATCAGTAGAAAATTCGCATCAACATTTCAATGTTACATTCAGGATTCATTCACTATAACTTCAGTTCAATAAATAACTTGCCATAAAATTGAACACATCTATTGTATATTTGATGTAGATTGATTAAACAATAAAGCAGACACAAGTATATATCAGTTATACATTACCACATGATAATGGTGGAATATAACACATTATTGTTGGCGTCTATTTTTTGTTTTTTGTTCATTCAAATGATTTCAGTCGAAGGTCATAGCACTTGACTAAATAATACGTTCATTATCCATCAGGGCACTCAAAAAGTATTTTATTAGAGTGTTATAACATATGATGAAAGTGTGACGGTTATTCTGATGTAAATACCAAGATATTATATTTCTGGCGATGAGTAAACTTTCCTTTGATAATATTCAATACAATTGTTGGATTAGTATCAATGGAGTGACTCTCTATGCATGGATATAGTAACTATTCGAATGAAGTCAATAAAATCTCAAATCTGACACATAATAGTGATCTGTGAATTATCTGAAAATGCAAGGTCAAAAGGTCATGCAGTATGGAGCAGAGAGAAGATCTTCATTCAAAGTCTTCTGTGAAATGGATGTCATATGTTTAACAATCAGAAATGTAGAATCAATCGACCAACAACGTAAACATTGCACATCTCTTGTCAAAAATTAATGATGAATGCATTTCACTCAAATTTCATCCAAAACATGAAATTACTTTTTCATTATTATGATGAAAACACTATACAGAAATTCAGAATACAGTATTTCATCGAATACGAGTAGGTCCGTGAAGTTGGCACCCCTTCCACGAGCACTAATTGTGAAAAGTTCAAAATATTTAGCGCTCAATTAGTTCTAATACGAGTCCCGCATAAGACATGAGTTTTCACTTTTGAGAACCCCACTCCCCCCTCATCCATTCTCCTCTTCTCCCCAGAACTTCAACAATCCCCCTCACATTCGTATCCCCATATAACCACGCTATTGGCAGGTTCGTTAAACAAATCTCTCTGTTCACTTGACTCCGCCAGTAGATGTGTTTGTCAACTTGGTTGATGAAAATAGCTACTCGTATGATCTATGTTTGTTCTGGGTTTACACAACAAGAGGAAGCGAGAGGTCCGAGTCGCTCTCCACGGCCCACTTTGACTCCCCGTACAAAGATTCCACGGTCCCCTATCCCCTGACAAATGTACCACCCCTATTGGGCACGGCAACTACCCTCTCGAACAGTCCTTCAGATCTCAGGGGTGGACAAATACAGAACACTGTACACAAGCAGAACAAAGCAGTGCGCCGTCAATAGGATTCTAAATAGATTGTATTTGTTCAGGTATAATCAAACTTTCTTCATTTTGTAGAATTGAACTTTGTAAATTCTACATTTCGCATTGGAAAATGTGAAAATGTATAAGATACCTATGACTATCAATAACGTAACGGGATAAGCAACATGGCGCTTTCCTTTCGCACCATGCGTACATCAAAGGGATGCCGCCTCACAAATGTTATGATGATTTGCTGGTATTGTTGTGCGTTGATCTATACAAGTAATAGATGTAATGCAATCTGTGAATCCAGCTCTTTCCAACTGCATTAAACAATATTGGGATAAATTTCATTTGAATTAGCCAATCTAAATTTAAAATACGTCTGTAAAAGCATTTAGTCCCCCAGTCAAGAGCCCTACTGCTATATTCACCATTTGATAACTGGACAATTACTCATCATCTACGAGAAAGATTAAAATCAATGCAATTGTACAACTATGTACTATATATTGAAATACGAGCCTAATACGTACGATTTGATTTGAAATTGCGAATCTCACAAATGTACACGAAAGCGCGCTGATTCCATCATGGTGAAAACGGCCTAATGTTAAAAGGATAGGACTTACGCCATGTTGCTTATCCCGTTACGTTATTGATAGTCATAGAAGATACATAGATAATGAGTATTTGAAATGGAAAAATAATTCGGAATAATGAATTGTTATAATATGCAATCTCATCGTTTTATATATCCATATATACATAATATCTGTATCTATATCTATACACATATCTATATGATATACAGCTATTCCTTCAATGTCGATCATCTTCACAAAATTTTCCCTGATCCCCTCTTTCGTTCAGGTTGTTCAACTTATTATATAACATCGTTCGTTTCAGTACATTCAATTTGTTGTTGTTGATGATGTTTTTTCTGTTATTATTATCGCCATCGTCGATGTTAAAGTAGTAGTAGTAGTAGTCATTGATGTTGTTGTTGT
>OZ023329.1:16726298-16768798 GCA_964007535.1 Brachyptera risi | reverse complement strand
TTTTGGTGAAAAGTCAACTATTTTTTCTCTCAAGAATAAGTGTCATTTAATCTTCATCTTTAATAGAACCATCTTGTTCCATGGAATGACACGAATGTGAATGTATTATCATCCTAATTCTAAGTGTATTTTAATCGTCTCCAATAGTAAATTGAGAAAACATGGAAGATGGAGGTTGCATGCTGAATCATATCGGAATGGCATAATTTGAATTGATATGTAGTTTTTTGGGAAGGGGGGGGGGGAGGCTTGTGAGTCCTGTGCCCCGGGGCCCAAAATTCCTAGTTAAGCCACTGCATACAGTATAGCATATAGTTGAGAATGTTAGTATAGGTATGGACCCTGGCACTTGCCTGAGCTTTGTCAAATAATACGGCCCAGCTGATTATTTAATCGAAAATAATTATCGTGAACAATCATTCCAAAAGCTTGAGGATCCTCAGTTTTCTAGTGGCTCATGCTTACCCTATTCTCATAATGGGACCTTCGGCAACTATATAGACCTAGGCTTAGTTCAGTCAGTTTCTCCACTTCGAAGCCCTCTTATGTCATGGTCACTCAAAAACCAAACATGGTGGGAACTTTGTCACTCTATGGTCTACTATTCGTGATTAAAAGTTAACCAGGCGGCAGCACTGTCGAAGTGGGCAAAATTAAAAAGGGCCGTCCAGAGGCAGTTAGATGTCCTGTTGTTGAATGCTATGTTTTCGAAGGTATATCTGCCTCCCCCCAGTTTACTAAAACACCACCAGATGTCAGTCAGCAACTTTGCTTTTAATTGCGAATTATATCTCGTTGGAAGCATACCATGATGCAGTGATACCAACAGTAAACTATCATACCACATATAGGCTTCTGTCAAATAACAAATGACAAACAATAGTTACAACAGCAATACAATGAACTGATGAACTACCAAATATTCTGATTGTTCAATTCCAACTGGTGGACATTGTTGTGTGTGTCTTTTGATAATGGATGACGTCACTTGACAGAAGCCTATGATATCCAATAGGATATCCCTTCATATAATAATCATAGTCTGGATTCTAGAATATAGATTTCATTGATGATATTCAACCTTGATTATAGCGGTACACAAATTCAAGAAGACCGTGAATCACGAAAGTATAAACAACAATAAAAAGAAGAAATGTGAATGAAATCTATATATTTTTTCCTTGAAATGAAACGAAAAAGATGCACTATTTGTGTGTACTGGTATCGATGTGTGTTGTTTATCTGGTCCAGCCAGCATCTTGTATAAAGTGTTACGTATGTGGTGGCGAAGCTCTGAAGGGGTGCCCAGACGAGGTGACGGAGGACGCGCACATCGAACAATGTGTACACGAGGAGGCGAAGTGCGTCGAGAGAAAACTGTGGGATGCAACGAAAGAGGAAGAGGATGTGGCGAGATATTGTAGTGCAGGTGAATACCGATCAGTATGCACGATGTAGTGATACCAACATACTTTATCATAATATGAAAAAGGTGTACCAACTCTCGTCTTCAAAGAGAAATATTTACGATGTCAGAATCTGAGTCCATTGTCCCGATTGCCTGTAGCACCACTATAGCTTTTATATCGAACTATATAAAACAGCAATGCTCAATTAATAGAATTATTGTGTTAGCAGTTGCATTTGTTTTTCACGTGAATTTTAGATTTTGTTGAGTTCAACAATGCCACCGGTACCGTAGTCATGTTCTTATCATGTTTCTTGTCATATTGTTATGTTATGTTGTTAGTTAGTTCAAAAGGAAATCCGCTAAATAGCGACCAAAATCGGGACCTTTGGCTCTGAACTGACCGCAAGAAACTACAAATGCCTTCCATGTTATCATTATGGGAGTTGGAGCACCTCCTTTATATCACGATACCGGCACATGTAGCTGCACTTGACCCGGGAGGCAGTGGGTATATCGGACCCGGTTTGATCCCCGCTACCGTCCATCTTTACAGAGTTTTTTCGTAGTTTCCCTCTGTAGTCTAGGCTAATGCCGGGATGATTCCCACAATATAGGCCACGACCACTTCCTTTCCACTATCCTTTCCATTACTCATAAAACCTTCATCTCATCATTCCATCATCTCATCATTCATTCATCCAACGCAAGTAGATCTTAGTCATCATTACAGGCGCCTGAAGAGCGAATACTGGAATACGGATATACTACCAAGAGTGAACATGGGCTTGGAGTAGGCATATACCTATTCGAGGAAAGAAGCGTACCTCAGAGGTGGCGTTGTACCTATTCGAGAGCAGAAACATACTTTACAGGTGGGGTTGTACCTATTCGAGGAAAGAAGCGTACCTCAGAGGTGGGGTTGTACCTATTTGAGAGCAGAAACATACTTTACAGGTGGGGTTGTACCTATTCGAGGAAAGAAGCGTACCTCAGAGGTGGGGTTGTACCTATTCGAGAGCAGAAACATACTTTATAGGTGGGTTCACCTCGAATATGCATACCCTCTTCACCCACTTTCACATCCTCTTCTTAATCAAGCCCGTGTTCACTCTTGGTAGTTTCCATATTCCAATATGCGCTCTTCAGCGCCCCCGGTTGATTCAGGTTCGTTAAGGCTGCGCGCAACAACAACAACAACAACAACAACGGCCGCATGTGGTGATGTAGACCGATGGCCCGATGAATAGCCGCTGCCATCATCAAGATATTTGAGTCTGATTTGATTTTCAGTTCAATTGCCCAATCGAGTTGATACCAATCTGATTTGGCCCAAATTCAATACATTCACCAAAGTTCTCATACTGAATGGAGTCAAGCGATTTCGTTACTTGCTTGTTTAAAATGCCTCAATAACTCTGATTTCATTATTATTGTATTGAGTGTTGTTCATTGAAATGAAAACATAATTGTATACAAACAAAAAAGATTGTATTACATAGCATTGTGTCCATAATATGGTCCAATTTTATGGCAAAATATTTCCCCCCCCAAAAAATTGCAATGACAATTTCCATGTAAATTAAGTTGGGAACACAATTTTTCTTAAGAACATATATCCCTCTCATAATTTCATATCTGAAATGAATGCACTGTTTATTGTTTGAGTCAGAAGCTACCGAAGCTCTGGGCTGTATGGAGAAGATTGTGAGGTACCCGGTCAGCGGAAAAGTCCAGAAAACCAGGGCTGGCAGTGAATGCTACTGCAATGAGAACAAGTGTAATGAAGCTCCCGCTCCAATCGCGAGCCTTCTCAGCTGGATTTCATCTCTAGTCCTAGTGAAATACAGCTATCGACATTGAATAATATTACTACATTAATTCGGGGAGGCTGAAGAGCGTATACCGGAATAAATTCGACTCGGTCGTGTGACATGGTCTTGGGCAGGGCCGTGTCAAGGCATTTTGCGTTCCCACGCCCTGAAATGTTTGGCGTCCTCCTTCCCCCTTCCCCCCTCCCCCCAATCATAAGCAATTAATCATCGAATACATAGATTTTATTTTTTGTTCATGTTGTTTTTTAATACTTTCTGTATTCAGGAGTTGATATCACAATAAGAAATGTATATCGTATTGAATATAATTATTTTCAAATAAATACAACTTCAATGAAAAATCTCATCCTTTCAATGGACTGGTGCAAATTTGGCGCCCCTCAAATATTTGGCAACCAAAGCCCGGCCCTCGGTGGTTTGTGCCCTGGTCTTGGTGTACTTTTCAACGGATGATTGTGAACTGTGATTAGGGTTCAGGTGAGGTTGGACACCCAAACCCTATAGTCGACTCTATTCCAGTATACGCTCTTCAGGTGCCCCATTAATTCGTTCTTGTGGAACTTTATTATTATTGTCATCGAAAAAGTGATATGAAGACGACGACAGGGTGAGACTGTTCCGAAGAAAGTGCAAACTGATTGCTATCGAAGAAAGTGATTATAATAGTTGGAATAAGTTATCAAAGTTGGAATAATTGTCATTCAATCATCATAAATATGGGTGTTCGACTTTAATTGAAAAATAGAATTGAACCAATAAGTATTTTCAAGATATTAGTAGTAGTTTACATCCTGACTTGGTTTTTCCTGGTTTCCCACAGTCCTTGAAGTAGCTTGGATGAAGTACTAATGGGTTACGACTTTCAATCAGTAGAGTGTAATCATACCTAATCATAACTAATCATACCAATTCAGGCAATTCCCTCATTATTTTTTCTTTAGTGAAATGATACTTTCGGAATTGAAATAAGTGAACATTGCCCAAGATACTTGGTTCAAAGTGGAAGATATTAACATTTGTGTACTTCTACTTTTGTTCACTCTTAATACCAATGCTGGTAATGTCCGGAGGTATCACTTTCACAGAAACGGTTTTAACTCATGATGTGTTCCAGACTTTCGGAAGCTGAAAGACTTTCATCTACGGCGGAAAATTATGGTCATACAAAGACAGCGCCGTCTTGGTGTTGAAGTTCATTGGTTTAAAATAATCAAAATGGGGTGGTAAGATCACCTATGTGTTGCCCCGCTCGAACGGTCCTACCTCCACCTTTCATCCATAGCCTCAATTGAGAAACAAAGATTTTGTATCAAGTTCTGATGTTATTTAAAAATGGAAAAAATGCATACGTGCTTAAATTCCGTACGTATCAAATTTATTCGGAGACAATATTTTTCCGGTATTTTCATCTCTGGATCATTTTTGTGAGCGTTTCCAAAATGTATATTTTATTCTTCTCAGAAGTGGTTCACCAGTTGAACCTAGAAACTGGACAGTATCGAGTTGGATGACGTCACATGCGCATGCTCAGTTCCAACAGAACACGTTCTTCCGATTGGCCTGTGGAGTGCAAACAGAAAAAAAGTCATTTTTTCGAGTACGGTAAAATTGGGTTATCACTTCGCTCATCAAATTATCAAACTAACTTTGAATACTTACCACCCTATACTATATAAGTGAAATATTCCAGAAGCATAGTCAAAAATGTAAAACGCTTCTTTTGACAGATTTCTATTTGAATCTGAACCGAACTTTGAGACGTGTGGCCGAGTGGTTAATACACTGAACCGTCGTCCAGGAGCCCAACGTTCGATTCCCGCCATAGTCAACCATCCCGGAAGAGTAAAGAGTGTTTTGTTGTTCTCCTCTGTCGTTCTGGTCAATACTGGGTTGATTCCTTAACAAAAGGCCACGACCGACTCCTTCATATAACTATTCAAAAAACACATAATGAAATAACCTCTCATCTCACCATCCCATCATCTCATATATCATTCACCGACGCCAATAGATCGTATAATCATCAGAAGAATGCGTAGTAGAACCCAATATGAATAAATAGACCGAGACGCGTGGCCGAGTGGTAACACACTGAACCGTCATTCTGGAGACCGGGGTTCAATTCCCGCCATATGGTCGACCATCCTGACGGGGGTTTCTCGTGGTTTCCCTCTGTCCTTCAGTCAATACTGGGATTCCTTAACAACAGGCCACGACCGACTCCTTCCCACCATCCAGGACACCAAATAAAATAACCTTCTATCTCATCATCCCATCATCTCATTCATCATCCACCGACGCCAATAGATTGTGGCCATCAATATAGTGCGTCGTTAAAATCCAATATATATATATATATATATATATATATATATATATATATATATATATATATATATATAAAAATAGAAACCAAGCCATGTTAAACCAACCATAGGCCTACTATAGAACGAACATTGGCTTGAGCCTATTCGAGACACCAGCTCGAAGCGATCGTCAGTTCCGATTCCAGTCGGAACTCTGGTTCGATTTAAACCGACGAGAAGATAAGACATAGAAGTCCGAGCCGAGACAGCGACCAATTAAATGTCGACAACTGAACTAATTGATCATTAATGTCGGCATGCAAGGAGTAGGCCTGTTCGGAGATCTTCGGGTGGTCGGAAGTTATCAGTGACTTCGTATGCTTCAAATAAGATGTGCTGAGGGTTGCGTTGCAAACAACCAACTTTGTTTACAAATATACAAGCGAAATTACGTTCACGTAATTGGTTAGCTATCTGCAATAGTCGATTATAGAGCAGAAAACAGAGAGTGTGATGATTAATTGTGATCATTGAAGTGGGAAGTGATTTGTGACAACGCAAGTTTTATTGCAAGTTACTACCAGTAGCATCTATGTTGATACAAGTAATCGAAATCTCCGCTTTCCGCAAAAAGGTGAGTAATTTAAAGAATTGAGTAAATTAACAAGAAAGTAAGTAATAACTCGATGATCGTAGCGAAGACTTCCATTCGACACACCGGAAAAATTGAGCTTTTTTTTTCCTTTACCAATTCTGTAGGGACACCGCATACAGTGCAAGAAAAGTAACCGATCAACTCTAATTTTTCCACACATTTGTGTCACGCCAAAATAAGTTGGAATTTTTTGGTTGCAGAACGGTTTCACCATTATCTCAGAAAAAATTAGATAGGGCCTACTTTGGAAAATCCTCGTGAAGAAGCACGAGGTAAAATGATATACATTCTCTAATGTTGCTTTTAATATGACCCCACTAACAGCTGAGATATATGGGTGGAGATGCAGTCTTCAGTTACATGTTTGATATTAAATTTCCAAATGTTGATATTGATTTGAACCATATTTCTATCAAGTTCGAAGAAATTCGGATAACACATTCTCAAGAAAATGAATTATTATATTGGGAGAGTGACCAATATTCAGATTGATTTTTCTCAGTGAGAATCTACAAGTTGCCAAGGTTGCTAGGCTATGAGCTATAAGAATGAAATGATATGAATGAATGAAAGGATGAATTAATCAACTAATAGACTGCTCAATCAATTAATTAATAGATGAATTAATTGATGAATGAGTGAGGGAACCTCGGATCTTTGGAAACTCAAGTATGAACTTAGATATATATGAATAGAATGCATGCTAAATGAATATTTCCCTCATGTTACAACGCGTAATTTTCTCCTGGTATTGTATACCATCAGTTGATAGCCCTCCTTCTTGAACCCGGCGCATTTGTTTACTTTCTCCGCACGAAAATGCCCCATTGCATCTAAGAGGGCGAAACCCTGCATTCTTGACCAACGGTACAGCGCGCTAACGTCTGGCTCATTCGTAATAATATTGGGTTTAACGACACACTATACTGATGGCTACGATCTATTGGCGTCGGTGGATGATGAATGAGATGATGAGATGATGACATGAAAGGTTATTTTATTACGTGTTTTTGGATCGTGGGAAGGATTCTGTTGTTAAGGAACCATTCCAGTATCAACCTGAACAACAGAGGGAAACCACGAAAAACCCCTGTCAGGATGGTCAACCATGGCGGGAATCGAACCCCGGTCTCCCGAATGACGGTTCAATGTATTACCACTCGGCCACGCGTCTCGGTCAAACTCATTCGTCCAATTCATTTATCCATATTGGGTTTGAACTGAGACGTGTGGCCCAGTGGGTATGACACTGAACCGTCATTCAAGAGACCGTGGTTCGATTCCCGCCATGGTCGACCATCCTGACAGCTAGGGTTTTACCGTGATTTCTCTCTGTCGTTTAGGTCAATACTGGGGTGGCTACTTAAGAACAGGCCACGACCGACTCCACAATCCAAAAACATCCAATAAAACAACCTTTCATCTCAAAATATATCAAAAAATATATGTGGCAATATATCATCCAATGACCCCAATAGATCGTAGTCATCAGTACAGTACGTCGTTGAACCCAATATAAATGAATGAATGAATATTGATTATGTATGAGTACGACGCACTATATGAGGGAAACCACAAAAAAAAACTGTCAGGATGGTCGACCATGGCGGGAATCGAACCCAGGTCTCCTGAATGACGGTTCAGTGGATTGACCACTCGGCCACACGTCTCAATACTACTTTCTAGTTTTTCAGTATTCGGTTCTCACAAGTGTTTCAGTTGATTTCAATAGAAACCATACTTAAATTATGCTCAACGACCCCACCGACAGAACGGCTAGTTTTTTTATATTGGGTTTTAACGACGCACTATAATGATGACTGAGATCCATTAGCGTCGAATGATGGGATGATGAGATGATGAGATGATGAGATGAAGATTTCATGGGCAATGGGAAGGATAGTGGGAAGGAAGCGGTCGTGGTCTATATTGTAGGAACCAACCCGGCATTAGCCTAGATTACAGGAGGAAACCACAAAAAAAACCTGTAAAGATGGACGGTGGCGGGGATTGAATCGGGTCCGAAATGCCCCTCACCTCCCGGATCACACGAAGCAAGTGCCTACATGTGCTGGTAAACAGGTAGTTAAATGTGAGGCTACGAGACTGCGTGTGATGATGAAACTATGGAATTCTGTATTTATGTAATGTCTTATGTAACTAATTTCTTTACGTTCGCTATGGTTTGTGTGATGAATTAATACATTTATGCCAGGTTGTTGACTCGAAAAACATTAATAATGAACAAACAAACAATGAAAAGTGAAACGACATTCACAAATACCCATGTCGTGTGGTAGACTCGAACCCACGCTCAACCTGACTTCTCTCTCTAAAGCAGTGCCTCAGCTGAATGAGCAACGGGGGACAACTCATGGAGACTAATTTGAGATTAAAATTGAATGAGGGCCCCCATATAACCCAGTTGTTGGTGGGGTCATTGAGCCCCACGGAATAGATCTGTGGCAATGATGAACCATTTTTATCTATTTTCTATTCAATACCGATCTCAGTGAAGATAACTGATGCCGCCCTCAGTAGCTCAGTCAGCTGAGTCTTCGCTTCAGTAACTGAAGTCACAGTTGGGCGTGGGTTCGATTTCCGCATAAGGTATGGATTTTTTTGAACGTCTTTTCACTCATCTTCACTTCATAGTTTCATAATCACCATTCGTACCCCCGTATAACGCATCTGTTGGATGGGGTCGTTGAGCAAAAAATAATCATAAATAATCAAGACAACTAAAAATTTTGTCAAATCGGACCAATTTCTAACTGACTAAATTCCCGCTTGTTACACTGCTCAACCGATATCATTGTGAAATAGGGGTTGTTTTTCTTGTATCACATCTGCGGCCATCTGCACGAACCATATTCATCCCCTTCCTGGACCGGGATTTATCCTCCTCCTCTTCCAGGCCACCTCGAATAGATCACGGCGTGTGTTTTATAGTTCCACGTCACATAAAAACACCGTCGACTGAGTCTCGAACCCCGGTCTATCCTCTAACCGCAGCCGCACACACACACACACACACACATCTGCTACCATCACGCCTGCAGTATCTGTTATCTGCCACACACACATGAGCGATAAGTTGCCTACCGTGCAAGGAGAGTTGGAAAAACATGGACGCGGTACATGGTGCCGTCTGGTGGTGGACAAGAACAGTATTATTTCAAACACCTGGCATTCGGTTTCGGTGGCTCCTCCTCTAGTTCAAGGCAATGACCAACCAAACATCTGGTTTCGAACTGGAATTAAAATTATAGTAGGAAATTAATACTTGTATTATTTTGGAATTTAATGTCTGACTAGCACGCCCTTCTATGCATTGTGAGACGCTTCAAAACTTCGTTATATTTCAATACCTTTATCAACACTTCAGAAACATTAAAAAAATTCAAAAACATACGCATCTACTAATAATACGAATAGTTATTCAAATTTGGCCGGTGAAATCGCGGTGGCCGGTCCGAACGACCCTACCTTTTTGTCTTCAGCCTAATTAAGATGGTATACTATGTCAAGTTTGAATTGTTGAACCTAAATTTGAGTTCAATTAGTTCATAACATAATAATTGGTGCATATATAAATCACTGTATTCGGTGTATCACTCTTACTCTTCATAATGATGACACGCAGGGCCTTATTAAGGCCTAGGCCCACGAAGTCTGGCCTGGCGCGTAAAATTCTCAAGGTGCGGCAGCCCCTCAAAAATGAAATAATCAGTTGATATTTTTTTAAATCGTATATTTTCGATCACGTTTTGAGATACCAACTAATGCATAGACAAAATAAGACAAAAGAATAACGATGTTCAGTATTACTAGTTTCCTTTTAGTGTACAATATTAGTCTTTATAGTCTATTATAGTCTATATAGTTCAATAGTCAATAATCAATCATTCAGTACGCCTATTTCATGAACATTCTATTTCGGCGTGAGCCTAGCTTATCTCTTCACAAACACAATCATACAGAAATCAACTCGATATTCTGATAATTACGTTCGTGAGAGTTCACGGCGTGAAAGCTTACACGTCTAGCTGACCTCTGTGACCTCTCATGCTGAAATTATATGAGAATATACTATACAACGCTAACATATCGTCTTCTTGCTCTGTTCACGTAAAGAGAGAAATACAAGAAGACCAATAATTTATATTAAAAATATAGTCACATCTGTTTCGAG
Organism: Brachyptera risi; assembly: GCA_964007535.1. Taxonomy (NCBI): domain Eukaryota; kingdom Metazoa; phylum Arthropoda; class Insecta; order Plecoptera; family Taeniopterygidae; genus Brachyptera; species Brachyptera risi. The sequence goes on along the minus strand of OZ023329.1, from coordinate 16,758,399 downwards.
ATGAAAATTTAGATGCGCATGCAAATTTATAAAAATATGTTTCGTAATAGAATTCTAATGAAAAGAAAAGAGTTTCTATAATATATATTCATTTTATATTAGAAAAGTGGAAAATGAGAAACTGAAATTGTATTAAATATGTATGTTGGCGGCTACAGTATTATCACTAGCATATAGTTCAATATGAACATTTTGAAACAATCATATTGTTACATTGTTGTATTCGAAAATGAATAAATTCCTGAAGAAATTGAATGAAATTGAAGCAATTGCAAAAACGGGAAATGAAAGACTAAACTTAACATCATCTCATTTACTATTTCATACTTCATCAAATGTATTGTTGATAATTTATTATACAATGAAAATTGTGCTATATTTATGTCGATGCTCGTTAATGATATATCAAACTTCATCAAAATATATCAATATTGCATACTGAAACCCCATATTACCAATAATAAAAATGTGTTAAATAAGCCAATTTATCAATTAAGGTACAAAATACCATTGGTGACCAAGGGTAATAACAAGCTAAACCACTAATCATCGCTTAATAAACACATTTATAATTCGTAAAACGGGACCTAAGGAAATTTGAATGAGTAAGTTTTATTGTTGTAATAAACCTGATATAGGGTGTTCGCACGTAACAAACGACAAACAATCGTTACCATAACAATACAGCGAACTGGTGAACAACCAAATATTCTGATTGGTCAATTCCAACTGGTGCACATTGTTGTCTCTCTTTTTCAACAATGGGTGACATCAGTTCTGCCAAGTAACAAATGACAAACAATCGTTACCATAGTAGCACAGAGAATTGGTGGGCTACCAAACATTCTGATTGGCCAATTCCAACTGGTGGACATTGTTGTCTGTCTCTTGCAAGAATGGGTGACGTCACTTGACAGAAGCCTATAATTTGCCATACTTTCAATGTATTCGTAATGGGTACATTTAAAATGACAGATAGGCCTAATACAAATTCAGACTAGATTCATATAATGATAATTGTAACTGATTTCCAGCAATTTGATTCATCAACTTTCATGTCAGAAGAACTGAACAAGACTGTACATTTTTCGAAAAAACAGTTACTGCATGAGCTAATTATTTTCATTTATTTTTGAAAATTTATTTTTTCATTCACATTGTAGTTTACACAGTTGTGGTGGCTATGTGGGTCCACAGAAGGCTCGATCACTGGTACGTTCGGTGAAGGGGCCCCGCAATTCGGTGAAGGAGCCCCACATGCGTTGAAGGGGCCCCACATGCGTTGAAGGGGTTCTAAAATTAGGTGAAGAGGCCCTACCATTAGGTGAGGAGGTCCTACAATTCGGTGAAGGGGCCCCATTCACAATACGTTGAAGGGGCCCTATCATTCGGTGAAGAGGCCCTAGAATTCGGTGAAGGGTACCTAGAATCAGGTGAAAAGACCCTACAATTCGCTCAAAGGCTAATAATCTGTGTTACCATACCCAGTTATTCTTATTCATCTAAATGCCTATCGTACTTGACACGGAATCAAAATTTCTCTCAAAGTCCATGGGCGAGTCAATTTAGCGAAATAACACTCTTTTATGATAACTTTTGAACGGTATGGAATATCAAAATAATTCCAATACAAGGGAAACACATACATTCTCAATACTTTCAATATAAGTCATGACCATTTAACCCATACCACCTAATTTTCACATTTAAAACTGAAATGTCAGCTGTAGACCTGTGAAATTGCTATTTTCTAGAGATGGTATGATTTTATTTCTTGAAATCTTGAAACACAAATATCTGTATTTCCCCAGTATCAGAATTCTTATATCTACGCCGTTCAAAAACCATGATAAAAAAACGATATTTCGATCAATTTCAATGCATTCTTGATGCTATAAGTGACAAGGTAGGATCGTTTGGACGTGACACCAAGTTATCACTGTACAGAAAATACAATCGATTAAGATATCACTTTCCCAACAAACTGTGTGAAGTAAAGAAATGAGGTCAGGGGTAATAGATTTCAAATAATTGAATGACATATTCCACGAATCACGTATCTTTATCGCCCACTATATACATTCCCACAACCGTCATGGCGTTTTCCATACAACTCATACAAGCACATTCTACACAAGAACGACACAGATAAGATGTTACATTTGGTTCACTTCAAATGAATAAATTCCAAGCGAGCAAAGACAATATTTTACTGGCGGTATAAGCTTCATTCTTTAAATAAAAGAATTTCACTATATATTTGCACGAAGATAACGCTTCTCTATTCCAACCGATTTATCTTTTGTGCAGTTTACCAACTTGGAACCACGAAGAATATTCACCGAGACAGTCATTTCAATTCCAAGCTCTGTCGGTAAAATAGGATCCACCTTTATCGACTGTGGTTCAAACGAGACGTTATCAATAACGCGACCGTCTCGGTGTTTATCGGCCGGGGGTTCCGAGACGTGGCCCTATATGCAATAGCAGTAGCTCTTCTCATGATAATATGGCGGTCTGTAGAGTAAATGAAGCAGATACTTTATTACAATGTGTTTGAGGGAGAGAGAGGGAGAGAGAGAAGAGAGAGGAAGAAAGAGAACCACCAGAGAGCGTGGAATTGGAACTGAGTTCGAACCTCGAGACAGACTCTCTAATATTTCAACAGATGGTTACAATTTCACGGATGAGTTTATGCGATAAACTGCATTTTGATCAACCTGGGCCCGGATTCACAGAGTCCTGTCTTCAAGACGTCTCAAGTTAGGACCATTTTACTGAGTTGGAGCCAATATTGGTCCTAACTCAGTAAAATGGACTCTTTGTAAACCCGGGCCCAGCTGCTTATTTAGTGTCAAAATTTTGAGTTTCTGGATTTTATTAAACTACGGAGTCTGATTCTTTCCTGTCATAACCATGTGCATGGGATGCAATCATGCAGAATACAAAAAATATTCAGATTTCAAATTATTCGAATGAAAACTCATTCTATGAGACATGAGATTCTCAAATGGAATTTCATGAGATTTTGATATTATATTGATGCTACTCGGATCAGATTAATTTGTGTAAACACACCATAAGTTATTTCATTCAAATCACGATAGTGACGAACTTTTTTTGTTCAAAACTTTGACTCAAAGTCAGTGTTCACTGATCAGGGCTGAGAAAATGAAAAGGTAGGATCGTTCGGACCACAAGGACAATCTTACCAATCAGATAACACAATTAATCTCATTGTAATTCATCGAACAAATTTTATAGACATTGTAAACTGACACTATAAGTAGGTCTACGTCCATGGTGAGATGAACTTTAGTTTATATTAATATACCCTACGTATAAGATTCCAGAGATGACTCCTCAATATGAATTGTATAATAACTACATCACGAGAAAGTTATAATTCGTCGTAATATCTGTCTTGGTCCGTGAACCCCCCCCCCCCCCCCCCCGCACTCAACCCTTCCACATCTTTCCCCCGGTTTCATGGGGACGTCGCATCAAGTGATCGTAGAGGAGCGTCGCGACACCTAGCGCCGGCAGCTATTGCCACACAAGAAACTACATCTCTCCACTCCACTCGGCTTTCAACTATCCGCACAGATTAGGTTTCCGTATGCTCACACAACTATGAAGTGTTTTGTCTGGATAGTGTTATTAGATCTGAAACGTGAGCGGTCAAAGGACAGAGAGGATTCTGGTTCTGAGTACTGTCGTATTGCATGTATAGTTCCGTGTTGAAAACTCGTACCACTTGATGACATAATAACGGCAGCCATGTTCGTTGTTCATTCTTGTCAGCTATGTAGGCCTACTGTCCCTTGATTCGTAATCAATACATGTACAAGACTTTCTATTTTATCACATCGTTATGATGAATGTAATAATATAAAAGACCTTGGCCTGAATTATCAACGTGGGAGTGGATCTAACTGGCAGTTGAAAAACGAACATGGCCGCAGTTCGGAAGTAACCAGAAGTACACGATCTGGTACACGGTTTCGTCGCTGGACCTCCATATAAACAACTCCATTGTGGCGGCCCATAGGCCTATAATGATAATACCAATAAATGTGCATTCATTACATCAATAAGTACATTGATATTGAAATTGGACACTTTGTCAATATAGTATAACAGACCGGCACTTGGGTGGTAATTACTTCACATCAATCATTATATCACTAACAATTAAGAAAAGCGATTTGTGGCACCAAGAACTTACCAAGCTTTATTGGGTAGTTTTGATGAAATGAAGATAGTCCTTAACTGTGTAGAAAGCGTGTGATATAAGAGAATGCTTTTGATTGTTGATTTGAATGGACCATTTTTTTCAAATATATATATACGATTTGGAAGAGAATTATATAATGTTAATACGGTATCGTATCAATGTTAATACGGTATCGTATCAATGTTAATACGGTATCGTATCAATGTTAATACGGTATCGTATCAATGTTAATACGGTATCGTATCAATGTTAATACGGTATCGTATCAATGTTAATACGGTATCGTATCAATGTTAATACGGTATCGTATCAATGTTAATACGGTATCGTATCAATGTTAATACGGTATCGTATCAATGTTAATACGGTATCGTATCAATGTTAATACGGTATCGTATCAATGTTAATACGGTATCGTATCAATGTTATTACGGTATCGTATCAATGTGAATACGGTATCGTATCAATGTTAATACGGTATCGTATCAATGTTAATACGGTATCGTATCAATGTTAATACGGTATCGTATCAATGTTAATACGGTATCGTATCAATGTTAATACGGTATCGTATCAATGTTAATACGGTATCGTATCAATGTTAATACGGTATCGTATCAATGTTAATACGGTATCGTATCAATGTTAATACGGTATCGTATCAGTGTTAATACGGTATCGTATCAATGTTAATACGGTATCGTATCAATGTTAATACGGTATCGCCATCGGAAATGTCCCGCCAATGTCAATGCCAATGTCTTATGAAGAAGGATATTCACTTATTTACTGATAATGCAATCAAATTATACATGAATATATACTCATTTGTTTGGGTCATGCGGACTTCTAACACGATTTCGATTACGTATCGTCCAGATGTATAAGTTACTTGCAATAGATTGTGCTATCAACTTATTATGTACATTAATTCACAATTTAAATGATGTACAGTTTAAACTCACTTTCTCCAATTTACTTCAAGAGAGACTGTTTCATACAACTGAGCAAATGTATATGACACGTCATTTTATTGAAAATATAGTCAGTTCCTCTTACGCGCGATCGGTATTTCTGAAGATTTAGCTTATAAATTGGTACGTATTCAAAACATGGAAGGGATAGGAAGTGACGACATCATCTCATTTCATTTCATCCTATTCTCATTTTATTCTGCATAGTATAATAGCTGATATATAATATAAGTAAGGGAAACTAACAGAAGCCTGCGCAAGAACACAAGTTCTTGAGTGAGGGCTGCCAAAATGAAAAACATTCATAAATATTGTAGCTCGTAGCAAAGACGGAATACATAAATAGTATTTGATATTTAAGATAAGATGAACAGAACAAAAATCAATTATAAATTACCAGCACTAAGTCGTTGTGGAGAATTGGATCTGTCTAGATTATAGTATTTTTCAATAGCTAGTGATATATAGTAGTATTTATTTCATCACGTGGTAGATTCGATCACATTTGTAATATATGGTAATGGTATATGGTATAGTAATGTATGGTACTGGCACAGGGTGAAAATAGTTACGTATCTAATTAATTTGATAAACCATGTTGTTATGACAAATAATTCTCCCAGACGACCTCAGCCAATGGTCGATTTGTTTTTTTGAAAATCAAACCGGGAAGCCAACGCAACCCTGAATGCATCTTGTTTGAGGCATATACGGTATTGTAGAGTCACCACCGGAATTGTCTCGCCAATGTCAACCTGGCATGCCTTCTATTAGAATACATGACTGTATGAATATACGCTGCGGATAAGTTTCACCGCCGCCAGCGGCTAGAGTTGCATTCAGCGCTGTCCACGGTACAAGAAACACAATATGTTCACGCTAATTAAACTCTCCACCAGCCACTTGCGACAACTTCAATGTAATGCTCAACAGTATGCTATGGATATGAATTAGGTATGGGTAATTTGAATAGTGAAATGTTAATTAAATGAGAATTATTATGCATTTATGCATTTTAGTTTCGATCATATATTGTTCAGTCGAATAGTTTGGAGATAGTTATTTGTAGTTGATGACATGACCGCCTCGTAGTCTTGGAACTACCAAGAGGTGACGCTTCAAAACGGTCTTAATAACTTATCTTTGACAACACTGAAAATATGTCCATTTGTCGGAATTTACCTGTTTTCATGTTGAATTTATTTCATATCTCCTTTTGGGCTACTGAAGAAATAATAATAATAATGATCATGATCATAATAATGTGAACTGATTCAGTGGTATATTTTATATCGAACTTTTAACCATATAGTGTCAAACCAAATTAGGTTCAGAACGAAATAGAGGTAGATGTTTGATGGCTGCTTTCTCGTCATCTTTTTTCCCAACGTATTTTCGGATGGTGAAGTGAATTAAATCTATTCTACTGGATAGATTTGCACAGATTTTTCTTCGTATCTATTTTATGATCCAAATAATGAACAAGGTTATACATTATCAACAGTATATCTTGAGAATAGCATGCACAAAATAATTTTCGAATAAGGAAAATAATGAAAAACTTTTTTTTCTAAATGGGAAATAGATGAATTTGTCATTCCCACAAGAAAAAATTGAAATTACACCATTGCATAACTTTGTCGAATGCACTTTCGAGAGGACTTTGAAATTTCTCGAAACCACTCATCTCAAGCCGTTTCATAGAAAAAAGTGTCTCCGTGACAGAAAATATTTAGGTGATAATTGAAAAACGAAGAAAATTTTTTTCACTTATTCATATTCTTTATATATATATATATATATATATATATATATATATATATATATATATATATATATATATATATATATATATATATATATATATAATTATATATATACAGTGGTCGAATTGAGGGGGGGGGATGCGGGGGGATGCCACCCCCCCGAAGAGAAATAGTCACTTACACCATCCCCCCAAAGAGAAAACGTTGCTTACACCATCCCCCCTGAAATAATGTTTTTTTACTATTCTATTTTCATACTTTTTTGCTTGTTCTTTTTTCTTCTCCAAGGCTCTTTTAATTGGATGACAAAATATAATTAAAACCGATACCATTCCAGTTATTAGTTTTCCTCCTATATAGTATCTTGATTATCAATTGATAGTTTGTTAAAACATTTATCTTAAAATCTAGCGTTTTACTTGCGTAATTTGCGTGTATTCACATGTTATACTAATAGTTCACCAGTGTCGCGGTAGGCCTACTTTTGTGCGAAAACATGCACATTTCACGGTAATTCACCGGTGAGGCGGTGACTTATCGTTATGTTATATATATATATACAGAATATTAGTTCCTCCTCGCTTAATTACACGTAAAGCCCATATCCTAAGAATTGATTTAATTCATAAAATACTTGAATACATATAGTCAGGGCGCCGTGGGGGTCTCAGGAGGGCGCCCCCCCCCCCCCTCAATCGACTTTTACGCCCCTCCCCCTCCCCAATAACTTATCCTCCTCTAAAAATATACAATGTTGACCTACGAATAAACACACAAGAAAATATGATGAGTTGATGACTTATTAATATGAATTGTGTGAGTAAGAAAAGAAGAAGAGAAGAGAAGAAGTTGAAAGAAGAAGAAGAAGATCAACAAACACTTTTTGTATCCATCCTGACTTGGTTTTTCGTTGTTTCCCACAGTCCTCGAAGCAAATGCTTGGATGAAGTACTAATTGGCCACGACCCTTAATTAGTAGAGTGATAGACCTAATTATAATAGTTTAGGCCTATCACTTATTTTTTTGTATTTTTTTGTATTGTGATGAACTTTACATCTGCTGTTTGTTGATGGAAAGAAGTGATCATTGCCCGAGAGACTTATTTCAAAGTGGAAGATATCAACATTCGTGTGTTTTGTTTACTCTTAATACCAATGCTGATAATGTCCGGATATATTTCACAGAAACGGTTTTTACTTATAATGTGTTTCGGACTTTCGGAAACTGAAAGACTGTTATCTGCGGCGGAAATTCATGGTCACCAACAGCACAGTCCTGGTGTTGAAGTTCATTGGTTATAAACATTTAAAATGGGGTGGTAAGATCGCCCTTGTGGTGCCCCGTCCAAACGATCCTATCTTTCATCCATAGCCTTAATTGGGGAACAATGATTTTGTATCAAGTTTCGATGTTATTAAAAAAAAAAAAGTATACACTCGTACTACTTCACACTTCCTTTTTTCTTTTCGATAATGATTTAATTATTAGATTCCGAAACTGCTCGTGAATCGCGAAAATCACTTGAAAAATGACCATATTTCAAAAAAATCACTGCTGGGAATTTTGCTTGGAGAAATCGCGAAAATAGCTTCGAAAATGTCCATGATGATTAAACTATTGAAAATAACTTTGGTAATGTCCATAGTGATTCAATCATTGGGCTCCGAAACCGCATGTAAATATAAAAAATCACTCAAAAAATGACATAAGTCTATTTAAAAAATTCCCTGCGGGGCTTTACTGGGAGAAATCGCGAAAGTATAGCTTCGAAAATGTTCGTGATGATGCAATTATAAGACTCCGAAACCACTGGCAAATCGCAAAAAATCTCTTGAAAAATGTCCATATTTTCAAAATTTCCCTGCCGAGCTCTGCTGGGAGACTTCTGCCCCCAGACCCCCTTTTCGCGCGTGGCAGGTTTCCACTTGGGCGGTCATCTCATTTGTGCCCCCCCCCCCCCCCCCCAATACACAAATCCCAACGACGTCCCTGCATATACCAAAATAGTGTATGACTACCTACAGACTCCCAAAACTTGGGAAACAGGATGAAAAACAGGATTTCACATTTTCCCTGCGGGGCTTTGTGGGGGGCCCCCTCCTATTTCCCCCCCCCCTCCACCATTTATCCTTTCAGCGCTTCCTTTTGTGACTCGAGCTACCATCCCCCCATAAGAAATTTCCAAATTCGACCACTGTATATATATATATATATATATATATATATATATATATATATATATATATATATATATATATATATATATATATATATATATATATATATATATATATATATATATATTGATAATGTGAAACCACAATGAAAAAAAATTAACTTCATCGGGTATAAATTGTAGTACTTGGGATTTTTAGTGGTGTCCCTACTTGATTGGGCAATAATTATTTTACATCAAGATTCCGATGTTGATAAAAAAAAGTCCATCACGTCAGTGAGTTTGAAGTTTGAATTCGATTTTTTTTTCATAAATCAAATATGTTTTCAGATGTAAAAGTTAAAAAAAAAATCAATTTGTGAGAAATATAGACTGGTACCATTTTCTTCTGAATGAAATCACAGTGCTTGTTATCATTTACATAATTCCGGAAAATAAGTATTTGGGAAATATCAAAATCTTTCATTCTGCCAATGCATAAACCACCTACTCGGTATCATTATCAATACAGTATAGAAAAGCGATGTGAGTTTAATTTAAAGTAATAATATGTTCAATTGTTGGAGATGTATTTGATTATATTGATCAGCGGCATTATACTGCATAACTGTCTATAGTTGCAAGTTCGCTCTGTATAATGCCACGTCCGAACGAGCCTACCTTTTCTTCAGCCTCAACTCGCTTGCAGTAACTTTCTCGCAAGTCTAACACGTTAATGGAAAAAAAATGGAAAATTTACTCGCTATAGCATTTCATAATTCTTGGAAAGTTTTCATAATTCCTCACAACTAAAATATCTCTCAAACTGGAACACATCTTAGTACACTATTCAACAATGACAAATTCTCACATTTCCCTTTTCTTCCTCTTTCCCCACACCTCTTCCCTTTCCTTCCCGCACCTTCAACGTCCCCCACGACTGTCAAAAGGAAACGGACGTACTTTACAACATGTTCGCCGTAACAATCAAACAGTTTAGCCAATAGCAATCTAACCAAGCACTAAACACATGTTACCAACTTAAACCAACATGGACGCCGTATTTCAAACACAATTATCATTTCAAATCCTCCGACTCTATTATTAACCGTGCGTGAATGCTGTCATGACCGACGTGGACTCCCGGTCGTTATCGTTGGGCAATACAGATAGACACCCGTTCGACGCTTCAATCTCTTTTTGAATTTATGTAGGTTTTAGGCTAACAAGGGTGTGTAAGAAGGAAGTGGGCGTGAATATGGTAAACTTGTTAAAAGGGGGAAGAGGGGGAAGGGAGAGAGGAAGTTAGATCACTAATTTTGATAAAAGCCATCAAGAATAGTGGATATTAAAAGTATTGTTTCCATTTGTAAGGAATCATGGACGTCTAAATGTTTTTTCTCATGGGGGTAATAATAATGTAAACGAATCTATCCGATTAAATTTATTGAGAAATAGATTTAAAGAAAAGCCGACAAGTTTAATAACATAATTACGGGATATAAATTAGTTTTTCGTATTTGTAATATGTATTATAATAATTGGAGCATAAAGTTACTAATAGGAATTAAGACCTAATAAAGTTTGTCTCATAAATTCCAATTAATAAAGTAATCTTATTGTTTTTTGTGTTATGATGAGACGACAGGATAATTGTGTTTCAAAATGAGACATGTTAATTTGGAATGTCAGGTATTGAAAGCAACAAGTGGTGAAAGCGGGGTTTTCAAAAGTGTTTTGTAGTTCTCAAATTAAGGTGGATCCACCCACAGCAATAGCATTTTCAATGTCAATGTGACGTACAAACGACCGCAGTGACTTTCCAGATGCATATATTCTAGTGAAACTTCTTCACGGCATACAGAGAAGTATCTTATAAAATACTGTGGATCCATTATGAACATTCATATGTTACATGTTATTTGTATATATAAAACGGTACGCTGTGACGCGTAAACATCGATGACAGTAATATCGAGTGTTACTGTTACATACAAGTGATTTCGTTTCATCTTTGTTATTATTTTGACTCATTAGCTTTCTCAATCAATATTGCCTGTATCTTGTGATGTATTTGTTAATATTGTATCTTGCACGGTTCAAGTTTTATGATTATTCAAATCTGTGAAATCACCCCAGCGGGAACATTTTGCCCTATGGAGACTGGGGACACCTTAACGTGGTTCAAAGGAAGGTGATCTATAAATTAGTGATAGAAGAGTGTGTGAAAATGAAAAAAAATTGCCATTTTGATTTGAGGTTGATGATTTTCATTCCGATTGAAGAAAAAACTTTCTTCATCTAGAAGTTCCGTTACTATAGTTACTATACTTGTAGCGTCGTTATAATGTTTTCAAATCAAAGATGACATTGAAAATATTAAAATTGTTGCCATGTTTTGATATTTTTAATTTTTTCTCGACGCGTCAAAATTGAAAACGAAATATTATTGATGAGTTATCGATAATGGTTGAACAAAATAGCATATATTATGTATATGAAGGTGAAAGAAAAGAAAAGTCGGGCGATTCTGGTTTCGAAAAAAAAAAGAATAGTTGGAAAGTTTGTGTATAGAAGAATAGGAATATATATATAGGCCCATATTTTTGGAAATTTGATAACAGCGAACATTCGGAAAACTAGAACTCCAATATTTTCTAATACTCGGAGATGAGTAATTTGTGGTATTTGATATCATTTTACTTTAAAATTCGTTGGGTCAATTTCTGTGAAATTATTTCTACACAATTCGATTATTTCCAAGAGTCGAACTCTTAAAACAGTGACATAATTAATTAATTCAAAATTGAACAACATCCACTCAAAACAACCAATAATCATTATTATTCTCATATAAATGAATAATCTAAATTTCTCATCCAATTTTCAGCTTCACTTTCTTCTCTTCCACATCGTTCTCGATGATACCTTCACAGTTAATTGGCCCAATCTGTATTGTTGCGGCCTCGGACAAAGAAGGCTCAGACCTGGCCACGTTATCTATCATCGCTGCATTGTTTATTCGAAAATTGCTACTCCGCCCCTTAGAATACTCGTCAGCCACGGCTATCTTGATCTGTGGCATCCATAAGGCTCATGCAGACAGCAGGCAGGCGGTGCCCAGGCTGCCCGGTGGCTACTAGAGATGGCGCTGCTAGTCTGGTTCAAGTTCAACGTGCAAGTTCATTTTTTAAAAGTAGAAACAGTACAAAATTGATGACTCGCAGTCTCCGCCCCCTTGACGTCACAAATCATACCGTTCAATCAACACGGCTGTTAGAACTGTTGTGAAATTCAAATTTCCAATCACATCTTCAAATGACCACTTATATAGATCCAACTGGCCTAATGGTTAAGCCACGCCTATTTCGAGTCGTTAATTATGAATTAGACCTATCCATAAATATACAGAATCACAAATTACAAAATGATTTGACAAAAATATTATGAAAATATATAATATACGAAAAAAGAGAGATTTTTTTCTGGATTTCATTGGTATTATCATAACTACAAACAGCATGAATTAGGCCTACTCATGAGTATACAGAATTTCAAAGAACAACATGAAATGGCAGAAATATGACAGAATTAACATGAAGGTAAAAAGAAGAAGAACTACTACTACCAATGTTTTTAGGAAAACACACAACAAAATTACCTTGGATTGCCAATGGTATACCTTGGATTGCCAATGGTACCTTGGATTGCCCATGGTACCTTGGATTGCCCATGTTAAAAATGGCACCTTGGATTGCCCATGGTCCCCCTGGTACCTTGGATTGCCCATGTTAAAAATGGCACCTTGGATTGCCAATGGTACCTTAGATTGCCCATGGTACCTTGGATTGCCCATGGTCCCCATGGTACCTTAGATTGCCCATGGTACCTTGGATTGCCCATGGTCCCCATGGTACCTTGGATTGCCCATGGTCCCCATGGTACCTTGGATTGCCCATGGTCCCCCTGGTACCTTGGATTGCCCATGTTAAAAATGGCACCTTGGATTGCCCATGGTACCTTAGATTGCCCATGGTACCTTGGATTGCCCATGGTCCCCATGGTACCTTGGATTGCCCATGGTCCCCCTGGTACCTTGGATTGCCCATGGTACCTTAGATTGCCCATGGTACCTTGGATTATGTCAGCCGCTATTCATAAAGGGCTATGTCACCAAATGCGGACTTTGTCGTCGTCGTCGTCGTCGTTATAGTTGTTGTTGTTGCTGTTGTTGTTGTTGTTGTTGTTGTTGTTGTTGTTGTTGTTTTGTTTTTGTTTTTTTTGTTGTTGTTGTGTGCAACCAAAACCAACCTCTTTAACCCATCTGGTAATCATAAATCATCAAGTTAGCATCATAAAATAGTTGTATGAACTTCAATCAACATGACATTATGCTTTCGTAAATTGAATCAGTATGAAGATAATAAGTCAATGGATATCAAGGTTGGGATGAAATACATTGACGTATCATCTTGAAACTGATTGAATTCACAAATTAATAGAATGACACATTAATCAAGGACCATGAAATTATCTTGCAGACAGTTGTCAGCTTTTCATTCAATCAGACTTTTTCATGAATATAGAATAAATAGTGAAGATGAATTTCTCTATTCGTATGAGCACCGTGCATGCCCCCCTCCCCCCCCCCCCCTCAACCATCCAAAACGACAACAACAAACTCCCGCCCTAACCACTCTAGCTTCCGTCTCATTCTACCTCGCACCACTAGCGCTCAGGTGTTTCTCTCCCCCGCGGGGGTACTCTTAATTAAACTTTGTCTCTCCCCCCCCCCCCCCCCCCCCCAGCGACGTGGAGTACAGAAAAGTGCGAAACGCGTCGAGACGGTGTAATCGTGGCGGTTTTGGCGGTGACATCTCAACTCCCAAGTAAGTTAGTGTAACATGTGCAAGTGAGATAAGAATAAGTTGGGGTATGAACATATGTGTGTGGATGTGTTGAGGTGAACTGGTTCAGCGGGAGGGGGTGGGGGGAGAATAGTTGAGGGGGTTGTTTTTTAGGTTGTCTCGTACAGAAAGGGTAGATGAACTTGTACCCAAGAGAGAAGAGGTTCGAGCCAACCGTGCGTTAGTGTTGTGTGGTGAAAGGGACGGTCGATCGTAACCATTATCTCTCCTAGATACAAGTAATGACGAGAGGTGATGGCTTGGAACATCCGCGCGCTATTGGTGTGGAGTGATGGAGACGGTCGATCGGTATCTTCATTCCCAGTGGAAACAATTGTGTTCATATATTTATATATATATATATATATATATATATATATATATATATATATATATATATATATATATATATATGTATATATATATATATATATATATATATATATATATATATATATATATATATATATATATATATATATATATATGTATATATATATAGTTATGTAGTCTACGAGGTCCATTTCCGTAGTGTTTCTCTCCATTTCCCGCGACGTAGTTTAGATTCCCCGGAAAAGCGTGCAAGTTTGAAGAAAAAACTTTTCATGTGAAATTGTGAATTGTGATTATTTTATCTTCAAAATGAACTCACTACTGTGATATTCACAGTCGTACAATTCTGTAGAATACAAATGAAGCTGGACGATTTTTTTTGTTCAAGGGAAACGACAACATGAAAGTTGAAACATGATCGAAGTGATTATATTATTCTGCGTTCATCTTCAGTTCATACACAGTTTTCTTTCTGTCGTTTTGGTTCATATCGGGATGGTTCCTCAACAACAGGCCACGACCGACTCCTTCTCACTATCCAAAAACACCAAGTGAAACACCAAGTGAGAGCTCGCATTTCATTTTGCCATCATCTCATTCTTCACTGGCTGACCTCTTCAGATCCTAGCCATCAGCACAAGTGCGTCGTTAAACGCTATTCAAATATATATTATGTTTCATTCCTTCCCATCAATATCGAAACTTGATACAGAATCATCGTTCCCCAATAAGGATATGGATGAATGAAGGATCGTTTGGACTGGGCACCACAAGGGTGATCTTACCACCACATCTTAAATTTCCAAAATGACCCTTGACACCTGGGGCAGTATTCCAGTACGATGTAGTGATACTAACCTATTTTATCATAATAAGAATAAGGTGGTCTAACTCCCATACTGATAACATGGAAGGCAGTTGTGGTTTCTTGCGGTCAGTTCGGAGCCAAAGATCCCGATTGCCTGTCACGATCTACCGGATTCCCTTGTGAACTATGTAGATAAGAGTGGCTATACGGTATTGGTGGCATTGTTGAACTTACAAAATCTATCATTTTCGTAAGAAAATGCAACTGCTAACATTTTAATTCTACTGAGCCGTGGTGATAGCAATGTTGAGCATTGTTGTTTCATAATTCGATATAAAAGCGATAGTTGCGCTACAGGCAATCGGGACCTGGACTCGGAAAGTGACTCCACGGAAATATTTCACTTTCAAGACCCAAGTTGAAGCACCTTCTTTATACTAGGCAAACGCAACATAATGCGTTGTAAGATGAGCGAGATATCTGGTATATATTGAGAGTCGTTAAGGTAGCCCTACCTTTACTATTTTATTGACTCTGGTATTCTACACACCTTGAAGCATATAAAAATACTTCATTGTTCAGCAAATATCGGATCTAGAAAGCAGTGAATCTCGAAAACCCAATTCTATCATTATTTTTATGATATATTTGAAGAATTAAACCAGTTATTTTAATCGTTCTCTTCAAAACGGCTGGTTAGAATTGCATACAAAATGGCGATAATGTGTAAAATCTATGTATACACATTCAGAGAGAATTTCATCTCATTTGGAGAGATTTTTTAAAACATTTTCCGCTCAGCCAAATCTTATGAGGTTTTTAAAAACTTTGAGATGATATTTCTCAAAATCGATCCAACCGATTCATTCCAAAAATTATACAGTTCTAAGTTGGATGAGTTTGCGTGTACAAAAAAAAGTTTCATGTCAATCAGTCAAATCCTGCGACCTGTGGAGTGCTTAAATACCCCCCCCCCCCCTCAGAAAAAAAACACAGACAAAACCCATAAGAGTGGGATGGAGACTTCGCTTCGCTCATCTAATTATGATAAAATGGGTTGGTATCACTACATCGTGATTCCACTACGATTCAAAACAGTTTCAAAAAATGAGAAAAAACAGTGGAAAAGCACTATTAACCTAAATGCCTCTGTCAAGTAACACATGACAAACAATCGTTACCATAGCAATACAGCGAGCTGGTGGACTGCCAAATATTCTCATTGGTCAATTCCAACTGGTGGACATTGTTGTCTGTCTCTTTCAACAAGGGGTGACGTCACTTGACAGAAACCTTAGCTATACTATAACAGCATGGGCACAGCCACCTTGATTCTTGATTTTATTCAGACTGTGTTTATCTTCTACTGGAATATGTTCCCAGGGCTGCTCAATCTGTGGCCATAATTTTCTGCCGCAGATATAAAAGTCTTTTAGTTTCCAAAAGTTCGGAACACATTTTAAGTAACTTATGAAATATAAACCATTTTTGTGAAATATCCGGACTTTGCTAGCATTGGTATTGGGAGTAAATGAACATATTATATACATAAAATTTGATTTCAGTTTTAGCTTGTAGATTTTACGTTTTCATTGTTAGACTTCTGCCCGGGGCAAATACCAGTTTTACCATGGATCAAAGTTGTTTGCACTTTCATCTAGTTAACAAGTCAACAGACTAATCCACCCTCTCCATCCCTTCCCCTCGATACGTTTCTTTGACGTCACTCGTAGAAATTCCAAAGCAATTAGCCCTCGCGCCCGGGCCGTGTCTTGACGACGTCATGACGCCGTGCCGTGCCGCTGCACGCTCCACAAGCAGACAGCGTCGGTGTGTGACGTCGAGCGGAAGGAAGCACGCTACCATGCGTCGCGACGCCTAGACAACAGACGCTTTGTTGTAGTTTTTTGTTGTTGAATATTATCAAGTTATAATAGCTTTGTTTCATCAGGGCGAGTGTTGACGGGTCGACACTACCGGTCGGTGATGCTGAGGGATAGAAGAGACGGTCGATCGGTGGTGTAGTAAGAGGAACCTAATCGTGGATAGCCTGTGGGGCTCTGACGGGCTGTGGAAAGTTCTTTGATCAACACAGTGATTTTGTAATTGGAAATCTTGTCAGGCGGAATTCTAATTTTGAAATTTGTTTCTGGTGCTTTGTCGGTAGCTAATAAAACGCGGTGAACTTTCTTGTTTTGAAATGTGGAATGAAATATGGAACATGAATGAGTAAAATATGAGTGAGATGAAAATATCTCAATTTTTTCAATTTTTCATCCAATTTCATTTCATTGGATGAGCGAAGATGACTCAATTTCACCATACTCGAAAAAAGTACATGTTTTTTTCTTATTTTCCATTTTTTTCTGATAGAATTAAATTATTGTTCGCTCTCCATAGGTCAAATTTGGATGAAAATTCAGTTGAAACTTGGCATACAGGAGTGTCCTCATCTCATTCGATATTGTATTATAGTTAAGGCACAATCGGCTCCACCACTTCTGAAAAAGCTCATTTCGAAGGGCTTAAAAATCTCATAAGAATAACCCAAAGGAGAAAATTCTTAAAAAATATTTCTTTCGGAAGAATTACAATTTTCAAGGAACTTTAATAATATGATGATACGTATTATTCCAAACTTTCACTCGAATCGGATCGGCCGTTTTGATGAACCAAAATAAATGATGTAATGTTTGTACATCACTCAAAGCTATTAAGATATACCAATTAGATCCAAGCAACAAGTGTCACCAATTGATTGATAACGATTGAAACAAAAAAAAGCTTTCTTTATTATCTTAAATAAATCAATAATGATGAGTGATGAATAAAACAGGAGGGTAGTGACGTAATGATTGTTCAATCTCAAGGTGGATATATAATAACCCACCAAAGATATGATATGTTCTAGCTCATACATCAACGGGGAAATACAACGCGTTTTCCCAGTTGAATAACTCTTTTAATATACGTTGAATATGTTTGTAGCATATTAGTGTTTTTTCATCTTGGAAATAATATTCCAATTTTCAGTCTGGGATATATAATTCAAATCATTCACAATAATGATATTAATAAGTCATATTCTATACTCAATGTCAATTGAATCGAAAACAATAGGTGACCAATTGTGTAGATCTAAGGCCTGGTTTTACGAAACTGGATTAGGCAATAGTTAGAGGATCTACTTGTTATCACCATTGGTTACATAGGCCCATGTTATTTTCATATTTTTAATCAATAGTTAGTGGATTAGCACCCTAGCTAAGATTGGTAAAACCGGGCCTAAGTTGACTTCTCAAGTTGTATAGCAAGCAAACATTTTTAAGCAAACTTCACATTCATTTATACACTCGCTGTGCATCAGTTGTGATTTCAGAAGATTACGGTTAAATATACTGAATAGGCCTATTCGAATATTGTTGAATACATCTACATTCTTCTAGACATACATCCATGAAATATAGACTTGAAAGAGTGCAGACATTCACCGAGACTCGTGGCCGAGTGATGACCCATCAAGGCGATGCTGAGCAA
This sequence comes from Brachyptera risi, assembly GCA_964007535.1. Lineage (NCBI taxonomy): Eukaryota > Metazoa > Arthropoda > Insecta > Plecoptera > Taeniopterygidae > Brachyptera > Brachyptera risi. Next base: position 16,739,681 of record OZ023329.1, on the reverse strand, counting down.
TAAGAATCAAGCTTAATACAATTAGATTTGAAACATATAATTATAAATTAAATTTATACAAATAACATTCACAAAAAACCGCATAACGGATCGAAATCGCCAGGAGCGTTCTGCCCTAACCCTGTCAAAATTCAATTTTTATTCCTCTATAATTTCATATGAATTAGTGCGCATATCGCAAGCAAATAAACTGCAGGAAACAGACTCAATACTAACCAGGACCATACAATTTCAGGAAGAACCTTTCATGACCTAACTCGGTCGGCACTGGTAACACATGCGCAGCTCCACTGCACACAGAGAAGACAGGGTAAAACACTGAACCGTCATTCGGGAGACCGGGGCTCGATTCCCGCCATGGTTGACCATCCTGACAGGGGTTTCTCGTGGTTTCCCTCTGTCGTTCAGTCAATACTGGGATGATTCCTTGACAACAGGCCACGATCGACTCCTTCCCACCGTCCAAAACACCTAATAAAATAACCTTTCATCTCATCATCCCATCATCTCATTCATCATCCACCGACGCCAATAAACCGTAGCCATCAGTATGGTGCGTCGTTGAATGGGCTGGGAATGTTTTAAGAAAAATCGTTCGGGAGGTTTCTCTGGAAAAAATTCGGAAAGTTTGGAAAATCCTCTTGAGAATAACCCGGATGGAAAATACTTGAATATGAAAATTTTTCAAAAGCTTCAAAATTTTCTCTGAATAAAAAAACTTTATCACGCATATTTTCAGAGACTTTCCCAACAATTTGTTGAGAAATAACAAAGAAAACGCAATAAATGTGTACATTATGTATAATATCAACAAGTTGCAGGTGAGGTTTTTGAACGATTGAAGTAATCCAAACCCAAGGTCCGTAAATGAGGATTGAGCTGACGAAATAATTTTCATTCTAGATTTCCATACTTCTAAGCTCATCTCACAACGTGCATTCCGCGTTTTCCTAGTGAGATAGAGAAATTGATCTTCACTATTCATTTCTATGTTCACGAACCAAAGTAACTGAATAAAAAGTCGGATATCAACTGAAAGAAATTCCGATGCTCACCAATTTATGTGACATTCTATTTTTGTCAATTCAATCAGTTCTGAGACACCGATGACTTTTATCACATTCTTGGCATTCATTGATGTATCATCTCAAAATTAATTGAACTCATGAAAATAGAATGTAATTAGATCAGCGTGGTGAAGTTTACATTTTACATACCGAAAAAAATGAGCTTGGTTTTTATGTGTGTTTTCTTTCTTGTAATTTTGTGCGCGGCATACAGGTCAGGAAAAAATACGTATCATCTTGAAACTCTTTGTACATAATTCTGTCATACCAAAATAGGCTGGGATCGTTTTTCAGAAAAATCGTTCGGAAGTTTTTCCGGAAAAAATTCGGAAAGTGTGATAAATCCTCGTAAACGCACAGACGGAAAATACCTGAAAAACAAGAATTCTTCAAAAAATATAAAATTCTTATCAAATATGAACAATACTATCATGAACCTTTTCAGAGATTTTTGCAACAATCGGATGATAAATAACAAAGAAAACGCAATAAAAGTGTACATTTTATTGTATATTTGGATCAATTGGTTTTGCAACGTATGCATGCGACAGGTTGCAGCACTATGAATATCAACAAGTTGCGCAGGTGAGGTTTTTGAAAGTCTGAAGTAATCCAAGGTTCGTAGATGTGGATTGATCTGACGAAATATTTTTCATTCTAGATTTCCATACTTCTAAGCTCATCTCACAACGCAAATCCCGCGTTCTCCTAGTTATCTTGGTGTTGATATACTTTCCAAACAGTCACACTGGTTCGTTAATATAAGTTATATATAAAATAGGTGAAGACGCATTTCTCTATTCTTATAATCACGTTAAGAGTGCTTAGTCGAATTAGCATATGATATAAGTTTTGTGTGATAACTTTCGAACGGTATGAGACATCGTGATTGTTCAATGTTCACTTTACTGGGATATCGTGGAGTTATTATAGGCCTATATTTAATTTTATCAAAAAAAAGTACTCTACTCATAACGTGACTTCTAGATATTATTCATTCATGTGAAAGAAGATTACTCATTCGAAGAGATTATTATCAGTTTATTCCACAGGTAAACCCTCGATGTGTTTTGTGGACACTCAAGAGTGAAAAATGTCTTGTAATAATGTACATTTATTGGATGAAAATAGAGGAAAAAAATCATCATTTTTATTATATGTATGTCTGTCTGCTGATTCTATCATTTGATTATCTGTCTACTAGCTAGCCCGCACCACAAGGTATATCATCCTTACGCGGGCTTCACACATATAAATGTTTATTACTATTTTGTATTTTGTATTCTTGTATCATGCTTATCATGTTTTTCATGTGTGAGTAGAATGCATTTCGAATTGAATTGAATCAAATACTAAGGAATCACAGTTATTTACAATACCTTGACAATTGTATGAAGCTCGCATAGCTCTCATATCATGTCGCACAATTGTCAATTGCGTATAATACGGCTGGAAAATGTGTCTCTTGAACGTATCCGCTTAACAAACTATGCGGTACGAGTTGAATATATTTTTTTCATCATTGCTTTGATAAATACACTTAAATTACAAAATCGACATTCACTTGTCAATTTCCATAATGATAATAATAATATGAATGATGATAATAGTGATATATATAATTTTTTTCATTGGTCACACATTAAATACATCATACATATATTTATTACATGAAACATGCATCATAAAATCTTACAAAGCCAAAAATGCCAGCTTGACTTCAGGGGTGAGATAACATATGTGTTTGAACATATCGTGTTTCACTACTACTGGTGTCAAAATCAAAAATTAAAAAATACCCACAAAAATATAGCTTGCCATAGCTTGAAAGTAGTACGTACTTCACTATTTCAAGAAAAAAAAGTAAGAAAACGATGATTTTACATGAACTCAAATTATAATTATAATGTTAATAATAATAACAATGGTAATGTTCATTTGATAGCTCAGAAGCCAATTCTCCACATATTTCGTTACAAACAATTTTCAGATGAAAGCTAAAATTAGCCTGAGTAAACAATGATGAGGTACGGTATACAAAAGTATATTAAAATTGGTAGTATATAATTCCTATAGGCCTATATTAGAAACAAATCATAAGTATTTGTAAGTAGTTTAAATCCATTCGACGCACCTAACCTCGAAACATTCTACACTTATCAAGTTTCTAATACCAATTATTTTTGTCCATTTTTTTTTTCACTCAGCTTATACCATTTTGAAGGCCTGAAAATATATGTATTTCCTCCGTATTAGAAATTTGATGTCTCATACCGTTCGAAAGTTATCACACAAAAATTAAATCACGCTAAATCGACTCCCATATAATGATAATACACTTCCAATGTCTAGCGTAGTCTAGCACATTCTCATGTCGACACTTTGAGCACATTTAAAAAGAGTATATGTTTTGGCTTCATTGCGACGAACCGGCCGACCGGGAGAGAATGGAAGAAAGAAATGGGGGAAGGAAATGAGCTAATTTCCTGTTCTCTTTGTCAGGCACGTTGTCAACGTATATATATAATACGCGCTGTTGTTATACTAAGAGGTTCTGTATTATGACACTCGCTTTGAAAAAGAGTCAAAGTTTCGAATGCCTATTATCACTGCGTATGCGTTGAGATTTGCTAAAACTTTTCCAGAGAGAAAAGTGAGAATTAAACAAAGTTGCAGAACAATTCAAAGTTTTTGAAATATCATATAAGCCCTACTTGCGTGCACGGAAGATGAACGATCAACAAAATATCATAACCCTGGAATCAAGGGTTAATTAAATAATTAATTAATTATTTCTATTTTCATTAATCAATTCAATAATGTATTTTTGACTTATTCGTTCATTCATTGATTCATTCATATTCATTTCTACCAGGATATTTGACTCATTTGAATACTCTAAAAAAGAGAAATGTTCCGATAAATTTGAGATTCATCAATTCGATTGAATGGATTCAATTATTTTGAATTCAATTCCATTGATTTATACGAACTTTTCAAATTCATTGGGTCAGATGTGTCTTATTTTTGGAATGGTTTGATTTTTCTGGACGAGGTTTGCGATAAGAGACCGCAACTGCATCTTTCAAAAGCGCTACCTATGAGTTTGAAGCGAGATTTTGTTTGTTTATTTGTATATCGTTATCTTCCAAGACCATTTCAATGATTTATTTGATAAGTATGAAAATTATAGAAATCAAATTCAAAGCGTAAATATCAGTATTTTATGGCAACCGTGCGGGTTTACTGCACTTGCATGGATTAGCCAATCAGAAGATAAGAACATATGACCTTTTTTTTCAACCATTTCACAACCACAAATTTCACAACCATTTAAATATATGTATTGAAAAGGGTGGAAGTGAATATTTGGTTTGGTAGCCGCTAACCATTGAACCATCGGTCCATGTTTTAGTATTCTTTTGGTTTTTACTCGAAACACGACAGTGGCTGTCTGATTTGATTAAATCGGATTCAATTGATTTATTGTCTTACATTAATTGTTATGACATTATTGTATTATCATTTATTATCAAATCGAACTGGGAACAAAATCATTATTGTTGACGTTGCCTTGGTAGAATCGTTCGGATGGGGCACCACAAGAATGATCTTACCCACAAAAGAAAATTACCATTTATAATAATAACTCATAGTTACAAAAATGTGAATATGGTAAATAAATAATATCAGGGATAATAAACGATTCAGTTTTTCCAATTGAATAGGCCTACATTGTATAAAAACGACTATTTCTATATCCTCCATTCCCTGAATCAACTACTTGCTCAAACTAATCGAATATTTTTCACACTATACTAAGAATAAATGTTTTAACCATTTATTGCATAGTTTACCTAACTTGTTATTTGAGTACCAGTAAGAGATGCACTATAATAGAATGCATGTGATGATGTTTATGCCGCATCTACTTGTTTCTCCCAAGTATACAAAGAGAGAGAGAGAGAGAGAGAGAGAGAGAGAGATAAAGAGAGAGAGGGAGAGAGTGTAATTGCTATTTCCAAGGTCACCCAATGATAAGTGGAAGATGATCATGCTGTAAACGCAGAACAATAAGTGATAAGTTATAATATCGTATTCACGTTCTAAGTGCACAATCGTGTACAAGTCTACATTACAACAATAAGCAAAGAGCGGACAACAATGAGAAAGCAAATATGTTAATAACAGAGTGACAAATATGGCGATAATTAGTGAACAAACGCGACAACAATGGAACTATGAATGTCAATAGCACATACTTATTTTTATTTCAGATGAATAAATGAATCCAGAAACAAATGTGATAATAATAATATTCTCAAGTGAACATCAGGACCTTTACCGCGACAGCCACTAGAAATAACGTTCTAGGGCAAAACATAATGTGATGAGATTATTTTGTTTCATCAAAATCAGAACTTGACATGAAATCATTGTTTGCCAATGGAGATGAAGATGAAGCTTAGGATCATTTAAACGGGACACAGAAACGATCTTACCACCTATAGGCTTCTGTCAAGTGACGTCACCCATTGTTGCAAGAGACAGACAACAATTGACCAATTAGAATGTTTAGTAGTCCACCAGTTCGCTGTATTACTATGGTAACTATTGTTTGTCATTTGTTACTTGACAGAAGCCTATAAAAAAGAAATGACTAAACATAATATGACTTATTACCGAACCGTCATTCAGGAGACCGGGGTTCGATTCCCACCATGGTCTACCATCCTGACAGCTAGTGTTTTTTTTCGTGATTTCCCTGTGTCGCTCAGGTCAATACTGGGATGGTTCCTTCACAACTGGCCATGACCGACTCCTTTCCGCTTAAAACAAAAAAAAACTGATAAAATGACCTCTCATCTCATCATCCCATCATCTCATATATCATTCACCGATACCAATAGATTTTAGTCATCAGTACAGTACGTCGTTTAACCCGATATGAATAAATTGAAAGCAATCTCATTCTCTTGTTCCTATATTGTCCAAACTCGGAATTCAATTGGTCACCTCGATATTGGTACTTTTTTTATAAAGTAATATTTTATGTGTGTTTCAATTGTCTAGTTTTTATTTGGTAGTTTAAAAAAAAAAATCTGGTGTATCAGGCAGGATATAATTTTGAAAATTTAATTCCGACAGTGATACCAATTATGATTATTTCTCTATGGGATTTGTGAAAAAATTCTAGTCTAGCTATGGTTATTAATTGTTTTATTCCACAAGTTTGAAATATTGCCTATCAGTAGTTTTTTCTGAATCTCCAATGTACCCAGCGGGTTTTCCTACAAGCATATTTTATTCTGTCCAGTTTTAGTATAATTTCCACTTGTAAACTTCCACTTCCATTCGTTTGTATAATACGTTCAATTCAATTTCCACCAGTAATAATTTTCTCTGGTGTTATTATGATTTCAACGGGTGATTCATGTAGTCTCATTCTAATTTTTCAGTCACATTTTTCTGTAGTATCAGTATAAATTCAGTGGGTAGTTTTTTGAATTCTCTGATATTTCAAGTAGTTATACATCAAGAATGCAATTAGTAGTTATTGCTCAGTAATGAGTTCAAATTGAGCACTGGATGGAATGTCCTGCATTCGAAAGAAAAAGAGTAGTTTTTTCTCAAGGGTCATAGAGTTTCAAGATTTCAAACTAAAATGAAACGCTTCAAAAGCCACATATCTTTCAAGAAATGCAATCTTCAAAGATGTAAGTCTAACCCAAGAACCACATTACATTTTTCCATTCCACTTTTTATAACTCTTATATGACTGCATTTATATTAATTTTATTAGACCAATATCAAAACTGATACATTTGATCGCGAGCTTTAACATCTTCACAAAACGTTCTTAACGTTTACCATAAAACTTTATCTGTTTAATAATAATAAGATTATATGGTGAGGAGGAATAATGATACATTCTTCATATCTTTATTGTATCTTGAATATCTTCCCCCATATGAGATAATCGGAATTTATTATATTATAAGCATATGAGTATTGGGATTTTTTTGTAGAAACGACTTTGAACATAAAATTGGCAGAGAAAATTATGGATGTGAAATAAGAGTCAACTTCACGATGAAAGATGGAATAAAAGAGTCAAATAATTTCTTGTTATAAAATGTTTACGTATCTTATGATAGTACCTCGACCGTTACCTAGCTGTGTCTGTATAAATAGAAGATGAACCCGGCAATAAACGGATCCATGAATGAACTCTTTTATTTCACATTCAAAGTGATACAAAATTAGTTACTCTCAACTAATGTTACATTTCTCATATTAACAGGTTCAATCTACTAAAATACAAGTCGATTTAGAGAATGATCAGTCTTTTGGTGATAACTTATCAACGGTACGAGATATCAAAATTCCAATACACGACAAACACAGATAATTGAAATAGCTTGAAGATGACATAAGTCATAACTATTCAAGTCATGTCGCGTAACTGTCAAGCCTACACAGCTGAAATGTGTTTTTTCAGCTGTTTCTTCAGCAATTCTATTGAATCCGTTGAATTATTTCAATATTCCATTTTTTTCTATTATTTTTCTATTTATTGTACCATCATCGAGTAGCGCGCTGAATCCATGTGGTCACTCATGTGTAGACCTACATGACCAGCTGCCGAATTAACGGATTTCATTCATTTATATCGGGTTTAACGACGCACTGTACTGATGACTACGATCTATTGGCGTCGATGAATGATAAGAGAGATGATAGGATGGTGAGATGAAAGGTTATTTTATTAGGTGATTTTGGATTGTGAGGGAGTCGGTCGTGGCCTCTTGTTGAGGAATCATTGATCAACCATGGCGGGATTCGAACCCCGGTCTCCTGAATCACGGTTCAGCATATTAACCACTCGGTCACACGTTTCAGTATTAACGGATTTCTCTCTCGTGACAATTTACTACCCTCTACTGAAATAATCCTCATTATTTTCTTAGTGGCGTTGCTATTTTTGACCGATGGGCGACTTCCCTGTTTATGACTCAACAATAATTCTGTAACATTAAAATATCACAGGTAACAATTTAAGATGTTTCATAATAAGAATGAATATAAAACAAATTTGATGATATCATGAATGTAATTGCAATGTCGTATGACTAAAGTTATACGTAGTAATAGACTGCTGAAGGTACGTTATACAAATAGTGAGTTGGAATAATAAACTAAACCCTTATAATTAATAAGATTCAATTTCATTCGTAGAACGAATATATAATCCTACATTCAATTAAACACACTTTCATTAAATTCTGGCTTTAATTAAAGTTTCATTGGTATAAAATTGGGTGAACGTTTATTAACAATGTTTATAGCAAGAGAATGGAGAAGCCATCTTTCAGGAGTGGCATAAAGATGAATGCTCGGGATAGTCGAGCGTCGATGTCCGAAGATGGGATGAGACGGATGATTATTATTATTATTATTTTTTATTATTATTAACTCTTGCAGTTGCACATAAATGCGCGGTGGCAAGTTCCCTATCAATCCTATCCTATCGCCTCCCTAACCTTCTGACGGAATAGCTTCAACCCTATTTCATCCTCCTCAGGTATACTTCTACTAAGCCCATTCCAATCCCTACCTGTCCTATTCAAGAAAGAGAACTTACCGACATCTAATCTAGCCCCCTTTATAACTACTGCTCTATCATGACTTCGCCTACCCCCATACCCTGACTCATTCCTTTCAATCAACCTATTCAACTCTCCCCAGCCCCCTTCTCCTTCCATTACCCTGAAGAAATTACAGATCCGATCCTCCTTTCTCCGTATTTCCAATTCCCGCCATCCCAAGTCTCGGATCATCTCAGATGGACTCTCCAATATTCTCACCCTCTCCCCCCTTTCATTCTCCCCCCATTTCCACCTCCTAACCCTACCTGTAACCCTTCTAACTGCAATCCTTTGCACCCTTTCCACATCCCTTATCTCACCTAATCTATAAGGATCCCAAACTGAACTAGCATATTCCACCATGGGACGCACTAACGAGAAATAAGCCTTTTCCTTTATCTTCATACTTGTCCCCCTAAGCTGCCTCATTACAAAGTTTAGTGCATTTATACTCTTTTTTACTATTCTCTCAATCTGACTCCCCCACCCTAGACGTCTATCAAATACCACCCCCAAGTACTTGTAATTTTCCACTGACTCAAGTGACTTCCCTCCTACATCATACACTACATCAGCCCTCACTCTCCTCCTACCAAAGGTGACTAACTTACACTTCCCTTCATTTAACCCCATCTTGTTCAACTGAACCCAACAATTAAGTGCCGTCAAATCTGCCTGAATAGCTACTACATCCTCCTCTGTATTGATTTCCCTATATACCACACAATCATCTGCAAATAACCTTATTCTCGAATTAACAACCCTAGTCAGATCATCTATATATAAATCAAATAATAACGGACCTAGCACACTACCCTGTGGAACTCCTGACGTAACCTTAACCTCACTTGAAACCTCCGAACCTACTCGAACCGTTTGAACTCTATCCTGAAGAAAGTTTCCAATCCAATTAACTAACCCAGCATTCCCAATGGACAGTTTCAACTTCCCTAATAGTATAGTGTGATCTACCTTGTCGAAAGCCTTTTCAAAATCTAAAAACACTGCATCAATACAGCCCCCCTTGTCTACTACCCCTGCCAGCTCTTCCGCAAAACCTAACAACTGTGTCTCACATGAATACCCCTTCCTAAACCCATGCTGCACTTCCGAAATACCCCTATGTTCATCTACTTTCTCCATTATTCTCTTTATAACTACCCTTTCCATCATCTTACATACATGTGACGTTAAACTGATTCCCCTGTAGTTGTCTACCCTGCCCCTTTGCCCTCCCTTTGAAATTGGAACCACCTCCGCTTTTTTCCAATCTTGCGGTACTCTACCTGCTGTGAGTGAGGCTTGGAACAACCTTAGCAAATAACCTACAACCCCCCTACCCGCTAATTTCAGGAGATCGCTTTGCACCCCATCTATGCCTGGTGACTTCCCACTTTTTAGTTTCCTCAATACATTCCACACTTCCCCCTCTGTAAGCAGGACTTCTTCCCCCTCCCCCTCCAGTGTTGTTTCTCCCTCCCCTATAATTCCAGTCACATTGAACACTTCCCCGTAGAATCTATTTAATGCTGCTGCCTTCTCCTTATCCGTTTTCCACTCATTCCCTCCCTGATCAACTAAGGTGGGCAACTCCTTACTACTACCCTTCTGACTAGAAACAAACCTGTACATTCTATTCCAGCTACCCTGTACATCACGTTCATTAAACATACCACCCATGAAGTTTTCTTTCGCCTCCCTCTTAGCCTTGTTTAAGTCCCGCCTCAGGTCCCTGATCGCTTCCTTTCCCTCCCCTGACTCCCTCAATTTCCTACTCATCTTTCTACCCTTTCTCTTAAGCCTCCTAACCGTACTATTATAGTAGGCAGGATCTGCATTTGCCTGCAACACCTTATAGGGAACCAACATATCTCTAACCTCCTCATATACTTTCCGAAAATTGAACCACAGACCTTCAACATCACGCTTGTCTATCTCACACCACTTCTCAAACCTATCCTCAAAAGCTTTTTGAACCTCTCTTGCCTGCACCCTTTTGTACCTCCAAACTTTCTTCCCAACGTTATCGGTTTGAACCGGAGCTAAAGCTAAGCTGACTATAGGTACCCGATGATCGCTAATGCCATCAACAATCACTGTTTTTGCCCACAACTCACTCGGCCTGACTAACACTACGTCTAGAATATTTGTACCCCCTAACCTTCTACTCCTGGTTCCCTCCTCCACAACCTGATGAAAACCTTCGTTTAATATGCCCGTAACGATGTTTTGCATTACTCCCCTCCCTTGTTCTCTACCTCCTACCTCCCATCTTACGTTAGGCATGTTCAAATCTCCCGCTATAATTAAACTCTCTACATTATCCCTAGCACTAAGCCTATCCTCTAAGCAATGAAGCAGTCCTAAATCCCCCCCCGGAGGCCTATATGCTGCGATTACCTCAAGAGACTGTTTGCCTACTGTTATCTTCATTCCCATCATCTCTACTTCCTCTTCCTTCCAGAGCACTGTCCCCTGAATACCTCTTTTAACTGCTACCATTACCCCCCCTCCATGCCTATCCCTATCTCTTCTATGCAATGTGTAACGATCTATAGTTAATTCACTTTCTGTAAATCCCCCTCCCAACCATGTCTCTACTGCCACCACCACTTCTGGCTGGTACAATTCTAATAGCGTTCTAAATTCATCCACCTTATTTGCTAAACTCCTACAATTTACTACCATTAGGTTAATCTCCTGGCATTTACTTTCCCTCGACCTATTTCCCCCCCCACCCACTCTCCCCCCCTTTTCTTCATTCATCGCACCCCCCTCAAGTCAAACCTGTGTTCCCAGCCTATCACCTACCCTCCCTAACAGCCCACCAAACATACGCTGCCCTTCCTTTGACAAATGAAGTCCATCCCCACCTAATCCTTCTCCTCTTAGCCAACAATTGGAGTCCACAAAACACACATCCATTCTTTCGCACATACGACTAAGAAAGTCATTCATACCATTGATGACCCCCCTCTGCATATCCCTACGATACAAAATCCCACTAACCACCACCCTACCTTCCCCAAACCTCCCACGAGCTACTTTCACTAGCCCCTCCATCTCCTGTACTAACTTGACCTTTCCCCACCCATCCCTACCACTCACGTCATTTGTCCCTACATGAACTATCACCGCCTTCCCTGCAGCATCCTTCTCACTAACCTGTTCCAACACTTTCTTCATCCTAACTACCCCTATTCCCGGTAAAACTGTGACGTCCAGCTTTCCCCCGGCCTGCGCTCCTACTCCCCGAACGAGTGAGTCTCCTAGCAGCATCACCCCTCTCAAGCCTTCCCTGTCTGCCTCAACCTCAACCTCCTCTGCAGCCCTACTCTGTCCCAGTCTACCACTATCTTCCTCTGTCCTAAGTACTTCCTTAGCCTTGGTTTTTCCCATTGCCTTCCCAACCTTAGCCCTAGCTTCATCCTGCCTATCACTGATTACCTTTACCACAGGTGTCTCCTTACCCTTATACTCAGCACTACTCCTAGGCCCGTTCCCCATGCTCACTTCATCTACATACCATCCCCTAACCTTACCCACTCTATCTCCCTCGAGATCCTTTCCCTCCTTAGCCTTCCTCAACTTCCGCTTTAACCTAGCAATAGTACTCCTTAACTGCTCTTCTAACTCTCCCCACTTCCCTGCCTCCTTTTCTACTACCTTATCTTTCCAATCCCCCACACAGCTACCACACAACCACACAACTGAACTGCATTTCCCCAGAATCTTATATTCCTCCCCCGAGACACGCGGCACACTGCATGCACCATGCTCCCACGACTCACACACACCACACTTCAAAGCCTTCTGCCTACTGCTCACAACCTTCCTACACCTATTACAACTACTAGAATCCTCTACACCTACACTACCCTGCATTTTCACACGAGCTGGACTGATATTACAATGAATGTTACCCTCTAGAACTACCTCGACAATAATGACCCTACAAACAAGTAACTAGGCCCTTCACTACCTGAGCTTACACAGAACTAAACAAAACCAGACGCTCTTAACCTCAAAAACAATAGGCTAACACAGAGCAACAACACTGCCAAACTTTCAACTACTTATAAACACAACTAAAACTTTCCGAATTTCTTCACTAACACTTCACCACACTACTGTAACCTTTAACACTGATTTCCTCACAATACCCTTCAACTGTTCTCAAAAGAACATTGATTAAACTAAAATACACTAGCACACAAACTTCAAGCGTGTTTGCTGGCCAATTCGAGGGGTAATCAGGCATTCCGGCTGTCCGAGTGTGGAAATAAACACAAACAAAAATATCGTCAGTGGCGAAGTGGCGTGGGAAAAGAATTTCATTCGCATTGAAAATGATATTTGAAAATGATAATAGGCCTATTCTTGATTTTTTTTCAAACCTGAACAGCAAAGTGGTCTGTAAAATGAGAGTGATTGAAACATTTGAAGATCTCAGAGTCTACATGGTTTTCTGAACGAATTCCTAGTGCACCTCTCACCGCTCCTTGAAGGACATCACAAGCATATGGGCCTGGATTTGAATGAATAATGACGAGATTTATTTCCTCAACTCAGAGAAGAATCGAATATCGAAATCTCAAATTTCATGAACATTTTTCCACCAAGAGACACTGAATCATGACGTAAGCAAGCAATATCCGATTTTGGAT
>OZ023329.1:16679543-16726098 GCA_964007535.1 Brachyptera risi | reverse complement strand
AGCTGTTAGACAGCCATATTTCTCCTGACTGCTGCTTGTCTTGCGTGGTGATTCAATGCTCCTTGTTCGAACGACGCGGACAATTCACAACAATATAAACACACGGCTGCCTGGCTATTTATTCACATTGTTGACGTCTGGGTGGCAGTGGCCGGACAAATTACACGCTACACTGACACGACATACATTTCACTGGCGAGCGTACGTTTGGTTTCTGTTCCCACATTCGTCCACACTTTCAAGTAGCGATTACTCAAGTAATAATTTCCATTTTATTTGTTCATATAATGCAGACAATAAAAGTTAAAAAAAATGTAATCTCGAAGGTTGTTGTGCTGGGGAATCATTAGTTTCAATATGGCCAGGTATAAGCTTTGAGGTGAACGTTGCAATCTTGGAACAACATGTGAGTCTGAAATGTGAAATGTAGAATTGAAATTTCCGTAATGCCAATTTGGTCTAACTAAAATAAACATATGTAAGCCAATGATTATATAAATGAGAAAACTGAAAGCTCAGACTGAAACTGAATCCTGAACTGAATTTAACTGAATGGAGAATTGATTTTTCTTTAAATATTCATTTTTTCATTCTCATGAGGATTAATTATCACCGTTTCTCTTTTTATATTCACCCAGACTCAGGATGGAGGTCTTCGCTTCCGCTCATTTGAAACAATTGCAGCTAGGAAAATGCAGCAAATGTGTCGTAAGATGAGCGAGATACGATTGTATGAAGTATACTCGAAAACTGCACACAACATATTATTGGGAACTGTAAACACACTCTGGTATGGTGAAAACTCTCCAGTCTACAAAGCCGTGGACAAGATACTGAATGAAGAATAACAAATATTTCTACCCATTCAATGAAATTAATTGAATACTTATTTTCTGCAAAACGGATTGTCCGATTTCTGTGAACATTCGTGACAATGTGTATTATATTTGTATTCACGTTCGGTAAAATTTTGAAGCTTTTTGAAGAGAATTATTTTTCAAAATGTTTCCGATTGGCCTAGTCTTGTGTTTTTTCGGAAATTTGTGATGGTGTTTCTTAGTTTTGTGATGGTGTTTCAATTTCTCCCAAACACTGTACAGTTTCCAGTTGGATGAAACTCCTTATCCTGGGAAAGATTCATGTAGATCAGACAAACGGTGCAGCCTGTACTGTGCAAACATACAGAAACAAAAGCAAAACGCCATGAGACTGAGACTTGAGAGTGGGGTGGAAGTCCTCTCTATCGCTCATCCAATGACTTATCATTTTTTCATTCCTAATTACGACTGGTGTACAGTGGCGATGGTTATTAAAAAAATGATTCATCCTCCAAGTATCAACTATCCAAAAATATTCGGAAGAAATATAAAATGAAATTCAAAATTTGTTCCGGATTGAATTTTAAAAACGTTGTGCATTTTCAACGTGGATTCTTATGAAAAAATATACTACTTTGAAAAAAATTAAGATCACACGGAAATACCAACATTTACAATTGCAATTAATTTCCTAGATTTTTCTTCATTTTCTGCGAAGTTGGTTCACTCGTAAACCTCATTCCACAACTCGTATCTGCAGTTACGATCGACCGTCTCACCGTATCTTTCAACACTAACACTCGGATGTGTCGACCGAACTACATTTTCAAGTGTCAAACTTATATTTACAAATGCATTCCATGAATTACTAACAAAGTCTGTCCTGTGAATTCTCGCCAATGTTAATTGTTGCTCAGATGTGAAATCAGTGAAGAAATATAAAAATACAACCAAAATTTACTGGGTTGTCTGTTGAAGTGACAGCGATATTCACTATGGAGTCAGGTTTTGTTAAAGAATTTGCATAAAATTCGAATAAAATTTGTCACTTCACCTTTTGCCTATAAGATGAATCATGATGAATGTATTCGGTGAACGAAATGAGAATTTCAAACGGATTGTTTTCTTGAGCGGTATTTTGAAGTGTAGATAAGAGAGTGATCCGATAAAGTTGGGGAAAAATAACGAATCACCATGGTTAACGCCGATTAATCACTATTATTGACTATAAATAAATTGTCACAATGAATTTGTGAAAGCCAATCCATAATTGGATGAGTAAAGCGAAGAATTGATTCCACCATACCCAGGAAAAAAGTGCTTTTTTTCGCGCTCCACAGGTCAAACGGAAATTTGAAATCAGTTGAAACTTCGCATACACAAGTGTCCTTATCTAACTTGATACTGTATAGTTTTGAGGCGCAATCGGTTGAACTACTTGTGAGAAAACTCATTTCAAAGTTTTCAAAAATCTCACAAGAATAACTCGGAGGAAAAAATTCAGCAAAAATATTTCTATCGAGAGAATTCAAATCTCAGAAATTCCAATATAATAATCATACACATTATTTCGAATGCTCAGTCGAATCAGATCAGCCGTTCGGATTTGAAAAAATATATATAGTCCAATATTTTTGAATCACTCAAAGATATCAAGATACCAATTGAATCCAAGCAGCAGGTGTCAACATTTAATCGGAAACGATTAGAACAAAGCCTTCTTTATCATCATAGAAATCAATTGGGAAATAGGAGGGCAGTTACATAATTGTTTGGATCTCAAGGTGGATATATATATGACCAATCCAAAGATATGTTGATATATTGTTCCAGCTCATCCATCAACACGGAAACACAACGCGTTTTCCTTGTATTCAGAGATGGAACAATTCTGTATTTTGATCCCAAATAATAATACTAGTGTCCGTATAAATGATTCCGCACAATAGAATTAGAACCATTCAGTGTGAGTAAACATATCGAATCTATCAATCCGTAATCTAAGTAACGGATCTACGTAATCTAATTTTTTGCCAAAGATGAAAATAAAATATGGCTATAGTAGGAAAAGCTCCGACAATTAGTGTGAGTGTGTGACGGAACATGGTGACGTCACAGCAACAATGATTTCACAACTGAACTGAAAGACATTCCAAACAAAGAAAACACACCGCCACCCATTATTACGTTACACGTTCACTTTGATCTTTTTCCAATGTCTTTGCTCGTCTTTGAAGTTTCCTGATTAAATCCTCGTATCGCATTTGTGTCTACACCACAAAAACAAACAGAAACAAACAAAAACCGAGCAGAACAAAGCATCACATACAACTTTCTTCACTTATTTGTTTTTCCAAGTGTTTTCCTCTCTTTCCGAACAGACAAAGTATTATTACAAGTATTTCTACGACTTTACGTCCTCAACAGATAAAATACTTTCCAACTGGACTCATATGAACACACACACACACACCCCAACAGAGATACACCCACACGAATGAATATATATATATATATATATATATATATATATATATATATATATATATATATATATATATATATATATATATATATATATGTATATATATATATATATATATATATATATATATATCTATATATATATATATATATATATATATATATATATATATATATATATATATATAAATATATATATATATATATATATATATATATATATATATATGTATATATATATATATATATATATATATATATATATATATATATACATATATATATATATATGTATATATATATGAATATATATATATATATATATATATATATATATATATATATATATATACATATTTATATATATATATATATATATATATATATATATATATATATATATATATATATATATATATATATATATATATATATATATATATATATATATATATATATATATAGATAAATATACATATATATGAATAAATATCTGTATATATATATATATATATATATATATATATATATATATATATATATATTATATATATATATATATATATATATATATATGTATATATATATATATATATATATATATATATATATGTTGTTATATATATATATATATATATATATATATATATATATATATATATATATATATATATATAAAAATAAATATACATATATATGAATAAATATGTGTATATATAAATATATATATATATATATATATATATATATATATATATATGTATATATATATATATATATATATATATATATATATATATGTATATATATATATATATATATATATATATATATATATATAAATATATATATATATATATATATATATATATATATATATGTTGTTATATATATATATATATATATATATATATATATATATATATATATATATATATATATATATATATATACATATATATATATATATATATATATATATATATATATATATATATATATATATATATATGAGATGATGATGATTGTTGATTATTATTGTTTGCTTAACGACCCCACCAACAGCTAGGTTATACGGGGGATGACGATTGTTGGCTCAACGACCCCATGAATGGCTAGGTATACAAGATTGAGAATAAGCAGATGATAATGAAACTATGAATAGATGATGGGAAAGGAAGGACGTATACAAAAACCTATGCATTATGCGGGACTCGTACTCGTACGTACGCCCAACAGTGACTTCAGTTGCTGAAGCGCTTTCCCAAATGAACTGTATTCATATATTTATATATATATATATATATATATATATATATATCTATATATATATATATATATATATATATATATATATATTTATATATATATATGTATAATATATATATATATATATATATATATATATATTTATATATATATATATATATATATATATACATATATATATATATATATATATATATATATATATATATATATATATATATATATATATATATATATATATATATATGAATATATATATATATATATATATATATATATATATATATATGAATATACATATATATATATATATATATATATATATATATATATATATATATATATATATAGAGATATACATATTATTATATATATATATATATATATATATATATATATATATATATATATATGTATATATATATATAAATATATATATATATATATATATATATATATATATGTATATATATATATATATATATATATATATATATATATATATATATCTTTATGAATATATGAATATATATATATATATATATATATATTATATATATATATATATATATATATATATATATATATATATTTATATATATATATATATATATATATATATATATATATATATATATATATATATATATATATATATATGTATACATATATATATTTATATGAATATATATATATATATATATATATATATATATATATATATATATACATATATATATATATATATATATATATATATATATATATATATATATATATATATATATATATATATATATATATATTTAACGTTTATTCCTTATCCTGCTACTTCGTACTCTCCCCTAACTTCTGTAAATTAAGCCGCGTCTCGTTTTCACTGGTCGGGTGATTCAGTCGCCTGTTAACCCTTATTACCCCTAAACCCACATCCCTTAAGATTACGACACAGCTCAGAGTGAGCGGACAAGCTGTTCATGTCGCTTCTCTCACAACTATAGTCGGTCGACACGACGACGTCTGTTCGTCGGCACGCTTCTCGGAGGTGACACTCACTACTTTCCTCACTGAGACGTGTGGTCTAGGGCCGTCGTTAGGGGTTCTCAGGGAGGGGGGCGCGCACCCCAATCGACATTTTCTTCTCTCCCCCTCCCCACCCCAATAACTTATACTTCTTCAAAAATATGTAATGTTGACCTACGAATAAACACACAATAAAATATGATGAGTTCATGACTAATTTTTGTGAATTGTATCAGTATACACTCTTCTACTTTACACTTCCTTTTCACTTTTCGATAATGATTCAATTATTACATTCCGAAACTAATCGTGAATCGCGGAAATCACTTGGAAAATGACCATATTTCAAAAGAATCACTGCTGGGAATTTCGCTGGGATAAATCGCGAAAATAGCTTCAAAAATGTCCATGATGATTAAACTATTGAAAAAATTCTGGTAATGTCCATGGTGGTTCAATCATTGGACTTCAAAACCGCTTGTGGATATCAAAAATCACTTGAATAATGACATGGGTCCATTTCAAAAAATTCCCTGCGGGTTTTGCTGGGAGAAATCGCAAGAGTATAGCTTCGAAAATGTCCATGATGATGCAATTATGAGACTCCAAAACCACTCGTGAATCGCAAAAATCACTTGAGAAATTTCCATATCTTCAAAATTTTCCCTGCGGAGCTCTGCTGGGGGGCTTCCGCCCCCCAAACCCCCATTTCGCGCGTGGCAGGTGTCCAGCTGGGCGGTCATTTCATGTTTGTAACCAATGCGCCCCCCAATACACAAATCCTAACGAAGTCCCTGGTTTGGTTGAATGATTAATACACTGAACCGTCATTCAGGAGACCATGTTTCGATTCGCACCATGGTCGACCATCGGTGTTTTGTTGTTTCTCTCTGTCATTCAGGTCAATACTGGAATGGTTCCTCAACAACAGGACACAACCGACTTCTTCCCACTATCCAAAAACACCTGATAAAATAACCTTTCATCTCAACATCTCATATCAGTCACCGACGTCAATAGATCGTGTTCATCTTTTTCTCCTGGTCTCGTATTTCAAATACTTTTGCCATATTATATTATATCTACATTTGTATCATTATATTCAATTTTGTTCGACATTTACGATATCATGTAATAATTATGATCAAAATTGAAGGAATAAACAATTGATTATTATTATTATTATTATTATCATCATCATCTGTGGAGTGCGTCGTGAACACAATAATGTAAAAGTGCAATCCATTTTCTGTCTGTCTTCAAAATGAATCAAAGTTTTGCTCCAGTCTTCGTGTTTTCTGGCCACCTTGGTCCTGACCGGCGATAAGCGCAGTGCACAAAGAGATGAGACCGGACGTGAAGGAGAACGGACTGGTCAGAAAGAAAGGAGAAAGAGGGAGAGAAAAAGAGACGCAATTCGAAAATAAGTTAATCCAATCGTGAAAATGGCTGTACTGAAATGGTCACAGCTATTGCAACATTGATTCAATTCATTTCGTTCATTTAATATTTGCAATTTGTAAATATATACAGGTGGCAAATATCAAGTTCGAAACTTGAAACCTGATCTTTGTTCCCCAATTAAGGCTCTGTGGATGGAAATAGATAGGATGTATCGTTCGGACGGACGGGTATTATCATGGACCTTATTATGATGAAAACACTCATTGATAATTCGAACAATAATTCTGACCACCAGACTGAGAGAAAGGATAAATCGGCACATGTAGCTGAGTTGTTAACGCACTTGCTCCATGTGACCCAGGAGGTAGTGGGCATGTCGGACCCGGTTCGATCTCCACTACAGTCCATCTTTACAGGGGTTTTTCGTGGTTCCCCTCTGTAGTCTAGGCTAATACCGGGATGGTTCCCACAATATAGGCCTTCCCACTATCCTTCCCATTACCCATAAAACCTTCATCTCATCATCCTACCATCTCATCTATCACTCATCCGACGCCAATAGATCTTAGTCATCATTATAGTGCGTCGTTAAACCCCAATATGAAAAAGAGAAAGAATTAGAAATATATCAAAATTCATTATATCTGTCATATAGTTTGTTCCAGCTAGTCTTCAATAGTTCTGTATATAATCGAATAATTCCCAACGTCCTTTCTGAAATCTCCTGGTCTTATTTTGGACACATGGTCTTCTCTTGTTCGATATCGGAGATTTCTCCACGCTTAAAGCCTACATTTTCTCATCCTCGGAGTATTTCGTATTTCCTGTGACGTATCTCGATATCACGCAAGTCCATCAATAATTTCAGTTACTCTGTCTTGTATTCTTCTCATTTTCAATTTCAATTCAGGTTTCTCGTTTCTCTCTTTTACTACTATCAATTTCATTCTTCCTAATTCATTCGTCACATTTCTTACTGCTGTTCTTTGAATATTTTCCACGCTCTTTATCTGGCTATCTTATGTGGATCCCATACCACACTAGCATATTCTACTATCGTATATGATAGGTCCTACCGTTTATTGATGAAGAGTTTGGACTTGGAGGTGAGTGGTAGGCCTACTGAAGCTTCAAGCATTCAACGCTTTTGGAAGATGTAGTTGGGTTCTTGAAGCAAATAACGTCCTGAAAATAATATATGATATTTATTCTGATGAATTCGTCAAATTCGAATGTATTTTCAAAAATTCTTAATACTCAATACCTACTAAACGTGATACTTGTCATCAGATTTAAATGATTTTGTGAATCTTTGTGACAAAATCACTGAGCTTACATCATTACTTGTACACAACTTTAAATTGGTTGTGCGTTTCAATAAACTTGAACAATTGAACTTCTATATGATTGAACTACTGACTACTATAAAAAAACATATTTATTCATTCTGAAAAACATTTCCGGATAATTGTATTGTTTCATTTCAATCATCTTTTTTGAATTCCTTCAACACTGCATTATCAGAATATCCACCAATTTCATTCAATAATAATAATCATATACATTATATCATACACACATATACATTTAAAATTATCTCGTTTATCGTTCGATTTCCTATTTTCTTCGTACAGCTGTTTTTCGTCGCTCATCGAAAGCTCAACAGTGCATACTAGCTCCCATTGTTAACGCGTGTCAGGAGGCTGTGATCTCGATTATCACCGCCTTCTGAAACTGTGTGTTGCCAGTCTCCTACTCAGGCGGTCAAACAGTCCATCCAGTGATTATAGTAGTTGGAAAGATACCGTGTCATTCAATAACTCGGTATTCGAAACAAAGAAACAGAAGCGCAGATAAAATCGCTTCGTCTTATTAAAGTGTCTACATGCATTTTCCGTAGGGCAGAAAGTTCCCGCCAGGGTGATTCCAAAGATATACATAATAATGAAGCTTGAGCCATGTAAAGAGGCCTCTTAATCATCTTTCGGTACATATAAAATGACACATCAAGTATTTCATAATGTGAAATCAACAAATTGACGGTGAAACGTGTTATTATTATTACTACTTTCACCCCCCCCCCCCCTTCACTTACCTCAAAAGCCCACTGGTGATGATCGTGTGTCAAGGGTGGTTATATAAGGGATGGAATAAAAATGACAAAGACTGTTTCTGGAATCCAAATATCTGCAAATGGACACTTTCATACACTTTAAAATCAAACTAATACAGACTTACGAGCCCTATAAAAAGAAGACGATGGCCCTGGAAAGCAAACGCACTTTACCTTTAAGAGCGCACTAGAATTGAAAAAGATATTATTCGCCTCTTATGTATTCGGTGTACTTATCACGACAGCTAGTCATCTTGAAAAAATGATTTCATAACCAGTAAATTTCAAAATGTATGTTCTATTAATTCTGGAGAGAGAGTTATGATCAAATTGTATGATTTTTCATCAATCAAGCAAATACGAACAACTTGTGGTGAACAATGAATAAATTACAATACCTCACTACATTTAGTCAAATGACAATTATTAAATTCAAACGAAAACATAAATTACATCAATTTCAGTAACAAATTAATGATGGAAACATAAATTAGAGGGGGGAAAAATTTGTATCTAATCGAGCCTGATTTGAGCCAATTCAATAACTATGACAACCAAGAGGCAGGCCCAACGCTTTTGATCGGTCTTATTTATTTATCGGCTTTAATTGGGAAACCATGATTGTATGGAAAATTTCGATATTATTTTGGAAAGTTCTGAATTACATTTCCATATTTCTAAACATATATACGAATGAGAATTATTTTCAGTCAAAAATAAGTGAGGAAAAGTGTTGATAATTCATTGAAAATTGGATGCCTCCTCAAATTTCAAAATGATTTATTTGCTGATTTTTTTTCAAATTGGTGAGGCCAATTTATTTTTGACCGTTTGGTAATGAATGAAAGACTCGACTGAAACATCAATAGGTCTGACATAATCGAAGTCAGAGTTGAAGATATTTGTCACGAAAATTCATTTCATCAGAAATTGATCAAGTTTCAATTGAAGGACCTGAGAGTGCATGCATAATTTATCCTCTTCATTACTGAAATTGCCATTAATAGATATAATAACATCAATACAATATCAATAAATTTGAAAAAGAGTGGTGAGTAGGATTGTTTGAACTGATAATTGATTTCGAATAATTGAGTATCAGAAAACACTAACAAATAACAAATATCACTGTTATTACGGGGGCGCTGAAGAGCATATACCGGATTAAAGTCGTGTAACATGGGTTTCGGGGTACATCTCAATGGAATGTGATTAAAGTACAGGTGATTTTGAAAACCCAAACATATATCACTTAACCGAGTAGACTATATTCCGGTATACGCTCTTCAGGCACCCCGTTATTTGTATTCTTCTAAATCACAAAAAAAATACTAACTTTTCTAGTTTTCGAGCTTATCCCATTCCCGTGTCCTCTTAACATCCCCATGTTCCCGACTCTTCCTTGTTTTAGCTCTTTACTTATTCACTGCGAATCACCCCCTGGTTGCCCCTGCATGTGGGGTAATGGCAGTAACAACACAACTAGGGGAACTAATATGCAAGCTGCGCACGCCGATTCCTAGGAGGCCAATTCCACGCGACTTGGTGGTTGTTACATAACAAACACTCGCATCACCCTTATATTACCATAGATGTGGTATATTGAGCGTATAAGGCGAGATTTACTACCAAAAACATCACTACATCTTTCAAAAGTTTTGAAATGTATGAAGCTACGATTCTATTAAAGTTTAAAAGTACAGTCACAGCATGATTTACCGATATTTAGTTGGTGTATAACTTTTATATTCATTTGATATATTTATTTTGTATTCATCATTTGTTTAGGCTGCTCAACGATCCCACCAGCAGCTGGGTTATACGGGGGTACGAATGAGCGGGTGATAATGTCACGGTGAAATGATGAAAGGTGAAATGCTCTAATTATGCGAGACTCGAACCCACGCCCGACCTGGCTTCAGTTTCTAACGCAGTAGTGATAATTGACTGAGCTACGGAGGCGGATATTCATTTTTGTACCACACTCATACAGTTTCAAGACAATGGCCCTGAAATATATGATGAAATTGAACATTAATAATGATGGTGATAAATACTATAATCAACAAAAACCAGCAGATAAAAACCCTCGAATACACTCTCTCAGCAACACTCCTTTCTGCACTACCACATTTTTTTTTATTGTCAGGTCCCCCTTCACAATCCGCCCTAAACCATTCCAGTCTTCACCAGTTCGAGATAGGGAATAAATAGTATTTCGTGCATCTTTCCTGAAGCCCGCAACTACCACGCTGTATGTACACTTGCACGTATAGCGTGATTTAAAGCTCTCTTCTTTTGATCCGTTTCCCCAACTCCGCCCAACCCCCTTTCCCCTGAGGAACGCGAAATATATCTCATGGATACGAAAGTGTTTATATTGTTGGGTAGAAATAGATTTGATATCTCATTGGTACGATAACTGAGTGAAGGATTGTAGATCTCGATCACGAGTTACCTGATCATAATCGAGGAGTGGGAAATAAGATACGAACGTGAGAAAATAGGATTACAGAAAAATCAGAATAGAATGAAGAATAATAATGTTTGAATTCATATAATCCATGACATTGAATTGGTACTATCAGAATAGTTGATTATTGGAATGTTCAGCTTGAAACTGAAAATCTTGAAGCTTAAAATGAGCCGAAAATGTTCAACAATTCACTTAGATCCCACATTACCAATAATAAAAATGTCTTGATTAACAAAAATACCATTGGTAACCAAGGGTAATAATAACAAGCTAATCCACTAATCATCGCTTGATTAACAAATGTATTGTTCGTAATACCGGCCCTTAGAATCATAACTTCATCAATAAATTAAAATTTATTCAAACATGGATTGATTCACTGGCTCCATGACAATGGACATAACTTTTGGAACTACATTTTGGATAATAACCTTGGTCACTAATAGACTTCAGTCTATTAGAAAAAAACTGTCCAATTGAATTAACTTCATCAACAATCAACATTCAGTTCTAACCATTCATAATTTCTATTATAACTATATCATAATTTATATTCTAAATTCCACTTTTAATTCTCTCTCTAAATATATGAAATTCACCCAGCACACACATCTATGTACCAACATTCTATTGAGAACCTTCCTTCTTGGAATCTTGGCATTCATTTCTTCAAATGTAATTACTTTTCCTCCTTTCCCACACACATGGTTATATTTTTCGATAATATAATATGAAATATCATTATTGGAATCAAGTCTTATATTTTCGAGCATTCAATTTCAAGCTTTTAATTTCAGTTGGTTGTTATTGTGAGCTAATCAACCAATGTCAGTCAATGTACCAACTACGTTCGCTATGTCTGGTATAATGATATTCATGTATTTATGTCCTGTATTCATCTAAAAAGCAATACATTTTTTTCAAACTCGTCAATTTTATTGAAGCATGATTAGATGAGCGTAGCGAATACTCAATTTCACCGTGCTCGAAATAAACGAATATCTCTCGTGTTCGCGCTCAACGGGTCAACAGGTCAAAGGAAATTACAATGTTGTTGAAACTTGACATGCACAAGTGGTATCATGCATCTAACTCGATACTGTATGGTTTGAGGCGCAATCGATTGCGCACCACTTTTGAGAAAGACTATTTAGAAATGTTCAAAAAATTCATGAGAATAATCCAAAGACAAATATTTGGATGAATATATTTTCTTCGAATACATTTAAAATTTCACGGATTTCAACCATATAAGAACCATATACACAATTTTTCGAAGTTTCACATATCGTGGGCTTTCTGCAAAAACTCACTATAACTCCTTTTTTCTCCATAGAATTGAGAAAAACCACTCATTGGTTCTGCTATCTCGAATATTGAAAAACAGAGTTAGGCCCTAGTGAGTTTTTACAGGAAGCCCACGATATATCGGATCGGTGGTTCTTCAGGAAATAATCTCAATGTAGTTTTTTGAGATCACTCAAGAAGCTATTGAGACGATCAAAATGAAGAATCAATCAATTTGGAAAGATTCATAAAATAAACTTGAAGAAGAACAGGAAGACCGTGACTATGATGGTTTCACAATCAAGGTGTGTGTATAGCTATAGCATTCCATTCCATATCACATCAACATGCAGAAATCACTCATCTTACAACGTATATGCATCGTTTTCCTAGTATTGTATATCAGTATTCCATTTCACTTTTTATCACCTCACAAAGATCTACGCAATAAACAATAGACTTGGTTCGACCACGCATCAGCGACGTGAAGAAAAATCGTACACTCATACGGTATGACAATTCACAAAACGCAATCTCGAATCAAACAAACCCTTATAATTTAATTATTTAATCAATTAATTAACTAATTAATTACAGAGTTATTCATTCATCGCCATTTCGATCCTATCCTCCTTTCCCATCAATCGAGCCATTATCAAGACTCAACACTACCACTCGGAACTCCAATCGATAATACTAATAGATACGCAGAGACATCCGTTCGAACCGTCTGAAACCCAACAAGTATTCAAGTTATTTACATTGCATTGCATACTTCAACTTCATTCCACTACAATTGACGTGTCGAATCAACCGATCGCTATTGTTGTAGTACCGGAGAGACGGTCGATCGGGGTGATGTGATTGTGGTAATTAATTAAGTCGATGGTTTAAGTGATTATCGTGGATGTGGCTTCCGAGAGTGATTTACTCAGTTGAAAAAATACTCTTATTTGTTGTTTGAAGTTGGCAATGTAATTAATCAACTGAAGCTATTTTTGGACGGCGAAGTAATGAGCTTTCTCTTATATAAATGAAGATTTCGTAAGTTTCATTCAAAATGAAATAGTGTGCTACTTCAAAGTGAAAATATTGTTTTAGGGTTATTAAATGAAAGATGTGATCAATTCTATGAGAGATCCATAATATCTATGGAAGAGGAGATCATCCAACAACACGATGAACGGGAATATCAACATCATATTTGTATAATTGTGTGTTTTTATGATATCATAAATGGTATCAATGACTAGAATCAACTCTTAAGAATCGCAGCTGCATCCTTCAAAGACGTTCAATCCTTGGATTCACAGCGAGATAATGTAATTATACCGAATTGTTCATATTTTTCATGATGGCAGATGATACCTTCTCATTCATGGACACAAGTATTTAACTTAACATAGATCAATAAAATATAATCTCTTCTTATTTCCAAAGAGATGGATTTTGATCAAGCCCCACTAATTAATTAATCATGAGACCTCTCAATTGAACCTCAGAATCTTTACAATTAGAGATCTGATTTTGAATTTCGATTAAAAAATTCTTTATCCTATGATTTCCATCGCAAAATCAACCCTATTGACTGTTTTTTTTTAAATAATTATAAAAACATGTATGAAAGGGTGTTTCCAATAAATCTGATTCAAAAGATTTCTCTCAGATTTACAATCCATGGATGATATTTTCTTTCATGTATTGGCTTTCACGTTATATTATTAGGCTATTCAATAGCCCCATATCGTTAGCTCTCAGAAAGAGAACATATTTTCTGAACAAAATTGGAAAAAGACGAATGAGAGGCAGTCTTTTCAAAACAGGATTTTTTCTTTTCGATAAAAAAAGGGGGAGAAGAAAAGTGAAAAAGTTTTTTGCAATGTGAGTTTTTTTCAAGTGTAGTATTCGATGACCAAGGTTGTATAAGCATGTTATTCAACGTAAGTGTGTGTGTGTGTGTGTATGCGTGGTATCAAGTCAAAGCACCGCAGGTGAACGAAGCACACGAAAAGATTGAAATGCAGATGATTGTGAGCAAGTTGTGAGCCAGATGTAAAACGTCGTGAAAAACGTGAAAGATGTGGAACAGCCTCGGATTAGTATTCCGTGAAAGTGGCCCATAGTGTATTAGTAGGTAAACGTGTTAGTACTAGCACTATTATATAATACCAGGAAAACGCCATATATGCGTTGTTAGACGAACGGATAGTAGTAGTATGTCGATTTTTCTGCCAAACTTTTGCCTACATTCAGCAGTTGGGTTACATTTAAGTTATAAATGGGTAAGAACTGCCTCGAGTGGTACCAATTTAGTACATTTTATATTTTTTCTTCAAAATGGCTGACCCGATCAATCTGACAAGTTCCAGAAATGTGTATCAGAATGTAATTCAACTTTACACAAAATTTCATTTTTTTTGAAAATGAAATTTTTTTTTTTATTCCGCTGTGCTATTCTAACGGGTATTTTTTGAATTTCTAAAATTCATAAGAAGAAAAGTTTCGACCCGATAATGCCACAAAACTACAGATCTAAGTTAGATGAGGAACCATAATGAAAAAAGTTTGAAGTTGATAGCTGTAGCCGTTTGACCTGTGAAAAACGACAAAAAACATGAAAAAAACAAAACAAACAAACGAACAAACAAACATGAAAAAACGGAAAAAATAAAAATAAATGTGAAAAAACGTGATATATTCTATACAATATATATATATATATATATATATATATATATATATATATATATATATATATATATATATATATATATATATGTGATACATCAATATATGTAATAAACGAAAATGATGATTATGCCTGTGAAATGGTTTTTTTCTTGAATATATATAAGGTACTTGTACCGAATAAGGCCACCAACTGATTTTTCACAAAATTCGACTTTTTCTTCAAATTTATCGCTAGTAGTACCATCGAGACTATCACTCGATTCCACAAACCAAATTTCAAGTCACTGCCACCTCAAATGCGAACGGAAATAATTTTTATGCTGAAATATTTCCAACTTCTGACAGCTTATCTAAAATTGTGTAAGTATATGAATATTCAAATCTTCTACAATTCAGACTTTATTGACATTATTTTGATTCGTGCTCATCATGGATATACTGAGCTAGTAATATTAGTTGCTTTGAACCATTAATCGAAACTTCTAGTGTATTTATTTAATTTAAAAGAGAAATACTCGAATGTTCCTAATACGGCCATGCAATGGTCAACGTGTAACATAACCCTACTTCCATATTGCTTACGTCGGCGACTCTACTGATTCGTAATGATCCTATTGTAATTATCTCAAATAATGTGTCAATATTAAAATGTACTCATATAATTCACATTCATTATCAATGTCGACTTTTACACCTTGATTATCCTTGTTAATATCCCATTTGTAATACAGTTTAACATATTGGCCTTATTAGGTTCACGTGCTCATAATAAGGCCACAACACATTCAAATAGTTTTTTTGAATTTCGATTCATCTTTTGACATTTTTTTTGCGCCATGAACACAGTATTTGGTGGAGAAAGGTTCCTGCTAACTTTAAAAAAATGTGGGGATCTTAAAATCTGCATCTAGTAACTTAAAAAAAATAAAGTCCACTAAGGTGGCCTTATTAGGTCCACCTACCTTATATATATATATATATATATATATATATATATATATATATATATATATATATATATATATATATATATATATATATATATATATATATATATATATCAAAATATCCAATATCCATTGGGATCAATCCATAGCTTCAATTGGAAAATGATGATTTTGTATCAAGTTTCGATGTGATGAAAAAAAAATGAAAAATATATATATATATATATATATATATTTATATATATATACATATATATATATATATACATATATATATATATATATTCATATATATATATATATATATATATATATATATATATATATATATATATATATATATATATATATATGTATATATATATATATATATATATATATATATATATATATATATATATATATATTTATATATTTATATATTTATATTTATATATATATATATATGAGTCGCTCGGAAGAAAAAACTCGCCTTTTCCAGTTCTGGAGTTTCTGAGATAGACGGGAAAATAAAATTGTATATATTTCCTTAATGCATATCAATCCTGTTTTAGAGTATATTGAGTGAGTTTTCAGTTAACTTCACTTGTCTTAATTCTGAAAATCAGATCAAATGGCCTAATTCATTCTAAATTAATTGTTTTAGATTGGATAAGGCAATTTTTGAAAATAACATTATAATTAATTTGGATAAAACGAGTTTTGAATCAATAAATGTTTTGAATCCAAACTATCAAGAGGTGTTCAAAGGCGGTGAAATAGCTTTGAAATAGTTTATAGCTTTGAAATTTTGTAACAATTTACATGCAAATTAACAAAGCATGCTGATTGGTTAAATGGATAAGACAAGTTTCTAAAACTACAACTTGATGGATTGGACAAGTTTTGTTACAAATGATTCTAGAATATGATAGGCGTCAACCAGACGGAAAAATGACGTATATAACCTTATTTGAGAAAAAAGTGGATGAGGTAAGTTTTGCTTCTGAGCGACTCATATATATATATATATATATATATATATATATATATATATATATATATATTTATATATATATATATATATATATATATATATATATATATACATATATATATATATATATATATATATATATATATATATATATATATATATATATATATATTGGTGGTAACGACGCACTATACTGATGGCTACGATCTATTGGCGTCGGTGGATGATGAATGAGATGATGGGATGATGAGATGGAGGTTATTTTATTAGGTGTTTTTGATGGTGGGAAGGAGCCGGTCGTGGCCTGTTGATAAGGAACCATCCCAGTATTGACCTGAACGACAGAGGGAAACCACGAGAAACCCCTGTCAGGATGGTCGACCATGGCGGGAGTCGAACCCCGTTCTCCCGAATGACGGTTCAGTATGCTACCACTCGGCCACGCGTCTCGGTCTGTGAAATAGTATGAATTCACAATTTCACAATATTTGAATAATTCAATTTCAAATATAGGTCTACAATTATTCAATAGTTGGTCAAAATTCTTCACGATTTCCTACCTTTGTATATCAGTCGATACAAAGTATTGGTTCAAAGTATTGGTATTGGTAGTACAAGTGGTAGTAGTGGTTCTGTTTTATATTTCCATTGTTATCATCTCATAAATTCACCATCAAAGTTACGAGTTTTGAATTTTCCCGACCATAAAACGGAATCCGATACGAATTGAGAAACCAGCATATGTTACTAACGCGCTCGCTTCATGTGATCAGTTGGTGAGGGAATTTTCGGACCTGGTTCGATTCCCGCCACCGTCCATGTTTATAGTTTTTTTTTGTGATTTCTCTCAGTGGACTAGGCTATAATACTGGGTTGATTTCTATACAATATAGTTCACACCCGCATCCTTCCCACTATCCTTCCCATTACCTAAGAAACCTCCATCTCACCATCCCACCATCTCATTAATCATTCATCCGACGCCAAAAGATCTCAGTTATCATTACAGTGCGTCGTCAAATCCAATCTACATATATATATATATATATATATATATATATATATATATATATATATATATATATATATATATATATATATATATATATATATATATATATGAAAGATTTTGGTCATCATCACTGTTTAGCCCAATATAAAAATAAAGAGCTACAGCAATAGATCTTGATTATCGTGACAGTGCGTCGTTGAAATCGATATAAAAATTGAAAAGACAACAATGAATCTTGGTCATCATCAGGTCTACAGTGCGTCATTGAACCCAATATTAATAAGAAGAAAAATAAACGAATCAGTAATGGCTGTTTGAACATCTGTAGCTTGTGTTATTTCATTGGTGTTTTGATACGATTCATTATTCAATCTGCTGGCCGTCTGAGTCGAGAGGGCAGAGGGGGGGGGAGGGAGGGGGGAGGGAGGGAGGAGGGAGGGGGGAGGGAGTGAGTGAAGGGTTGGGGGCGAGGGAAGAGTAAAAACTTGCAAGGAAAACTTTCTCAACGAGTTTTCAAAGATATTTCACCTCTTTTTTGGTCTTAAGCCTACCGACAGTGATGGATTTTTCATATTATTTGTATTTCTAATTTTTAATATCAATCCGCTAATAATGGTATAATAACTTTCAAGACTCGATCATCTCTATTTTTCCTGATGGATTGGAAAAATTCTCATTATGGAGAAAAATTGAATGTTTCCCATTAGAAAATCACACTGTAAAATCACACTTAAAAATAGAAAATGAGCATATATTGATAATTCCACATAACCGTATTCATTTGCTCATTAACTCCACCTCATTTACTATCGAATTATCAATTCTTCAATCAATTTGATAGTTTTAAACTTTTATTTGATGAGAATCATCATGGTTGTCAATTCATAATTTCAATTTGTCTGGAAAAACAAAGAAATATAATGTTTTTCAAAAGTGAAAATCAAAAACCCAAATGTCTAAACATACACCAATTCAAAAATGTTGCCTCCTATGAGAATTGAACTCATGACCCCTGGTTTACTAGACCAGTGCTCTAGCCACTGAGCTAAGGAGGCATGTAATTGTTGTCAGCTTGTATTCAAATTTAGCCGACACACAGGTGTTTATCATGGTCACAAATCAGCAAGTAGGTCATTGTCAGAGCTATATTAATAATATACCAGCACTGCATTGGGTTCTTCACGATGATAACATGTTGATACCGTGATAGCAACATTAGTGGCTAGAGCACTCTTCTTGAAAACCACGGGGTCATAAGTTCAATTCTCAATGGAGTATTTTTCACCTAATGGGAAAAGTTGATGGAAAAATATATCTACATAATTAATGTCGTAAAACTATTTATGAAAAGATAGCATATATAGTATATTTATTTTCATTATTGTTATGATTTTTTCATGTTTTGTTCTATCGTTAAATAGCGCATCTCAACCAATTCTCATATATTCTTTCTGAAATCAGTGTTTCCAAGTTGATCTATCGTATGAATCCATCGCACGGTAAGAATTGTTATCATCCAATAGTTCAAACCCCCCTTGAACGTTATGTATTGGGCATGAATTATCGCATTAAAATATGTCATTCTTATGAAAGGTGCACCAAAAACACTGCCTCTTAGCTGAGAAAAATAAGACGCACCCATAACCCTTGGCCAAAAGTATTTATTTATCTTTAAGAGAAACGAGAAAAAAAACTTATGAAATTGGTCGCGATTCGCTATATGACAATATCATACTTACATGGATTCATTAATTATAAGATAATGTTTTATCAACATGCAAATTTTGACGAAAAAGTGACTTTTCCCAATTGAAGTGAAAGAATCAAGACACGGTAGGATCGTTTGGACGGGCCACGACAAGGGCGATATCATCAACCTGAAAGATAATAATATATCATGAAGTATCTCATTCAATAAATTTTCAAAAAATTACTACTCGATCTAATCAATAAACGGTCGAATGATTCGAATAGAAATAAAAAGTAAAAAGGTAATCCACTTTAATCATACACCATACAAATGAACCAGTGTGAGTTCGAATCCTGACTGTCCTCCACCTAGTGACGTCACAGTCAACCAATCACAGGTCATCAGACATAGGATGACCTTACATTCAACCAATCACATCTCATCAGACAGCAACTGTAATTGCCATTGAAGTACAAGAAAGATGGTGGTACTCAATGAGATAGTGTTGATAGAAATGTTCAGAGTAGACATGTTTAATCGTTCTTTTCAGTTTGCACAGCTCTCTTGGGAATTATGTGGTTATTGGGGAAGGGGAGGGAAGAGAACTTAAGAGTGTATGGGCGTCAATTCAGCAAAATATCAGTTTCTGTTGATTACATTTGAATGGTATGGGATATCATAATGTTGGTACGGATGAAATATATAGCTATCTTTAATACATTCAAGATGGTATAAAATGTAACTATATATAATCATGTCGCCTAATTGTCAAGGGTATGCATTTGAAAATGTGTTTTCTAGCCGTATACGCTTGACAATTGGGCATATGCGATGAGAGTTGAATAGTTATGATTTATTCCATCTTGGAAGTATCAAAAGTATCTATGTGTCCTCAGTATAGGAATTTTGACATCTCAGACCTTTCGAAAGTTATCACACAGAAAATGATATTTCTCTAAATCGACTCCCATGGACTCTTAATCGTTCTTTCAGTTCTCACAGCCCTCTGAAAATGATGCGGTTAGCGGTGGGGATGGGAAGGGAGGAGGGGGGAGGGGGGAGAAGTTGAGGAAGTTGGGAATGAGCTTGTGTGGTAGCTAGAAATAGAGTTGAGTATAACGAACTGAAGTACAATTAGAAACGTTTTCCTTCTCCGCTTTTTCTTGTTGTAGAAAACAAATCTGTGTTATTTATTTAGGTTGGTGAGTTTGATTGAAGTTATATCTATTTATATCCTGGTTAGTGTTATGATATTGCAAAAATGAATCAATTTTTTTTTTAATTCTTTTGAAATGGTTAGGTCGCCTTTGTGATGCCCCGTCCGAGCGTTTCTACCTTGCCATTATTCAGCCCCAATTTGTGACAGGTTGAACAATGTCAAATTTTTCAGGACAAGAGTGCTAGAAATGAATCGCACCTACAGGACATTACAATCCTGAATTCAATGAATGATGACGCGATATTTATTCCTCTCATTTTAAAGAAAACAAGAAATCATCATCTCAATTTTGAAAATTGGAATCTATTTCTTGTTTAGTCCTCCAGAGACCATGAGTTTTGACGTAGGCATGACCGATTCTATAAAGAAACATAAACAGGATCGAGTGAAGTCTATACGTTACGACTCAGAAAAAAGGCTGGGTCCTGGAGGGCCAATAAACTAACCCTAATTTCTGAAATTATTGGGATGATGATTTACTTCTTTCTCTGAAATTAGGTTGATGAATATCGTCATTATCCGTCAAAATCCAGTTTCAGGGTTGTGATGTCCTTTAGGGTTGTTGAGATTAAAATCAGTATCAAGTTGAACGATTACAAAGATAAGTTAGCCTTACGATAGGTTTTTAAAAATGTTGACCGAAAATAATATGATGTTCTTATAAGAAGTGTTCATTCAGATTATGGAGACATATGATATACGACACCATATTTGTTAGATGAGCGTAGCGAAGATTACCATCACATATACCGAAAAAATTGAGCTTCGTTATGTTTTTTTTTTTTGTAATTTTGTACGCATAATGTACAGGTCAGGAAAAAAACCAATCCACTCAAAACTTTCTCGGAAATTTTTTGAACACCAGAATTAGGTTGAGATTGTTTTTTCAGAAGAATAGATTCAACGATTTTCAGAAAAAAAAAATCGGAAAATTTGGAAAATCCCCATAAGAATAAACCGGATGGAAAATACTTTTCAAAAGCTTAAATTCTCACTTGACATGGAAAACACCATCACACATATTATCAGCGATTTTTACAACAATCGAATCATACATAACAACGGAAACACAATAAAGGTAGGCCTATACATTTTATTGAATATTTGGGATCAATTGGTCTTGTAAAGTGTATAATGCGACAGGTTGCACTATAAATATCAACAAGTTGTAAAAGGGGTTTCTGAACGTTTGAAGTAATCCAAGGTTCATAGATGTGGATTGAGCTGACAGAATATTTCCATTCTATATTTCCATAGGCCTACTTCTTAGCGCATCTCACAACGCATATCCCACGTTTTCCTAGTACACAAAAATGCAAAGCATACATAAAGCCTCATTCAATGATAATAACGAATTAATTACTACATATCTTTTTGATCAATCATCATAGATTTGACCTCACCTTCGGGGGAAGGAAGGGGGAGGGGGGGGGGGGGACTCAGGTGAAATTTTCATTCTTTCAAACATTTTTTTAAAAATAATTATTGATTTGGATGTTTATTTGAGTAATATGTTCCAAAATATTGAAAAATATCAATGATCGACCATCTGCTAATTTTCAATATAGCAATTTACATTGTCAATCTTGATAGAGCATTCACTGAAATGCATGTTTTTTCACAAAACAAGAATTTGTTTTCTGTGCTACGTCTATAAAAGTTGTTCAATCATCTCATTTGTTTTGTGAGTATTTATCATCGGTTTATCCAGGTTTGGACATATCGCTTTTTCATATCTGATCCAACAATGAAGATAAAAAATGAATACTAAATACTTTTCATATAAAATTAAATTAAAAAAAAACATCGTAAATAAAATCGTATCTTGGAATATAACGGAAATATCGGAGAAATTATATTTCCAACCCTTGAAAAATACTTCAGCAACATTTTCTTTGAAAAAAGTGATGAAAAAAATGGTATGAGAAAAACTGAAAATAAGTTTCATTGTTGAAAAATTAGTAAAAACCAAATCATCATGTCTATTGTTGATATTTTTTTGGAAGTTCCAGCATGACAGTCATCTATGTGCAAAATTTTAAATGTATATACAATAAATATTAACAAAGATGGGATTTTTACCTGAGTAAGTTTTCACCCCAAGTTCCAATAGGGTCACATGAAAAATATTGATTTTTTTCAGTTTAGTTATTGCTTATCATTATCAGTTGATGAATTTGGCAATATACGAAGGTCGAGTGAGTGTGCTATGTATACATGATTTTATCTCGAGCACAGACCCGATTTGAATACATTGTTCCAAGTCTGCATCAGGCAAACGAGCGGTACGATAATGTGTGCAATATAAAGTCCACGAACTGTATTCGCATTTGTGTATCAAGACAATGAATTATGCCTACTGAAGCACAGTTTTTATAACTTCACAAATTAAAAAAACTGGTCCAAATTTCAAGCATCGTACAGTAATAATAATTCGATCAAAGAACTTCTGTAAGTGCTTTCAAAATCCACATCTTTTCACTTTATTGATAACTCTCTCGATCAATTATATTCTACTTCTATAAACTTGATTTTTCAACTTGTTATTTAGTTGTTCTCGTATTGAAATAATGTACGCTGGAAGTATTACAGATCAAAACTTTATATCTTGTTTGAGAGCCAATGAAAAATAAGTTGAAAGAGTTTGGAATCAATTTGATTTGTTTTGTTCAGTTGAAGAGCTTGCCAATGGAGAAATTGAACAGAAATAATGTAATTTGATTTGTTATTCTATTTATTTAAGAGTTTTTGTATTAGTGGAATCTAGTACATTTTTAATGGAGTTTTCGAAATGTTTTATATTGAACTCGGCTTTATGATTTCGTTCGGAAAGTTAGTACTGTGAAAGATTGATGTAGAAATGTTTAGAGAGGAATTTCGTAGACGATCGTTTATTACACAGAATCATGGTATAATAGATTCAATGTACTCAGATTCATGTTCGTACAGTCTCCTAAGCTCATTGGCTAGAGTACTGGTCCAGTGAACCTGGGGTCATGAGTTCGATTCTCATAGGAGGTAACATTTCATGTTCACTTGTTTATTCAAGAATAAGTCAAATATTAAACGTCAAATGAAAGAAAGTCAGGAAATTTGTGGCTATTATCTATCTTTCAATTCAGAGGTATTCGAACATGCTGAAAATTATCATCATATGATATTGAATATGGATGCATATATATATAGACACGAATTTGAAAAACAAATTTACTCAAATTTATTCAATCTAGTTGATCTAATCGGGATAACCTAAAGAAACTAACATGCATCAACTACCCACTAATATTCGTAAATGCCTAGTTTTTTCACTTATAAGAACCATATAAATCAAGATTTTTGTGATACGGAAACTCTTGTTCACAGCCACTTCGAATACATATTATATACTCCAATACTATGTTCTGTGGTCTTTTGTTCAATAATACAGAATAATTAGCAACCGAGGCAGTGGTACAGTGTGTTTCATGTCAAATCTTTTTTGGCAATATATTAAATAGTTTCTTTCAATTCCATTGGCAATTTTAGAGAGTATCAACATGGGATATTTTAGATTTTCAATGTTTTCAATATTTCAAGATGTCAAATTTGTTATATTGATCAAAGATGGAATGGGATGGCTCCTATTTTTGATAGAAGAACAAAACTGCTGAGTATAGTTATAAGGGTGAAACTCAGTTATATCATTGGGAAAACTAAATCATTTCCAGGGTGAAATGTAGAATATGGAAGTGGAGGATTTCGTCTAATTTGTTTGGCTGAATATGCAAGAATTTCATAAACTTGTTTGATTTCATAAACTCAGAATCCCGAAAATTCAATCCATTTTTGGATATTTTCTTCATGATCTGGAGTATATTCTGAAATATATGTCCGAATGGGAGTTGATTTAGGCCCAGTATTACCAAGGCCAGTTAGTATTTATCTGAGAGTTGGTGAAAACAAATAGCATAAGTAACCATGGTGATAACAAGTTTGAACTGTCAGATAAAGGCTAACTGGACTTGGTAATACCGGGCCTTAGCGAAATATCAGTTTGTTGGTGATAACTTTTGAACGGTATGAGATATCGGAATTCTAATATGCGAGATGCACAGATAACTGAAATAAGTTCAAGATGATATAAGTTATAACTATTCAAGTCATGTCACATAACTGTCAGGCGTATACAGCTGAAAAAAACATTTTTCAGCTCTAAACGTTTGACAGTCATGCGACATGACTTGAATAGTTATAACTTGAATCATCTTGAAGCTCTCATAATTATCCGTGTTACTCGCTTAATAGAATTTTGAAATATCATACCGTTCAAAAGATATCACCAAAAAACTGATATTTCTCCAAATCGACTCCCATGGACTCTTAAGGTAATTCCACAACCACTCGAAGATCTGTCACTATGAGGATTCTACCAACACTTCTCTCGTGCTATAATTAAAACCGACCAGGTACAGGTAAATAAAGTAGGAGGGGTAGGGGGGGGGATGGTCTATCGAACATTCCCGGCATGCCCAAGTATTGACGACTCGAAACTCCCACACGTTGATGATATCACTCTCGAGAGACGGTCAATCGTAACCACAACCAACACGTCCCCCATGGTGTCGTATGTCAGCCATCTCTTGTTCTATTATTTAATTACACTTGCTAGCATCAGCGCTGAGGGTGTGCGAAACATGTACCAAACTGTGAGTGGCCACTCGACGTCGCCGGCTCGGTCGGATTACACCCTCGAGAACGATATCATCCCCTCCCTCTACTCTGGTTTTATTAGAACAACCGATGAGGAAGAGCGATCTCGAGGAAAAGGGGTCAAGATTGTATAACATCAGACAATAAATAGATATATGTATATATTTGTCATTGTATGCAGATGTACAATCAGAAGGGTGAGGTTCGGTCTTACAGCCGCATCTTCCATCTGGCCTTGTCCTCAAACTAACACAAATAATACTAATAAAAACATAAAATAGAACAAAATGGAGATAAAAGTAATTTAGAAGAGCTTTAGCGAGGATTCAATTTGACATACTGAAAGAAATTGGTGTTCATTTTTATGTTTTTTTTCATGTCTTTTTGTCGGTTATCCACAGGTCGAACGGCTACAGCTATCAACTTCAAACTTTTTGTAATTATGGTTCCTCATCTAACTTGGATCTGTATAGTTTTGTAGCATTATCGGGTGATAAAGTTCATTTTTATGAATTTTAGAAATTTCAAAAATACTCAGAATAACACAGCGGAAATAAAATAAAATATTTTTATTTCCCCGAAAAATAAAATTTTGCAAGAAGTTGAATTACATTTTGATACACATTCCTGTCAATTTTCAGCTTGATCGAGTCAGCCATTCTGAAGAAAAAATATGAAATGTGCTAAATTGGTACCAATCGAAGCAGTTTTTACCCATTTATAAGTTAAATGTCACCCAATTGGCGAATGTAGGCAAAATTGGCGGAAAAATCGACATACTTTTACTATCCACTCGTCTAACAACGCATATATGGCGTTTTCCTGATTATTATGATCTCATATTGACTGAACTATATTCAATACAATAGTACATGAATTGAAAGGAGATAATATTATTTTCGCTCCACTCGTCTTAATACATGAATACTGGGTAATTGATTAATTGGTAATTAATAGTCAATATAATTTTGATATCATAATGATTAGACGGACTAGTAGTGATAACTTATAATGAGTGATGAGTGAGGATATGTGCACACAATCATTGAGTAAATGTGATGATGTTGGATGAGGTCAAGACAATAAGATAAACAAGTTAATAATAAGAAGAGAGTTTGAAACTGGAAGATGATATTTATCTTCCAGTCACAGGCCACAATACAATTCAAAATGGGACTTTTGAAGGATTTATGTTATCTTCCACTTCAAATTCAGATATACACCATTAGTGAAACCAGGACCGAATAGACCGGTATTTCATAATAAATATATGTTGAGAAATTACAAATCGATTATCTTCACGGTATTGAAGTAACTCCAGTCAGTCCTAATCTGAGAATTGGTGATGACAGAATGGGAAACCATGGTGATTATCCACCACCAGTTAGAGATACTCCCACTATGGATATTTCAACTCATATCACAATTAAAATCGATATAATTTTTTGACATTTTAATCTATAATTGAATGACCTATTGTTAAATAATAAAACGAGAGTTCAAATTTCTCAATAAATGAAGCGAAATATTCGCCCTTCAACGGGACGTGGTAGGTCTTCAGAAATTTTTGATACATCATGAAACCGGCCCTTCTACCATTGACTTTCTTATCTTCTTGAGTACCACGGCACGTCCACCAAAAACTTTCTTATAGTCACTGATTCATCGAAATCGTACCGTTTATACCTGATATTGACCCTCATTCTCGAGATTATGAGATTATGAGACAAGATTATTCAGGTGGAATTCTGGTAATCTCACTGAAAATGCTATGAAAATACCATAGCATAATAATCTCATCTCATGATTTCATCTCATATCATAATCTCATAATCTCAGGAATAAAGCTCATGCTATATCCTAACTTGAATCATGGTTTTTGAGAACAATTTATCTCCACAACAACAACTACAACAACAACAACAACAACAACGACGACGACTACAACAGTGGTATTATTAATTGAAATCGATCTCGTGATCGAATTCGAATATCCAATGGTACTCGTATTCTAGATCCCATATCATGAATCGTTCCTTAGAGCGTCCCCAGTCTCCATAGGGATAGAAATTCCCACCAGGGGAATTTCACAGAATATTATTGATCATGAAACTTGACCACGCAATCGCATGATGCGGCTCTGAAATCCACAATCTGTACTTCAACAGAGCAAGTTACAAAATAAACAAAATCACGTCATATGATTCAGACAATATCAATTTTGTCGAAAATGTTATCAAGTCGAATTTTATAATAATGGGATGGAAAGATCACAGTCGTGTAGATCTTGCCTCATATAAGTTAACATCTTACCTCATATGTGAGGCTGAGAATAGAGAGCATTATAAATATCTAAGAGCTAGTATACCTTTTGATAACTCTTGACAAATTTTAAACATGCAGCATTGCATGACAGGGATAATGTAGAAAGAAATAATTCAAATATATCCATATAGCCCTCGCATTTTATGATAGGCCTACTGACGAATTAACAATGAATCAATTATGAACATGACAATGCAGATGATTCTTGTAATTTAACAACTGTTTCAACTGCTACACTTACATATTCTTCATGTGCCATATAACTTTTTATAATGAAAGAACTCCCAAACGTTTTAGTAGTCCACGTGTTTCATAATATTACTAATTATTCGAAAAGAAATTTTAACTATAAGCTTCAATACGTTTCTGAAAATATTATTGATGTCATTTGAAACAACTGTTCCAATTTCCTTTTTTATTTCATATACGATATAAATTCACGAATTTCGATATTTTTGGTACAAATTCATTCTTATGAATTAACAATAAGCAAATGTATATACTTGTGTATCTACATATGTATATACATATGTATATACATATGTATATACATATGTATGTTATACGTAATAAAAACATAAGCAATTGTTTGTTCACAGTATTGAAATGAATGATCGTCATTATTATCATAATTTAATAAGTATCGTTATTGAATACTCCACCGTTCACACAATGACAGCTACGATTCACACAGAATAATTGATCAATGGAGAGATTAATTAAAAGAGTAATAATAGATCTAGGAAATGTAACTAATTATAGAATAACAAACAAAAATCCGAAGCTATAAGGAACTTGAATTAGAACTTTGTCATGAACTTTAATAAGTCATGTAGAGGTGTAAATGAAAAATAGTATATTTTTTAAATACGTGGAGGGAGGGACATTTGTCTCTAATTCTATGTATAACTCTTGTCTCTAACTTCTCTAACTCTAACAACACAACTGATGCTATTAAGCCAATTAGCTCTCCTATTTGCTCGATTATTTGCATACCAACTTCACTTCTCCCCCCCCCCCTCCCCCTCTCCTCACGGCAGCGTAACACGATCTCCGTCTTACACCAAGCGTATATGCAAGACGTCATAAAAACAGCATGGTTACCAACTTGCAAACAAATTAATCACAATTGCGGGTGAATATGATACGTTATTCCTGTGTAATCAACAACAATTACCAGCGATATATCATCGGAAGTTGGGAAGACGCAAACTGTAAATTATATCTTAATGTGAATACACTTAAATGTGTGAGGTGTCGTATTTCTAATTGATGCAAGTTGCTGATCCCTAATGCCCTATTATGGTAGAAACAGTCGAGTGTCGAGTTTCGTTTTGAAGTTGTGTACGGACGTGGTTTAGATGTGGATTGGACGTGGATTAGAAGCGATTCAGACGTACTTCTGGAAGTACGTTTGGACATGAGTTTAGGTGTATGATTTTTTGTTCCTTTTTCTTTAGAATTTGATTTTTAAAATTCAACCATTGTTTTGAGAATTGGAAATCAGTCGACTATCGTACATAGCGGTAGAAACTGGGGTCATGTTGGGTCATGGGGGTACGAGTTCAGCATGAGGTATGAGTTTTGTAAACGTTCTTCCACCTATCATCACTTTATTGTCACCCGCTCATCCTTTGTACCCCCGTATAACCTAGCTGATGGTGGGGTCGTTAGGGGAGCAATGCAATGGAATGAAGAATTTTAATAAATATTTTCTCCCTTAGAACGAATTTTCTCATCTAAAAATCTGGATAAATGTATACAATTGTACCGTCAAAATCCGTTCTGAAAATTCGCTGGAAATTGCATTTTTCCGATAAATCAGCGACGTTTTTCTTGGAGATGGCAGAAGCAGTCATGATGATTTAACCACTCGACCGCCAGGTTACTCAATCCTCCCAGCTCGGTTGTTCTCTAGTTATGCTGCACAGATAATAATCTTCAGCATTTAGATGCTCTTTTATAACATTCACACATCATTTTATTGTATCGTTATGGTATGTTATCCTTGTGATTGTGTTCTTGATATGTGAACTAATGATTTCACCGATATCACTGTTATTTATAACTGGTGATATAGGTTGGACCAGTATTTTTTATGAGTAAAACTTCATATA
Source organism: Brachyptera risi (assembly GCA_964007535.1). Classification (NCBI taxonomy): domain Eukaryota; kingdom Metazoa; phylum Arthropoda; class Insecta; order Plecoptera; family Taeniopterygidae; genus Brachyptera; species Brachyptera risi. The sequence goes on along the minus strand of OZ023329.1, from coordinate 16,695,558 downwards.
TAATCTAGAGATCATCGGGAACTTTTGTGGAGATCTTTATCTGAGATTTTTTGGAGATTTTGGGGAATTGAGATCGCCATGGCCGTTCCAAACAAAAACGTCGCTGGATAATAAAAGCCCTGCAATTTCACAGAGATTTTCAACGCGGAATTTTGATACAATTGAACAAACTGAATAACAAACAACAAAATTCAACAATTGAACAACTGTGGTGATATATTCGAACAGAAGATTCAATTCCGAATGAGACAATGTTATATTCATATTTTTTAAGCAAAAAATGAAGCCAAAAATCAAATCTCGAGCGTTAAGGGGGGACAACACTGAAAATCCAAAATTCTACATTTTACACTTGATCGATCTGATTTTTTTCATTGTGGTCCCACATTACTACCAGAAAAATTTTAAAAATGTAAAGTCACATTTTTCCCTCAACTTTTTTTTTTTTATCAAAACCTATATTTGGTCAATGGTCACGGAAACACTTTTTTGTGAAAAACGGCTCGAGAAAAGTAGTTTTGAGAAAACGTATAGTCCTCTAGAAAGTACATTCGACAAAGTTATGCATCGGTGTCCCTTCAATTTTTTTTTTAGGAATGACAAATTCATCTATTTCACACTTTTTTAAAAGTTTTTCAATTTTTTTCTATCTCAACAATCATTTTGGGCATGATATTCTCAAGATATACTGTCGATAATGCATAGTTTGTTCATCATCTAGTTCATGAAGTATACAAAAAAAAGGTGCAATTCCATCCAGTAGAATAGATTTCATTCACTTCTCCCTCCAAAATACGTTGGAAAAAAAGATGACGAGAAAACAGCCATCAAACATTCAACTTATTCCGTTCTGAAGCTAATTTGGTTCGACACTATATGGCTAAAAGTCAAATATAAGAATACTAGTTGATCAATGCTCATTATTTCTTCAGTAGCCCAAAAAGGAGATATGAAATAAATTGATCGTCACAAAAAAGGGAGAAATTCCAACAAATGGACATATTTTCAGTGTGGTCCCCCCTTAATATGAAAATGATTGATCTGGCTGAAATTTTGTGACACGTTGCCAGGAAAATTGAAACGAAATTTAAATTTAAATCGTAAGACATGGTCTCGATACTCTACTATTCGTAATTTTTGTTGAATGTAATCGTACCATACGTACGTATAAAGATGTATTCCACCCTGGTTTTCATTGTTGATGCTAATTATATTCACTTGCCATAATATATTATCAAGAATAGCACTCAAAATGTCCTTGTTATAATATTATTGAATAAGTGTATTGTATTATTCAAATTTTTAGTGAATACGAAAAACTACTTATTACCTACTATTTCATATTCCACTTATTATTCTTGCAGTTTCTCATTCTACTTTCATCCGAGTGGAGGAGATGACGCGAAACACTCGTTCGTTAGAGCTAAGAGATGCAAGGAACGGCCACTCGTAGCCTTCATATTTCCTGGATCTAATTATACGTATATATCCATAGCGATTTCGTTGGGTATTAAATCATACACAACTCTGGAGGTAATAAATCTTCTGGAATTCATTTTCTTGAAACAATAAATACTGAGTGCTTGTCAAATGTTGGCTGTAATTATGTTTACTCTTTGTAAGGATAACTCTTCAAAGTACAACTGAGTTAGTGAGACATATGGCCAAGTGGTTAATACACTTAACCGTCATTCAGGAGACCGTGGGTCGATTCCCACCATGATCGACCATCCCGACAGTTTTTTTTTCGTGGTTTCCCTCTGTCATTCAGGTTATTATACCGGGATGGTTTCTTAACAAAAGGCCACGATTGACTCCTCACTATCCATAAACACATAATGAAATAATAACCTTCCATCTCATCATCCCACATATCATTCACCGATGCCGATAGATCTCAGTCATCAGTAGAGTGCGTCGTTAAACCCAATATAAATATACAAGTGAGGTATTTGCGAGGAACGTCTCAGTATTGACATGCGAACTGGTATTATCACCTCGCATGATCAAGGGACCAAATACTATTGTACCGAACTAAAGGCGTTCATTGATAGATTAATTCTTGTTCGCTTAACGACCCCACTGACAGCTAGGTTATACGGGTACGAATGAGCAAGATAATGGAACTATGGAGTGATAATAAGTGTAAGGACAAAAACGCATGCCTCATGCGGTCGAATGTGGTACTCGAACCAACGGGGAATTCAGTTTCCCAAGCGGTGCCTCAGCTGACTGAGCAACGAAAGGTGGCTCAGGAAATTATCGTAATTCAGTGAAATTGTCGTCAAAAGTGAATATCTGATTTACAAGCGGGCGTTGACTGGATAAATAAATTGAGAAGTGATGAATGTGTACAGTATATTAATGTTGAGAAAGAAAATCAATTGAAAATATTTCATGAATGAAAGAAGAAAGAGAAAAGTCAAATGAAAGAAAGCCAAAGGAGCCAAAGATCGGATCAGTGAGAAATACAAAGATTAAAATATTCAACGAACATCTTACTGTAGAACCAAATTGAATGAAAATTTTAACGAATTAGTAAGAAGAAAAGAAGATTTGATGAATGATGAGGACGAATCGAAGAAAAAGAAGATGTACCAATCAGATATCTCTTCTTAACATAACTGATTATTTATTTGCTCTCCTTCCTAACATTTTTAGTTCACTATCAAAGGATTGTTGAACGAGACACCCTTTGGGGTGGTAATATTGTCCTTGTGATGCCTCGTCCGAACGATCCTACCGAACAAACTGATCATCTTTGACCTTCATTGATTAATAAAAATCAGTGTCAAGTTCTACGTGGTAATGAATACATGACAATAATCAAAATTCCTAGAGCAGTAAATTGAGATACAAAGCAAGTCTCAATATTTCTGGTTTTCAGAAGAAATATCTCAACTCGACTCAATCTCTTACTATAGTTGTGATGTTCAACAATGCGTATAAATGCATACAATCATCAAATTCATCAGAATATCCAGGGTTACAGTCAATGCACAATAAAATTTCCGTAATGTTCGACTTCTAGCTAGAAAATCCTCAAAAGTTATCCTATTCTAGGCCCACGAGTTCTTCAAAATTACCAGTAGATGAAAGGTACGTGAAATATAGCACGCTCTAATTATAAATTATTCAGATCCAATGTAACAATTACTAATAAGTGAATTACACAATTTTACGATCCATCAAAGTGAACAAAAATAGTTATATTAGTTGGTTATTTTTCATGAGATGTAAGCCTACCGTACGTCCTTTCAAAATTATTTCCATTTTCCCATCATTCAATTTCAATTAATATGTTATAGTTCCTAATGAATCATATACTTTTTGATAATTTTCAGAATAAATAAAACAAAAATTTACCGGTACCTACAAAGAAAATAACTCCAACCATTAAAATGTACAAAAGACACGCAGTCAAGAAATTATCAATCCCTCCAACATATCTACCAAACTACCATCATCTCCGCCAAGAAGACTGTCTTATCGACGTGACACTACTAGTCGATAACAAAACGATCCCCGCTCATCGACTAGTCTTGTCAGCTAGCAGTCCTTACTTCAAGGTCATGTTCAACACCACCGGTCTGACAGAGTCGACACAACCCTTAATCGAGCTAAAATGCCTCAACGGTAACGCCGTTGCAGAAATCATCAACTACTTTTACACGTCAAAAACACCTTCACTAAACGTCAACAACTTTGAGAACATCCTTCAAGCAGCTTCTTATTTACTTGTCGAAGACATCAAAGAGTTGTGCTGTTCATATATGGTAGATACCATTGAACCCAGTAATTGTTGGGCTTACCGATCTATAGCGCAGATACATTCTTGTTACAAAGTCAAGAATTTTGCGGATGCCTACATAAGAATTAACTTTTCCAAGTTCATAACGACTGAAGATTTTGTGAAGTTGTCTGTAGAGGATGTTGAAAAGATGATCCTCGATGACGAGCTGTATGTGGAGTCGGAGGAGGTGGTTCTCGAAGGTGTGAAGCAGTGGGTGGGGTATTATCTGGGGTACCGAGTTCAGTTCCTGGGCAGGTTGCTAAGAGCGGTGCGATTGCCGTTGTTGGGGGAGGATCGCCTCGACAGGTCGGCGAGGACGGACGCGATGGTCAGGAGGGACGACGCATGCATGGCCTGGGTGCGAGAGGCGACGGTCAACTTGCAGGAAGGAACGTGTCAAGAGGTGCGAGCGAATCATGCGAGGCGAGGAGAAATCCTTTTTGCAGGTTGAATTATAAATGAATAATGTTGAAGATTTCATTTGGCTAATCATAACTTCAATCATCACAATTCCACACTGTACCTTCATTATATTATTGTATTTTCCACTTTTCCCAAATAACAAGTACATTTTGTCCCATATTTTTTAGCGTACTGGAACAATAGGAAAGGCTCTGAAAAGAATTTCATAAAACCTTCATTCTCATTCTCATCATTTTCCATTCGACTACAGAATGCAGCTACTATGAAATTTAGTCGTATTCATTTTGATTTATTCACATTCACACATGTTACTTCAAATTTCAGGAAAATTGCTCTAATCAGACGCATTTCTGCTGCGTTTTATTATGACAAAATCAATCATAGACATAGTGAGCCTTCCTGTTATTGGAACCATTGATTTGAATTTACAATTATTGTCTGTGTAACGTTGGGGGGACCCAGGCCTCGCGTTTTTTTTGTATAATTTTGTTTCAGTGTGACAAATACATGGATTTAATTTGTTCAAACACATTCATAATATTTTGACATCAGGAATTATTTTCAGTCACATGCGAAGTTCTATTCCCATTGGCTCAGGCCTGCTACGCCTGGATGTTACCACTTTCAATGCCCGTCATTTCAGAATGATAGTTGTTAGAGTAAATGTCAAGAATATCTCAGGATTGTTTCTATTAAATATCCTCAAAATCTCACGGAGGATTTATATACACTTATGATACAATCTGGAAGCGAGGGAAATAATTATCGAACAACAGATCAGAAATTGAAAATATATGTAACTAATAAAATGTCATAGAATCCTGAACATTTTCAATAACAAAAATGTTGAAAAAATCGAATATTCTCTTTCAGGTTCATGACAAGAGTCTGAAAAACATGTAAGGATGATCAATATGTTCTTTGAACGATATTCATGAGAAAAATGAACATAAACTTGACTAATTTAACATAGTCAGCATAGCTAGGTCCCGGCCCCTTAACATTGAGCTGCTCCCTCAGGGCCCGTATTCACAACGAGGTAGTTTCAATTGCCCCGGGGTGATTGTAGGGGTTGTCGCCAATTCCCCCAGAATCGGTATTCACAAAGCGGGAGAATTGGAGTTTCGGGGGTTCTAAACTCACAAACAGAATCCCTCCTACATAGCAGGGAGAATTGCAAAACCCCAGAAAATATTTCAGAAAAATGGCGGCTAGCTCTCACTAGAAGAATTGAATAATCAATATCTGAACAATTAGCAATTTATATTCATATTGATATATTCATATTGATTTATATATATTTCATATATTCATACTCGTCTTTGAAAAAATGCATATTGATAATAATAATACGTTATTTTCCGTGTAGACAACAAATATATTATAATATATATAAATTAATATAAATTATAATTTCGAGTGATATTGCCGTGAGAAGTACGATTTTGGATTACTGGTCATGGTAAGGTCCTATAGTTGGGTTTTGCTTTGTCTCCTTGAATGGTTTCTCAAGGTATTTTGCTTAGACAAATTGACTGAGGTGAGGCAATTAGTTATTTCGTGCAAAGGAAAAGTATATTATCCATTGTTTATTTCCTTGGAATGGAAGCGATTTTTGTGTTATCGAGTGGTGACTGTAACGCTGCCGTGAAACAGCAGACCGCTCAAAAAGAGATCATTATACAAACTGTTACAGTCACGTTTAATAATTATGCACAGTGATAAATAATGTTGATGATTTTTCTTCATTAAACTATCATTCATATGAATTGATGAACATTGAATATGTTTGGAGAGACATTTTATATTATAATAGCTGTTGTTACAAAAAATGTGATGGGCTCTTTAGTTTTCAGCATTGGAATTGTCTTTTGAATGAAACTTCATTTTTATGCATTGAATTTCACAATCCGGTGGCACATAACACATTCATCTATTTAAATAAGAAAAAAAAATTTATACATATATGATAATAAATAGCAAACTTGAGTCTGAATAATCTTCAATAGTCGTCCTAAATAAATTAATTGATGGAGAGTTGACGAACACGCTCTGAGGCAAACCTCTCCACCCATCGATTCCCTTATCCACCAATGTGTTCCAACCTGCTTCCGCCTTCCAAATCCTACCGCCGTGATCTTGTGGCGGTGGTAATTCCTACCCTGAAAATGCGGTGTTCCGAATCTGGCTCTGAGTTCCTTCCATGCCTTATCCCCTCTGTACGCTTTGTATATTGCAACCAATCTTGCCACTTTCCTCCTCTTACTCAGTGCATCCCATTTCAATTCCTTCACCATTGCCGTAGCACTCCTATACTCATAACTTTCCTCCTCTTACTCAGTGCATCCCATTTCAATTCCTTCACCATTGCCGTAGCACTCCTATACTCATAACTTGTCACTGTGACACATCCTATCTCCTCTCCCTCTTCTGCAGCCATTCTCTCAATATTTGGAGCAAGCTGAGCTTTATTACCAGCTGTTATTTTCTTTCGCTTCTTCAGCTCTTCTCCAAGCTCTACTTTTGTTAGCTAGCTAATTAATCTTCTCTTCTTTACTGCCTTCACCCATTTTCCTTCACCAACGAATTTGGCAGCTTTACTTTGAATATTCTCCATTTTTATGTCCGTTCTTCTGTTAACATCCCAGATTGCACTGGCATATTCAAGTATTGGCCTAAATAGTGTCGTATAAGCTTTCCCTTGGCTTCCTTACTTCTATTCTTAAGAGTTCTCATCAAAAAGTATAGTCTTTTATTAGCTCTTCTGATGATAGTGTCTGTGTGCGTTGCCCATTTCAGACCTGAGTCAATGATTACTCCCAAATACTTCAATTCATTCTTTCTTTCTATCAACTCTCCTTGAATCTTATACTCGAAGATATCTTTCCTTTCCCCACCGTTATTGCAACACTTTTTTTGTTGTTTATTTTCAGACCTATATTAGCGCTAATCTTTTGACATACATTATATCATCCTCTTGAAGTTCCACGCAGTCCTCCACTGTCTCGATGATCTTATAGATAATTGCATCATCTGCAAACAGTCTCACGACTGATCCAATTTCTACCGGTAGATTATTTGTCAGAATAATGAAAAGAAGCGGGCCAAGTACACTGCCTTGTGTCACACCTCATGTAATATTTTGTTGTACATGATGTAACATCATGTCTGTTGGCATTTATAGAAATCAATAATACACACATTTTAAAGCGTAATTATTAATTGTTTCCATATTCTTCATGTATGTCTGTTTATACTATATGATACTACATAGTATATACTATATACTATAAATATATGAATATTCATCAACATAGATTCATATATATGACATATATAGGCCTATATATTATTTATATTCCTCAACTTCTCAACTTTTCACGTCTTGTAGACGTGTACAATTACATACGGTTCACAATACTCTCTTAGATGTGGAATTGAATAACCTTGCGTCACTATCAAATATAACATATTTTCGGAAAGTATGCAGCCCATGCAATGATAACATCAACAATTATTTCTTCTCAATATCTGAATACGATTCAAATGAAGTTAGTTAGACTGGAAAATAAATTAATTTGCCGATAAAATAAATCAATTCTTCGATCATAAATTCATAATGATGATAATAATCGTGATGATGATAATAATTATGATAATAACGGTGATAATGATGATAAATATGGTAATTAAGGTGATGATAACAGTGATATAACAGTGATATTTCGAAAAAAATAATATGCTTAAATATGTTTTTGATCAAGTCATTGATGGGATGTTGGAAATCCCGCTCTATCTTTTTATTGGTGAATTGTTCACAACCTGTATTTCACGTGTTCTGATTGGTACATCATTAGTGACGTCACCAGTTATTGATGACATCATCACTCTACATTCTCCCCTCAATATCCCAATCAAAATCCTCGTTCGTGAATACGGGGATTTAGCTCTGAGAAGACGAGAGTTTTACTGGGAGAATAAAAGAGGGGTTTTCATAGAATCCCTGTTTTCAAAACCCCGCTTCGTGAATCCGGGCCCAGAAGGATTGTCATTCTTAATGACTTTCTGACCATTTCCACATGTTCCAATATCAAAAAAATCATCAATCACTCTGTAGCCGGCAGTAACTACGGCTACGCAGTCGGCACCGCAGACAACTTCCGGCTCCTCAAGTCCGCCTGCTTCTACGCGCCTGCGTGCTACTCGGCCCACATCGGCGGCGTCGTGTATGTCCTGGAGGAGACAGAATTCCTGCGCGTCCTGAGGGCTTACAACCTGCTGACCAACAAGTGGTCGGTGCTGCTCAGCACGTGCGACGTGACGTTCATGGCTTACGCCTTGGTCGCCCTCCACGCCGACCTCTACGTGTTCCACGTCAGCAGGGCCGGCTTGCAGGACGATACCCACGTCGTCAGGTGAGATGTACGTGCTGCTGGGGTGGACGGACGGGGTACTAGGCGACAGAAGGTACTGTGATGGAAATATATGGTTGTAATGGAAAGACGGAAAAGTAGTGGAAATATGGTATTGTGACGAACAGGTGGTATTGTAATGGAAAGTCGGAAAATTGGTGTGAAGATAGTATTGTAATGGAAAGACGGTAAAGTAGTGGGAATATAGTAGTGTGATGGAAAGACGGAAAAGTAGCGGAAAGGTGGTACTGTGATGGACAGATGGTATTTTGACGGACAGGTGGTATTGTATTGGAAAGATGGAAAATTGGTGGTATGATAGTATTGTAATGGAAAGACGGAAGAGAAGTGGAAATATGGTATTGTGATGGACAGATGGTATTGTAATGGAAAGAGGAAAGACGGAGAAGTAGTAAGAATACAGTAGTGTGATGGAAAGACGGAAAAGTAGTGAAAAGGTGTTACTGTGGTGGAAAGATGTTATTATGATGGACAGATTGAAAAGTGGTGGAAAAATTGTGTTGTATTGGAAAGACGGAAAAGTAGTGGAAAGATTGTATTGTGATGGAAAAACCGAACAGTGGTGAAAAGATTGTGTACTGTAATGGGAAGATAGAATTGTGATTGGAAGATGGAGAGTTTATAAGTCAGCCGATTTTTAAGACAGTTAATTTTGAGTATAGTCGACGAATCTGCACCTTCCAAATTCATACGATATCTTGTATGGATATCCATCAGCTTGTTTGCCGCTCCTTGTTGCAGGTACAACCCCAAAGACGGCGGACGGAGCACGACAGTGGCGGGACTGCCCGGATTCAACGGCAGCACCCAATACGCCACTATGGACGGGTTCATCTACGCGCTTGCGTCAGACTGTCGACTTCAAGACGGAACACTTCCCAGTAACGTGCACAGAAAACGGGTTGTTAGGTAACTACTCATACATCCGGGGCCGTATTGAGGCCTAGGCCCACGAGGCCCGATCCTAGGGCAACAAATTCTCAAAGGGCGGCAAATTTCAAAGGGGCGTCAAGCCCTTCAAAACTGATATTTATAGTGAATATATATATATATATATATATATATATATATATATATATATATATATATATTGAAAAGTCGTAATTTTCATATAATATTTATTGACGTTTTGAGATAACAACTAATGCAAAGAGGGCATTGAATGAAATGTTCTGTATTGCTAGTTTTCTCCTAGTGTACAATATAGTGTCGGCGAAAATTTTGTCTTGCCGCTCAACAAATTCAAATATTATCATTCCAACATATTATTCAGTAACGATCAAAATGTATGAAAAATGATTCTCATTGATGGATCATATGATAATAGCCCAACACAATAATCATCTATCTGCTGCAGCACCATTTGTAGTGCTCGTCATATTTGAATGAGATAGTGCGCTATACTGAATCAGTAACTATACCTGAAGGAGGAAGGGGGGAGGGGGGGGGGGAGGCGTAAGAAAAATCAGGATTAAGGGCGCAAAATATCTTGATACGACCTTGCATACATGTGAAAATAAGAAATACTATTTCTGAAAAATAAATGTATTTTCTTTCAACTGCTGCAGCATCGTTTCTGGCAACCTAGCTTCAGCAATCAGTGATAGCACCATATCTGTCTGTGGTGTCTAGATATGACCCGTTGTCTAACCAGTGGACCGCCGTCGCCCCCCGCCGGAACCTGAGGAAACGGATGGCCGTAGGGGTGTTCGAGGGGGAGCTGTATGTGGTGGGCGGGAACGGGAGGGGAGCGAGGCGGTTCGGGGAGAAGTACGATCCGAGAGTGAACCGGTGGTACCCGATTGCTGATATCAATTCCGGCCAGGAATATCACGTAAGAAGACGAAATTCATGGATACAATTATTGATTTAGAAACTGTGTCAGATTAGTGGGTTGCCTTGGTCACCGAGATACGTTACTCAACGTTAAGAAGGCGTACTTAAAACCAGGAAGTCTCCACCATATTTGACATATATTGATGATAATATAGCCTATATTGCCTTGCTTAGAAGCTATTTGTAAATGTCCAATATGGCCACCGAGATTAGAACGAGCATATGTGGTATCAGCTGCAGGAGTAACGTATCTCGGTAGGTCGGTCGGTATCTATGGCATGATGACACAAACTATGAAAATATTCAAAGGATGTCTCAACGCTGAAACTTTATTTCAACGAATAAGAAATGACGCAGGCGCTAAATGACCTCGCTGTCGATGCGCCTTAAAACTCTAATATTCATTCATTCAAGAAATGACGGAATTCTTCTCCCTGATTGTAGAGGAAACTGAAAATTATCATTTCAATTTCAGAAATTATAATTAATGAATTTGTTCTCCAGGACTCGGTCCTTTAACTGAGTTGTGACGTGGACATTACTCAATTCGATTTATATTTCTATACAGAATCGATAATGCCTACGTCATGACACGTGGTCTCTGGATGACCAAAAATAATTTCAAACTCTGAAATTGAGATAATTATTTCTAGTTTTTGCCAAAATTATGGGAATCAATATCATCATCATTGGATGAGCGAAGCGAAGATTCAATTTCACCATACCCGAAAAAGGGACTTTTTTTTTTTTCGCGCTCCACAGGTCAGAAGAATATTTAAAATTAGTTGAAACTTGGCACACACAAGTATCATTATCTAATTCGATACTGTGTAGTTTTGAGGCACGATCGGTTGAATCACTTCTGAGAAAACTCATTTCAAAGTTTTCAAAAGTCTCACGAGAATAACCCAGAGAGAAAAATTCAGGAAAAATATTTCATCCGAGAGAATTCAAATTTTCAGGGAATTTTAATATGATAATTATACACATTGTACCAAACTCTCATCCAAATCGGATCAGTCGTTTTGATATAAAAAAATATATGATGTAATTTGTATAAATCATTCAAAGCTATTAAGATACCTATTGAATTCTAGCTACAGGTGACACCACTTAATCGTGAACGATTAAAACAAAGCCTTCTTTATCATCATAGAAATTAATAATGGAAAATAAGATGGCAGTGGTGTAATGGTTTGGATCTCAAGGTGTATATATATATATATATATATATATATAGTATAAATAATAACCAATCCAAAGATGAGTTGATATGTTCCAGCTCATCCATCAACGCGACAACACATAACGCGTTTGCCTAGTTAATTAAAATTATGCCCAAGTTCCAGAGTTGTTATGTCCTTCAAGTTTGGTTATCTCTAATGATGAAATCATCAAAATGGGGTGAAATGTGAGTATTATGTAGGCCTACGTTCATCTCACAAGTTGAGATTCCTATTCCATGAAACTAGAATGAATATCAGAAGCAATTAGATAAGCGAAGCGAAGACTCAATTTCACCATACCCGAAAAAAAGTCCTTTTTTTCTGTTCGCGCTCCACAGGTCAGACAAAAATTTAAAATTAGGTGAAACTTGGCACCCACAAGTCTCATTATCTAATTCGATACTGTATAGTTTTGAGGCGCGATCGGTTGAACCACTTCTGAGAAAACCCATTTCAAAGTTCTCAAAAATCCCATGAGAATAATCCAGAGAAAAATATTCAAGAAAAATATTTCATCTGAGAGAATTCAAATTGTCATGAAATTTTAATCTAATAATGATACACATTATTCCGAACTTTCAGTCAAATAGGATCAGCCGTTTTGATGTAAAAAAATATATAATGTAATTTTTATGAATCATCTAAGTTTTTAAGATACCTATTAAATCCAAGCCACAGGTGACACCACTCAATCGTAAACGATTGAGACAAAGACTTCTTTATTATCATAGAAACCAGGCAAACACGTTATGTGTTGCCGCGTTGATGGATGAGCTGGAACATATCACCTTATCTTTGGATTGGTTATTGTATATATACACCTTGAGATCCAAACCATTACTTCACTGCCATCTTATTTTCCATTAATAATTTCCATGATAATGTGGAAGGCTTTGTTTTAATCGTTTACATTTAAGAGGTGACACCTGTGGCTTGGATTTAATTGGTATCTGAATAGCTTTGAGGGATTTAAAAAAATTACATTATATATTCGTTTACATCAAAACGGCTGATCCGATTTGAGTGAAAGTTCGGAGTAATGTGTATAATTATTATATTTAAATTCCTGAGAATTTGAAATGTCTCGGATGAAAATTATTTCACGAATATTTTCTTCTGGGTTATTCTGATGAGATTTTTGAAAACTTTAAAATAAGTTTTCTCAGAAGTGGTTCTACCGATTGCGCCTCAAAACTATACAGTATCGAATTAGATAATGACACTTGTGTGTGCCAAGTTTTAACTGATTTTGAATTTTTGTCTGACCTGTGGAGCGTGAAAAAAAAAAACAGTCACTTTTTTTCGGGTATGGCGAAATTGAGTTTTCGCTTCGCTCATCCAATTAATAATGAAAAATAAGATGGCGGTGACGTAATGGTTTGTATCTCAAGGTGTATATATATATATATATATATATATATATATATATATATATATATATATATATATATATATATATATATATATATATATATATAATAACCAATCCAAAGATAAGTTGATATGTTCCAGCTCATCCATCAACGCGGCAACACATTACGCGTTTGCCTAGTAATTGACAATTTCAATTCATATCAGAAGTATAAACTATTGTAAGGATTGGGACGTCGATCAAAATATATATCCAGGATTTTATCGAATATCCACCTATTTCAGCATGAATCTATTGATTGCAATTCCAAAACGAACTTGAACATCTCTATTTATCTCCGTCGATGAAATACTCACGACAATTCTACTAATCTTCGAAAGAACAGATTTTCCATCACATAATTGAATGAGCGAAGCCAAGACTCAATTTCGCCATACCCGAAAAAAAGTGACTATTTTTTTTTTCGCGCTCCACAGGTCAAACGAGAATTCAAAATCAGTTGAATCTTGACACACACAAGTGTCATTATCTAATTAGATACTGTATAGTTTTGAGGCGCAGTCGGTTGAACCACTCCTGAGAAAACTCATTTCAAAGTTTTGGAAAATCCCATTAGAATAACCCGGAGGAAAATATTAGTAAAATAATTTTCATCCGACATTTCAAATTCCCAGGGTATTTTAATTTGATAATGATACATATTATCCCGAACTTTCATCCAAATCGGATCAGCCCTTTTGATGTAAACAAATATATAATGTAATTTTTGTGAATCACTCGAAGCTATATTAAGATACCAATTAAATCCAAGCCACAGGTGTCACCTCTTAACTGTTAACGATTAAAACAAAGCCTTCTTTATTATCATAGCAATCAATAATGGAAAATAAGATGACAGTGAAGTAATGGTTTGGATCTCAAGGTGTATATATATATATATATATATATATATATATATATATATATATATATATATATATATATGTATATATATATATATATATATATATACATACATATATATATATATATATATATATATATATATATATATATATATATATATATATATATATAATATACTATATATAATGATAATATATATAATATATATATATAATAATACTATATATAACGGTTATTAATATATATATATATATAAAATAACCAATCCAAATATAAGTCGATATGTTCCAGCTCATCCATCGACGCGGCAACACATAACGCGTTTGCCTAGTGGATAAAACTGAATGAATGACAAACGTGAAAACAATCATAATATAGATTGAATTAAAGAAATACTACTCATATTGAAAACATCTCGTGTTTTTTGTTTGACATGCGTGAATATCGCTCGATAAACCATTCATAGATTTCGCAACAATTATCAATTTTTTTTTCAATTTTGAAAAATATGGAGATGGTTTGTATCTCACTCAACATACGTTAATGCTATGAGTATATTCTGATGTATGATTCATCATATACATTTTGATGGCCAAATTTTTCAGTAGGCCCTCAAAATTTTCCATCCTCTCATTTGACGAATTCTCGTTTTTATATTTCCCATTATTAATGCCTACCCAATACCCATCAACTCAATTGAGTCAAACAGTTTTTTTTCTCAAAATCAAAAGAAATTAATGGTAAAATATTGAAAATATATTTCGAAGATGTCTTAATACTTGAAAATTGAATTGAAATCGTCGATAAATATCCTCCAGTCGATCCATCTACAGAAGTAACTAATAAACTAACCACTTCCCTCCTTCAAGTCCCACCTTGTCGTCCTGAACTCTCACCTCTACTGCGTCGGCTATCCGCAAGTCGCCATCGTCGGTCCATTCTCGTACCAACAGAGCACGCAGCGCTACGACAAACAAACAAACTGCTGGACGCTCACCGACGACGTCAAACTGCCGTTAAACTTCGCCGTCAACGAAACGGAAGACGTCAGTCTCGTCACCATACCAACCCCGGTGACCTTAGACCCGCGCAACGACTGCTCACTGGGGTGTGAGGCGGTCGAGTCTTCCACTGATGAGGTCGAGCTGGAACTATAATTTAGAATCAGATTATATCATGAAAATCAAATAACATTGAATTGTGAATCATAGATTCAACTGGAATAGGAAAATCTGACGTATTTTTTTAGTAGGTCTATCGATATTATTGTACTGTGAAAAATCTATGACTACGAATCTGAATTAAATGATGCTTAATTTGTAAATCTGAACTCAGTGGCGGGTTGTTTGATTGAGAGTCAGTGACAGATGTTTGATCCTAATGAATTATTAATGGATAGAAAGTTATATAATTGGCCATCAAAATTTAAAACAACAGAATGATGATTTCTTCTTTATTATTTCACTTTTGTTACCATACCAAACATATTCCATACATATTCACACTACATTATATGAATCAACACTCGATAAAACATTCGAATAGATTCGCCATTTGATTAGATGTTATTGTTATAATTGCCTTCTCATTCTATGTAACTCTATTATTGTATGAGCAGAGATTTGATGAGGAATATATATATATATATATATATATATATATATATATATATATATATATATATATATATGTATATATATATATATATATATATAAATATATATATATATATATATATGTATATATATATATATATATATATATATATATATATATATATATATATATATATTTATATATATGTGTATATATATATATATATATATATATATATATATATATATATATATATATATATATATATATATATATATATATATATATATATATATATGGTGAACTAATTTCTACGGTGAAACCACGTACTTGAAAATTTGCGTCTCGACGTTTCGACGGAATTTCACCCGTCATCCTCAGGAGTGTAGTTCCGTGAAAGCTCAGCCAACTAATGACACGAAGTGCCACT
>OZ023329.1:16673917-16676843 GCA_964007535.1 Brachyptera risi | reverse complement strand
CGCGGGATGAGATAGCAGGTATTGGGTGACAGGACACCTGTGTCAGTTGGTCCTAGAGACCTATATATAACCAGGTGTGACGTCAGCAAACACTTCTTGCACAATATGACACAATACAAAGAGATTTACAATTATTATATGCATTTTTTAAATTGTTAGCGTAAATTATGTGTATTTTCTAATTTATAATTGTTTATACAGGCCTATAGTAATTTATTAATCAACTGGGTTCACTGACACAATGTACTTATCGATGGTTAGGAAGCAAAACCTCCTATCTTCATTTTTTCCGAAAATGCTCCTCTCTGATAATAAATTCTGTAAATATTCCACACGTCTAATGCAAAAACTTCCCAAATCCTTCAAAATCAGAAAAGCCTCTAGATGAGGAATACAGCGTTACCTCGTATCTAACTTTGTTACTTCTTAGTGCAAAAACCCAATGATACCGGTACTGCCTCATGAATATTCTACATTTTGGAGATAGGAGGTTTTGCTTCTCAACCATCGTTATGATTATAAGATCTATTGGCGTCGGTGAATGTTGAATGAGATGGTGGAATGATGAGATGGCAGGTTATTTTCATTGAGTTTTATTGAATAGTGGGTATAGGAGCTTGTGGAACCATGATGCACCTCTGTCAGGATGGTGGGAATCGAGCCCAGGCCTCCTGAATGACGATTGTCACTGTGACCGTTTATAACGTAAATAATTATTATAATATGAGTTTTCGTCTGTATCGACATTTTAAATACTCAAATACGTGTACAAAATTGGCACAAAGTAGAATCATATTATACGGTTAGAAAATAACTTATATCTCAACAGATACAGACTCAGAAAAATTAGTTGAAATATAATTTGTTCTTCTTTTATTTGAACCATTTATATAGTTTGTATATACCGATTAATTTCGAACGATCATTATTGTGTGATATCTTGAAAACAGGCATGGAACTTGGCATGCACAGGTTGATTCTAGTCTCTAGTTTTGGGGCGCAGTTGGTTGAACCACTTTTTCAATAAATGAAATAATTTCGAAATTTGAAAAAATGTCGTAAGAATAAACCAGAGGATGAAATATGGAGAAGAATATGCGAGTTAATTTAAATTCTCGGGAAATTTATAAGGACAAAGATGATATACATTATTCCTAAGTTTCACACAGTCGGATGAACAGTTTTGAAGAAAAAAAATATTATGTATCGTTTATACATTAATTACAGCTATTATTAGCTATTATTATTACAGCTATATTATGAAATGTCAACAGATGAAGCCAATTATATTTCAGAACGATTGAAATTATCGATAAATGTGAATCAGGGCGCAATTGAGTATCAAGATGTGTATATTTACAGCTTTCCAGTATACATTTCATATAAAATCTCGCTTATCTTACAATTAACGCATATACTGCGTTTCTGTATTCAGTAATAGAAGCTAATAAACACAGTGGAATCAACCAGAGAAGTTATCATTTATACCCTCAGTCAAAACCTGCGCAAAAAATCAAGAATTACATTCATCCACATTTCATCAGCTTCTCACCATAATTATAGCCCACGATGTTTAATACTCTAAATTATATATAACTTGCATAGAAAACAAATTAACATTTATATTTCATCTAAACTCCGTTTTATTAAATGCCCGACGGCTAAAAACAGCACACGTTGTAATGATGAAACTATTTTATAACTTCAAACTTACAGAACATTTTATAAAAACCAGAAGCTGGGTGAAATTTACACAAACTCCACATCGCTTGTAAGGGTATCATGTTGGATGGTTATTATATTTGAATTTCGAGCCTCGAAGGTAGGAGTCAATGGGTTAACCACAGCCATCTCTAATTATAAGATACTAATCGGTTGAACGATATAAGGAAGGCTGTGATAGGCAAAGAACTTGAGGATTTATTACAGGATGCAATGTTGGGTATTAGAGATGGCAGTGGCGTGAGGTGATGTGTTTTCACATAGGTATAAGGTGTAGGTTTATCAGGAGCTATTTTTATGATATAAACGGTTTTATTCGAGAACACTGAAACTGGGACAGACAATCCTGAAGAGTTGTGAAGATGAGGCCTATATATCTTGATAGTATATTGATACAATCAGAAATGGAGTTGGTATTTTTATAAATCACAATTTTATAATACCATCAAGATAAATCCAATTGATTCAGGAAATATATCATTTCACATAAATCATTCACGTATGTTATATGTTGAAATATTATTTGGTGGTGAAGAATTTCGATTGCTGTAAAAAATCGTCACGTGATGGGCCTATTTCAAACGAATTTTTGAAAAAATCTCACTTTTGAACTCTTTTGGTCTTCAAATATTTTTTATGACTGGAAGAAGATTCCTATAAAAGGAACTGAAATATTGTGTTACAAATGCAAAAGAATATTACCAACGAGAAGCAAACATTCCAGATAGAATATAGTTCGAAATATTTCAACACCGCCATTCTGGGTTGGTCAGTCGAGTCATTACCATGTGAACTAGTCGAACGTGCGTTCGAATCCCGCATCAGCCACCCAAAGTCATTCATCAGTCATCAACCATCCTCTCACTCGTACCCCCAAATATTCTAGCTGTTGATGAGTCGACAACATAAAAGCAATCATTCAAATATCGTCATACACACACACACACACACACACACACACACACACACACACACACACACACATATATATATATATATATATATATATATATATATATATATATATATATATATATATATATATATACATATATACATATATATATATATATATATATATATATATATATATATATATATATATATATATATATATATATATATATATATATATACACATATATATATATATATATATATATATATATATATATATATATATATATATATATATATATATATA
>OZ023329.1:16656417-16668917 GCA_964007535.1 Brachyptera risi | reverse complement strand
CGATATCAGCCCAGACTAACAGACAGGATTGTTCTCGAAGCAGATGGAACCATGAATGAAGGAAGGCGACCATACTATTTGAGGAGTAGGATCAATCTGATAACCTAGCCCAGCATGTGTGATCCAGGACACTGTGATATAGTCATCTAGATTCATAGATGTGCATCAAGCTTATTTTTATCTTTATTTTTATTTTTATTGTTATTTTCATTACACCTTTCAAGACATTCATTGAAGATGTGTTTTTCTGCATAAGAATCTGTTTTTTGGTTCCTATTATTTATCATTTATATAATTATTCTCATTTTTAGCCCTCGAAAATGACCACTATATTGTAGTCGAAACGTCGGGCAATTAAATAAATATTTATTCGTCAACGCGACTTTTAATTATCCATAAAGATTTGATTATTAATCATATATATATATATATATATATATATATATACATGTATATATATATATATATATATATATATATATATATATATATATATATATATATATATATATATATATATATATAGAGCATCATAAGGTTCACTGATTTCATAGAAAACGATCTCTTTATTAAAGGACATAATCACAACCCTGGAATCAGATTCCAACGAAAAGTTACTATACTCATTTCCCTCATTTTGCAGAAAACTAGAAATCATCATCTCAATTTCAGACATTTCAACCAATGTATTTGACCCTTTTTTTGTGCGTCGTAACGTAGACATTACTTGATTTTGTTCCTGTTTTTAATACACAATCAGTAATTTCTACGTCATGACTCATGGTCTCTGGAGGACAAATAAATTGATTGCAATTTCTAAAGTTGAGATGATGATTCCCAGTTTACTCTAAGATTGGGGAAACAATATCGTCATTATTCGATGAAAAAGTAGTTTCAGGATTGTGATGCCCTTAAGGTTCAAGCTCCGCCTGCTTCAACCTGATGAAGTGAAAAGAGAGAGCGAGACAGAATACAAATAATAGCCGCTACTCCACTGGATCTTGGCCAATACATTTGACGCTAGAGAAAGATGCATGGTCTAGGGTTATAGGGTGTGCATAATTACAGCATTCTTTGTGTCTTGAAGCCCGTAACCTGAACACTACCAGGTGGTCAATAATAACACTTTATACGATATTTATCGAACAGTTCGATAGATCGATACGTATTTATTGAGGAAACGATACACAAGGCCTGGGGCTTTGACACGCGTCGGGCATGGGCGAGCAAATATACGGTTGGCTATAAATAGTCGCGATGCTTGGGATATAATATAGGAAGTCATTTCCATTATTCTATGTTAAAAGGTTCATCAAATATGGGAAAATGATAGAAAAATGGGTTCACATAGTGTATATTGGCCGACACACACACACACACACACACACACATACAGACACACACACCCACACACACACACACACACGCACATAGATAAATAAAAAAAAATTGAAAATATATATATATATATATGTATCCTGAGTGCTCACTCAGCTCAGTGGGTAAGAGCTTTGGTTACAAGCCAAGAGGTCCTGGGTTCGAGTCCCGGAGTCGAGACACATTTTCATGATTCGATGGAAACGTAAATAAGACATATCGGTTCCCATAAATAAATGTCGTTCGATATAAATTTATATATATATACATATATATATATATATATATATATATATATATATATATATATATATATATATATATATATATATATAAAAATATAAAAAGGCGGCATATATTTTTATATACCAGTATATATATATATATATATATATATATATATATATATATATATATATATATATTTATATATATATAAATATAAAAAGGCAGCATATATTTTTATATACCAGTATATATATATATATATATATATATATATATATATATATATATATATATATATATATATATATATATATATATATATATATATATATATATACTGGTATATAAAAATATATGCTGCCTTTTTATATTTATATATATATATATATATATATATATATATATATATATATATATATATATATATATATATATATATATACATATATATATATATATATATATATATATATATATATATATATATATATATATATACATATATAAATATATATATATATATATATATATATATATATATATATATATATATATATATATATATATTCATCTTCATATGAAGAAAGGCAATAAATATTCATGTGTATATATATATATATATATATATATATATATATATATATATATATATATATTTATATATATATATTTATATATATTGCCTTTCTTCTCTCGATATTTCAGTCTCATCCAAAAGCCCAGCATTTGTTCACATAACTCCATTCGTTCTCCTGTCAGTGGTTCAAGATATGTTAATTTACGAATGATGATATAAATTCTGTATAATTTGTTTGAACCTTGAAATATGATGTGAATCGAAACCGTTATTTGATCGACTTTCCCTGCAGATCCATGAACAAATGCACGGTCATAGCGTCCACGGGGCGGTGTGACAGTGCACTTTGGTCACATGACCTGCCATGACTTGCATGACGTCACTATGCGTCGTGTCAACAGCGTGTCAATCACGCGGTGCGTGATGAAATAGGAACAGCAAGAGTCGAACGAGGCTATTCAAATCTGGGGTCTCCAGTCTCCATGGGGCATATATTTTCCACCAGGGTGATTTTACATATAAAAGATGATATTATTGTTTGCTTAACGACCTCACCAACAGCTAGGTTATACGGGGGTACGAATGAGCAGGTGATTAGGAAATAATGAAGTGATGATATAAGAGATATGACGCTTATACGAAAACCCGTGCCTTATGCGGGACTTGAACCCGCGCCCAACGGCGGCTCAGCTGACCGAGCTACCGAAGGTGGCTTTTACAGATTTAAATGATGATTATAAACTTGAAACTGGCAAGATATACAAAATAGTGATAACGTCATGTGATGCAGACAAAATGTGTCAAAAATACTATAGTGGGGCGAATTTTATAATACCGGAGGTGCAAAGATCACTTGTATGTAACAGTAACACTCGATATCCGTCATGGATTTTCATCTCACCGCGTACCGTCACATACAAAATCACATGTAACCTGATGTGAATGTTCAAAAAATGGATCGACTGTATTTTAGAAGATACTTTTCTGAGTGGTATGAAGCAGTTTTCACTACAATATGTTCATCCGAAAAGTCACTACGATCATTTATATGTTATTTTGACAGTGAAAATGTTACGCTGTGAGTCGGTTCTCCTTTGTTGACTATGAGTACAGGTCCAGTAAGACACGACAGGGCAATATAAATTCCTATCATTCTCATCTAGATTTCATATAATTTTTCGTGATTTAACCAAGGAGAATGTACTTTTTTTCCTTATGAGTCTTGAAAATTATGAATATGTTCATCACACAAAATCTTCGGTGAAAAGTCAATCGTGATAGTACGAGAATTAATAAATGTAAAAAATAGATTCATTACGTCTAGTTCATTTTTTTCATTTGTTCATCAAGAGATCGCAGGCGTCTTCTATGAGCGCGTAATCTTCCAAGGCGTGACCTAGCACGGACGTACTATGTGGAATACAAATTTCATTTTATTCTACATTGTTACATAAATAGGCCTAGAGAAATGAACTATAGGTTTACGCCGTGCAGTATACTGAATCTACATTCGCAGCGGAGAATTCACATTCTCAGTACAGAATTCACATTTTTAATACAGAATTCACATTCTCAATACAGAATTCACATTTTTAGTACAGAATCCACATTCTCAGTACAGAATTCACATTCTTAGTACAGAATTCACATTCTTAGTACAGAATTCACATTTTCACTACAGAATTCACATTTTCAGTACAGAATTCACACTCTCAGTACAGAATTCACATTTTTAGTACATAATTCACATTTTCAGTACAGAATTCACATTTTCAGTACAGAATTCACATTATCAATACAGAATTCACATGCTCAGTACAGAATTCACATTTTCAGTACAGAATTCACATTTTCAGTGCAGAATTCACATTTTCAGTACAAAATTTATATTCTCAGTACAGAATTCACATCTTTAGTACAGAATTCACATTCTCTGTGAAGAATTCACATTCTCTGTAAGGAATTCATATTTTTAGTACCGAATTCACATTTTGAGTACAGAATTTACATTTTCAGTACATGCAAAATTGCATGATAATTCAAATTACACTTATGTCACTCAGCTCTTGATTGGCTGGCCAATCACGATTGAGTTATGGTCTTGAAAGCAAGATTTTGAAATTGAAAAACAATTCAACTCCCTAAATATAAAATGAGCTCATTTTATCACCCTTGATTAATCTCTCATTTATTGATCCAACCCACGATGATAACAAGGTCATAAAAACTAATTGGGGAGAAAGTCACATTGTGACCATCTGCCATATGCAAATATTAATACCACAGTTTATTTTAAATTGTTTGTTCAAAATATTGATTCAATGATTTCAAAGATATTATATTAATGTTAACATCGCCTGACAAAAACCGTTTCTCAAAAACGCCATCTTGAGAAACGTCCACATCTGCTAATCACCTCTACCCGGCATTCCGGTGGCTCGACACCCCCTACCGTCAGTACTAACGTAATGGCAGGACGTCCGATCGGGCCCGCCATGCGCGAACGTTCACCCAAGGGGCCCGGCACCTCTTCTGCATCAAGATCTTTCATGTCGACAATCTCACAAACCTCGCATCTCCCCTCTCTCTCTCACAGCCAATCAGAAACACGCACGGTCAACACGTGACCCGACGGCCATCACATATGGGCGTGGTCACGTCATGCTAAGCAAACACACTCCTGAAGGTTACGAACGGATGTTTTGGTTACTATCTAATATTATCGCGCGTTGGTTTCGAATCGTATTTATAGTCGAGTAACACTAAATCATGCAACGTATATATGCATATATTTACTTACGGGTCTGTCAAAAGTGTCGGTGAAGTATTTTTTCGGGGGACGTTGCCCCCTTACATGTCTCGAGTTCAGATCTTGGGGAGGGCAACGCGGCTGCCTCTGTATTATTACACATACATGGGCTTCGTGATCACATATATTCACTTCCTTGACCTTTATCTATATATGTGTGTGTGTGTGTGTGTGTGTGTGTGTGTTTTGTTTATTGATTAATCTGTAACATTGTTACAAATAAGTATCGGACATTGTCTGAGCGTGAAGTCTGCTGGATCAGGAGATGGGAAAAGAGCTAGAGTAGATAACAAGCATGTGTTGTGTTCTGTACAAACTAACCAGGTCTTACAAGAAGATCACAAGACACATCTTTATGATTATATATTTATATTTCTTCTAAAACACTATGAGAAGGAATTATTTAGATGCTTGAGTTTTTGGTTAGTTCTATTTATAAGTTAGTATGTGATTGGTTTTGGCACACTTCTCTTCTATTTAATTCTACACATTGCCTGAATTATAAAGGTGGGAGAGTAGTTCTAACTGACGGTTTAGTTGTCATCACTATGGTTACCCGTGATATTTGTTTTCACCAACTGTCAGATGAAGGTCTTCTGGACTTGGTAATACCGGGTTACAAATAAACAATAATGGATAATATTCAAATAGATGTTGATACAATTATTAAAATCAATTTAAATATATCGCTTTTGAATATGGAATTTGAAATAAGAGAGAAAAAATACTTATTTGATCTTATATCAGTCAAAATCCAAATTTGGATGAATGAATAGTGAAAATGGATACATATTGTGATGAACATAGTTGACCACGCATCGATTTCTGCAGGTTAAATATTCATGTCTCAATAAATATTATTGTGGCACGTTGTTTGAATTTGAATAGCGTATTTGGAAACAATATAATTGTTAATAATATAACAATATATTGTGTGTGGGAGATACGAAAATTCCTCAATTAGCTGAACTTGTACATAATTGAAAGAGTATGAAAACTGAAATCAAGTGAAACAATGTGATTGAGTATAAAAGTTGAGAGTCATCACAAGGTATGTAACAATACAAAACTTGGGCCCATAAGTGAATGCTTTTCATTTTTCAACTTTTATAAGCCTATACATTCAACCATCCTGTTTTAAGTTCACTTCGTTATCTACTTCGGACTTGTCAAGAAGCTATTCTATATGATATGTCATATCATCCATTGGCGTATAATTATCATGTATGGAGAATTCCTTCACATATGTTACAGGATCATACAAATGAAAGATTACTATTTACCTGTCTTCATATCAAAGTACATGACAGAATGAGGAGTACATAAATTATTATACCACTATATACTAGTAATAGAGAGAGTAGGATATAGTAATGGAATGATATGATCTTTGATATGATGACTTTATTCATGAATAACAAGTTCTCGGATAATTGTATATAAACTAAGAAATGCTATACAGACAGATTGTGCATTATAGATTTGATACGAAGAATTTATAAACGCGCATGTATATACTTTTTTTTAACAACATCGAAACTTTATACAAAATCATTGTTCCTCATCAATTGAGGCTATGTATAAAAGTAGGATCGTTTGGACGGGGCACCACAAGGGCGATCTTACTATCTCATTTTAGATATTCGAATCCAATGCATTTCAAGTGAACTTTAACTTGAAGAACTTCAAGCATTTTAACTGAAGCTATCATGAATAATCGGGCCTAATTATAATTACGATTATATATATTGGGTGTCCGCTTCGAGTATTGTCAAATTATCTTATTGAAATTTCAAAATTATTGCCCACAGTTCATCAACGTGTGAAACTTGACTAAAACCAAGGACGACAAGGTAGGATCGTTCGGACGGGGAACCACAGGGCACTTTGAAGACACTGTGAGCAGGCACATGATATTCCATCCCTCCTCGGAAAATCCGGAAACCTCGATGTGACGTGACCCTGTGATAACCAGGACTGTCGTCGGGAGCATTTTATTTGCTCCCAGCAGGGTCGCCCATGGTCTGGATAAGGTCTGGAATGAGGGTCCAGACCAAATTGGGACTGTAGCCTATATCGGTCGAGTAGAAGCCTTTTGGTGCCCGAATTATGTGGAGGGAGTATACTGAGCATTACGTTCTTATTCTGTTTCATTGTACCTTTTTATCATCTTTCCTAACTTTTCTCTTTCTTACCGGCTATATACCTCCAAATGCTTGAAACATCTACAAACTTTGACAACTACAGCAGAGTAGGCCCACATGGACATGAATATAGGCGCAAAATGACCTCGCTGTTGATGGCTCTCAAACCATGACGATAATCCAATATTTCAAAATTGATATGTGAGAACTATCAGCATTTGTTTCAAGAAGAAAAATCCGTAGTATTAGTATGAAAACGAGTGACAAGAATACCACGCTGTCGGTGTCACCTCCAAAACGAAATATGTAAGTGCAGCCCAAGGGCCTATGTGTTATTAAACGTTCTTCCAATTGGTTGGATCAGTCAATTGTTATATCTAGGGAACTGAAGTCAAGTCGAACGCGGGTTCGAATCCCGGATAATACATAGTTTCTGTGAACACCCTACATATCTCGCCGGCTCATTCGTACCCCCAAATGAAGTACAACTGTTGGTATAAGAGAAACAATAATCATACAATCATCATCATTCACTCTTCGTACCCCCAAAAATGACCCAATTTGAATGCATCGTTGAACAAGAAATAACGAAAGTTGAGAAAAAAACGCATGTCTTCCTCCGTTAATCTAACCGTGGACCAAACCAAATCGGCCATTCGCATCACGTCCGATCAACCGACCAATCCAACCTATCAATAAACCCAATACACTAAAGCACACGAGTTTTATTGTCCTAATAAAGAATGTTTACATTGCAAGCACAGGGGTACAATTAACCCCCCTCCCCCACACTTGACCCCTGGTCAGACATCTCGAGGATACTTGACCCGAGCCCTAGTTCCACACAGGCACGGCAGACAGGTTTCTTCCTTTACCGACCGAAGCCGGAACCTGTAATTATTCCTGCACGAAATTACCTCGTCAACATATCTCAGACTCTTCTAAACATGTACTGTGGAGGATTAGTAGTTATATTAAGAGGGCATTGGAGACGATTAAAGGAAATATATTTCTTCATTTGTTGGGTTCAACGACGCACTATACTGATGACTACGACCCATTGGCGTCGGTGAATGATATACGAGATGATGGGACGATGATATGAGAGGTTATTTTTGTATGATGTGTTTTTGGATATAGAGGGAAGGAGTCGGTCGTGGCCTGTTGTTGAGGAACCATCCCAGTATTGACCTGAATGATAGAGGGAAACCACGAAAAACTCCTGTCAGGATGGTTGATCATGGCGGGAATCGAACCCCGGTCTCCTGAATGACGGTTCAGTGTATTAACCAATTGGCCACTCGTCTCAGTCAGTGTTTTGGTGATAATTTTTGAACTCTATGAAATATCGAAATTTTGAGACGGAAGGCAGACAGATTGAGATTTTTCCACACCTTGAATCTTAATACCTACACAGATATTCAGGTACGAAACGTGGATTTCTAGTTGTATATATCAGTCTGTGATAATTATGCGATTTACTTGATTTTTTTTTCTCATACCACCTAAAAGGTATCAAAAATAACTGTGTTTTCCCTGTATTAGAAATTTCCACATCTAATACAGTTGAAAATTGATCACCAATATAAACTTTCAAAGAATTCAAATCAACTATTAAAATGCATCTTCTGAAGAACACTTTCTACTCCGTAGAGGATTCCATGGACACTGGCTTTATCTAAAAAAATTTGAATCGATATTCAAAATCTATCTTTATATATTTTTTTTTTTTTTAATAACATCGAAACTTGATACAAAATCATTGTTCCCCAATTAAGGCTAAGGATGAAAAGTAGGATCGTTTGGACGGGGCACCACAAGGGCGATCTTACCACCCCATTTTAAAAATTTAAAACCAATGAACTTTAACACCAGGACTTATATTTTATAACTTAAAATTAAAATTAATTCAAACTAGAATTATTTCAAAACCGTAATTATCTTAAGAATTGAAATTTATTGAAAAAATCAGAATTTCTGATAGTCCCAATCAGAACTAATTTTGAAATGAAATGTATTTCCAAATTGAACTTCAAAATTGAACAAACATCAGCTATTGAAAGCTGATATCACCTGAAAATTGGAGTTCAAAATTAATGGAACTTATTTTCATTCATCAAGATTATTTTAAATATTATTTCAAATATTATTATCATTATCATTTCAAATATTATCAACATTATCATTATTGTTAATTATCAATGGATTTGTGGTGTCCCGTCCAAACGATCCTATTCTTCATCCACAGCCTTGATTGGGGAACAATGATTTTGTATCAAGTTTCGATGTTATTAAAAAAAAAATAATAATAATAATATTATATAATGTTATGATCCACATTTATAAGTGGGTGGGCCTAAGCTGATAATTGTAAGCTGATAATTGTAAGCTGATAATTGTAAGCTGATAATGGTAAACTGCTAACTATTCCGATTTCCTCGGAAGAGGGTTGAAGGAATTATTGAAAAAAAACCCTGATATTTCGCTAAATCAACTGCCATGCCCTCTTAACGGACGTATATTTTGACCTATCTGTGTATATTTATATAGAGACAAGTCGATGAGGATGTATTAAAATATTAATTATATGGGTCTACACTGTAATAATTATGTACATAAGGGAACGTTGGATGTCAGAGGAAAGAACGCTATGTTTGTACGAACCGAACACGTAAGTGGATTAGAAAGAGACAGAAAATGTGGAGTAGACAACGAAATGTGTATACATTTCCGACATGATGATATAGCTGTCATCAGCTATATGGTTAATTCAGCAATAATTTGCTGTAACCTAGCATCACTCGAGCACTGAGACGAGTGGCCGAGTGGTTAATACACTGAACCGTCATTCAGGAGACCGCGGGCTCGATTTCTGCCATGGTCGACAACCCTAAAAAATTTTCGTGGTTTCCCTCTGTCGTTCAGGTCAATAACTGGGATGGGTCCTTAACAACAGACCGATTTCTTCCCACTATCCAAATACACCTGATGAAGCAATCTTTCATCCCAGCATCTCATATATATCATTCACCGACGCCAATAGATCGTGGTCATCAGTGGAATGCGTCTTCAAATCCAATATAAATAATATAAATCACTCAAAACGTTCCCAACAGGTGATTTCACAGATATAAAAGATCATAAGTTGAACCGTGCAAAGTACAAAATCAACAAATACATCACAAGATGCAGACAATATCTGTCGAAAATGTCAATTATTCATATTTTATGATGACAAGGATGGAGAGAGGACTTGAATGTAACAGTAACACTCGATATTCTTGACACAGATTTTTACCTCACAGCGTACCGTTACAGCATATATACAAATACTACGTATAGCCCATTGTGAATGTTTATGGATCGATATTATTTCATAAGATACTTCTCTAAATGGTGTGAATTGGTATTTTATGAATACAAATGAATGTATGATTGAGTTGAGGGAAACCCATCCACAGCGTCACAGTTTCAGGGTCAACATAACATATAAACGATAGTATAGTCGCTTTCCGGTGAACATTCTATGATGAAACTACTTCACACACTTCAAAGAAGTATCTTCTTGAAATCATGTGGATCCATGAACATTCACAGGATGTTACGTGTTCTTTGTATGTAGCTGTACGCGGTGAGGTAAACATCGAGGACAGAAATATCAAATGTTACTGATACATACGAGTGATCTTTCCACCATTGCTATCAAACAATTTGAACTCGTCGACATTTTCTACAGATATTATCCGTATCTTGTGATGTTAAATTTGTCTCTGGCATACGGTTAACGTTTTATGACCATTTATATCTGTGAAATCATGGATTTCACATTACCGAGATGCGTTACTCCCAGCCAATAGTGATATATGCTCGTTCCAACCTCGGCGGCCATATTGAACATTCACCAATAGACTCTAAGCAAGGCATTCTATATTATCACTAATATATGTCTAATATGTCGGAAACTTCCCGATTGGCAAAGCGAAGTGAAGCTACTGCCGACAAACAAATATGTACGGCTTCTTAACGTTGAGATGAGCGTAGCGAAGACTTCTATTCCATAAATAAAGAAAAAATGGGCTTCGTTTTCATGTTTTTTTTTATAATTTTGTAATGTAGAAGGTAGAATATTAAACATAAAATAGTTTTTACAAAGCTATAGAATTTTCACCAAATATGTGAAAAAAAAACATTAAACACATTCTCAGTTATGTTTACAACAGTCGGATGAGAAAAAACGAAAAAACCCATTAAGAAAGCATTTTCACATCAATCAGAGCTATGAGAAGCCAATTAAATCTTTGACAACAAGTGTCACCAATTGATACAAGAACTATTAAAATGATGAATAGAATTGGAGAGCCGTGACATAATTGATTCCGGTAGGGTTTTCAAACGTTCGAAGTAATCCATGGTCTGTAGATGTAGATTGAGCTGACAAGTTATTTTGCATTCTATATTTCTTCACTAATAAGCTTAGTAAATCTCATAAGCTCATCTCACAACGCAAATCACGTGTTTTCCTAGTGTGAAATCACCCTGGAGGAAACTTCTGGCCCTCTAGACATTGAGGAGGTCTCAACTTCGACCAAGTGTTTCTAACTCTATGTGGAGCGTGAATATAGCACGCGGCAACACCTCAAGTTTACAGCACAATGCATCCTTCAAATGCAGTTTGTGCAACAATAAAGTGTAGTTTTTCTCCTCGAAACCACTGAACAAGTGTTTACAATCTCATAGTGCAACAAGTTGTTTGGAAGCGTCTCGAGACGCTTGGTCTATCATGAACACGGCCGATCGTTCTGTTGTTAGCCATACGAACAGTTTATGACGAACAACGTAAAGTCGTTTGTCATGCAAATTATCGTATAGCCTAATACAATCACGTGAGATACTATCACGTCATTTGTGGGATAGATCTCTGTCTCTCTCTTTCTCTCTCTCTCTCTCTGTATATATATATATATATATATATATATATATATATATATATATATATATATATATATATATATATATATCCACACAGTACACACACACACACACACACACACACAGAGAGAGAGAGAGAGAGAGAGAGAGAGAGAGAGAGAGAGAGAGAGAGAGAGAGAGAGAGAGAGGGAGTGAGAGAGGGAGATTCATCGGATCTGCATCTTCTTTCTATTTCTATCACCCGCACCATCTTTCTACATTCCTATCAGCTCTTTATAACTAGAATTCAACATTAAATAAGGAAAATAGTTAATTCAGTCATTCACGCGTTGAACATCATTCAGGAGTCTATGGTTCGATTCTTGCCATGGTGCACCATCCTGAATGGAGAATGGGATGAGTCCATCGGAGCAGGAAACGACTGTCCCCCTTCTTT
>OZ023329.1:16609580-16656217 GCA_964007535.1 Brachyptera risi | reverse complement strand
AGTTCATGCGTGTTTGAGTGTTCTAGGGTGTAGAGAGAGGATAATGAGAGTGAAAGATTGATATATCGAGGGTAAGCAAGGAATTTGAGAGGGTATAAAGGAATGAAGAGAGATAGGATGAGATTGAGATTGAGAGAGAGAGAGAGAGAGAGAGAGAGAGAGAGAGAGAGAGAGAGAGAGAGAGAGAGAGAGAGAGAGAGAGAGAGAGAGAGAGAGAGAGAGAAGAGAGAGAGAGAGAGAGAGAGAGAGAGAAGAGAGAGAGAGAGAGAGAGAGAGAGAGTGGTACCAATATTTTTATTGCAATATTTTCCCTATCCGAGAACATGGGATTATACAGCATAGCGTAGCAGGCAGAGCGCTGTTGTGGGGGGGAGGGGGGGGGGGGTAGTTGAGTTTTAATCAGGATCGTGCATAAAGCACAGCTACACTTGGGCGGGAAACAGTCCATTGATTAGCAGCCGCTGCTAACTTCTTGTTAATTAAACAGCGCCTCTGTTGATAACACACAAACAATAATACGATGTGACTTCAAAGGAAACTGCACAGTCTTTTATACACAGTACAGCTGAGGCACCGTTTCAAAAAATGGGAAGCCAGCCTTGAGCGTGGGTTAGAGTCTCGCATGAGGCATGGGTTTTTTTGAGAGCTCTTCCACTTATCATCCCTTGAATCACCTGATTATTCGTACCCCCATATAGCCTAGCTGTTGGTGGGGTCGTTGAGCAGAAATAATCAGTAATCAGACATATATCCACGAGAGAAGAAGGTTATCTACCAACCTAATAAAAACAAATGTCACGGTTATAGTTGTACAGCTGTGGCAACATTGGGATATATGGTGATTCTTCATGACGAATTTACGAGTAGAAATGCAACTGCATCTTTCAAAAACGTAGCTGCAACGATATTTGGTAATTATATATGTTTTTATTTCCATTCAGGTGGTAGACGACTTTTTTCCGTCGTGGAAACGGCTAACATCGTTTTCCCCATTTCATCAGTTCAACACTAAGTAGAACAAGTCGGTAGAAATCGATCGATCAGAATCGATAGATAATTGGAAATTCATGTGAAAATAAACGAATTGAAACTGGATTTGAATAGAATTTGAAACACTCTTCCTATGAATTTGAACATTCTTCCCTATTTCAGAAAGGGATTTATTGTAGTTCCAAGTCCAAATCTGTGCTTCGGCCAAAAATGAGATTCAAATGTTATAAACTGTCAGCTTGAAAACAGAAGAAGAATTGGAAAAAATGACTGTGCAAAGAAACACAAAATGAGTTTTTATTTTGCTTGAACTCAATTTTGAAAGATTCAGCTCTAAAATTCTAAGAATCAGAGATGGGGATCTAAGATATATTAAGAGAAGAGATTGAACACTTTTTTTCTTAGCATGACTTGAAATTGTTCTTCAATCCTCAACGTGTCACTATATAATTTTGACAATGTTTTGAACCATTTCTTTGGGGTGCTGAGATCGCCGTTGTGGTGCCGCGTCCAAACGATCCTCAAGTTTCATCCTAATTGCCTTTAAAGGAAAACAAGTCAAGTTTTCGATGTGGATATATCAACAATAGTCACCATAACATTGCGTATAGGAGTCCATTTCGTCATCAATAAATGTTCCAATATCCGACTCGTAATGACTCAGAGGTCATTTTCTCCTGTGTTTCGAAGCTCTTTGAAGTTCTTCCGAAGCTCTTTAAAGCTCATCTCATCGACTCAACGTGACAAGGACTGTGAATTCCGGGGTAAATACAATTCCCTCAGGACAATCACCGCGGCCATTCCTGGACTCTATTCCCTTCACATCCGTTGCTTTGGTAATCAGATCCGATCTTTCAATGGAATCAAATCAAATAATCTGATTGGACGAAGTGAAATGAAGACAACGGCCTTCTTTAACTGTTTGGAAGGGTTGACTTCACCCATGATAAGCATTTCGGGGAAACGCTATAAGTGGTGTTGCATGAGGAATATGAGATAGTGATAACGATAGAAGGTATATATCGTGTGAAACGACGAAATTTATTTGCAAGAAAGATCTATTGGCGTCGGATGAATGATTGGTGGGATGATGGGGTAGATGTTTCTCAGATAATGGGAAGGATAGTGAGAAGGAAGCGGCTGTGACCTATATTGTATAGGAATCATCTAGGCATTAGCCCAGACTACAGAAGGAGACCACGAGAAAAGCCTTGTATATATAGACGGATGGTGTAAGCGACGGTAGCGGGGATCGAACCGGGTCCGACATTCCCCTCACCTACCGGATCTCATGAAGCACGAGCGCGTTAGCGACTGAGCTGCATGTGCCGATAATATAGAAGGAATCGATTGTTCGTACAAATAAGATATACAGATAGCAAATAGAGAGAGAGAAAAAAAGATAAACAAATTGATAGTGAAATTGAAATTGGAGAAGACAACTTGGGGACATTGTTGTCCGTTTATTTATAACAATGTGTGACATTACTTGAAAGTGTTATGTACACAGCTATGATTAGATTCTCAATTACATGATTCGATTCTTGATTTCAAATTTATAAATGTGATCGGAAACAATAATCAATCAGAAGACCCAACCAGCCATCACCATATAAATACTGACGTTTATTTGAATTTATATTTGAAATAGTATATGTAATATAATGGTGAAACCGAAGATACATATTGTTAATCACATGCGAATGATGAAACTAAATTGTGAAATTTTCAATCACGATAATATTAAAATGGTTCGCTTCCCTCCGTGGCTCAGTCAGCTAAGGCACTGCTTTAGACACTGACATCACCGTTGGGCGTGGATTCGAGTCCCGCATAAGGCACTGGCTTCTGTGGAACGTCCTTTCAGTTGTCATCCCTTCCTAATTCCATTATTACTTGCTCATTCGTATACCCCGTACAACCTAAAGCTGTTGGTGGGGTCGTTAAGCGAACAATAATCTTATCTTGAAATATTTCCGACGTTCACCCAACCTGGTTATAATTCGTTAGCGTCAAAGTTTGACTCGTTCTCTGCTCATTCAAATCACTAAACGAAATTTCATTTAAAAAACACTTCTAAAAGATTGAGACAAATAATTAATAATGAAAAGGATATCTAAATTGCATAACATTGAAAACACAAAACAGATCTTCAACACACAAAAGCCAGGTTAGTCAACTCAACAAATATTCTAATTCAGTTTGAAGTTTGAATAAAAGATTCCAAAGAGCTCGCTGTGATATCTGTCAAAGACGTTATGAAGACGTCATAAAGCAGTCAGTAAGGAGTCACAAAGCAGTCAGAAAGAAGTCACAAAAGATCAGCGGAGAAAAGAGTGAGTGTCAACCCTTGACGTTTCAATCTCATACCATATGATTACAAAGAAGCTGTTATAAAAGTTTTAATATTCCACGCATGGTTAAATCTTAACAACGCCCAAACCGATACGTTAAATCATAGAACCAAGACATTGCCAGCGTGATGAAGGATCGACACCTCCGAGCGGTGATGGTAATTCATGGAGAGGACGGTCGATCGGGACTAGATGTTCGTTTCGAGATTTGTTTTAGGTTATGAGGACATTAGAACGCGATGTGCGAGACGGAAAGCGTCGTAAAACAGTGGGATGTAGTCGAATAAAAACCTATATGAGAAGAAAAATCATATAATTAACTTTTGAATATTTATTAGAATTATAAAAATCATGCTGTTTCAGTGGTATGTATTGAAATAAAAATTGTTTCAGATTTTATTATATTATTATCATATGTTTTATTTGTGTCATATTTGTACACAATCCGTTGTTGTTGAAAATAGCGTGAATGTATCCGAGTGGGA
The DNA here is from genome assembly GCA_964007535.1 of Brachyptera risi. NCBI lineage: Eukaryota > Metazoa > Arthropoda > Insecta > Plecoptera > Taeniopterygidae > Brachyptera > Brachyptera risi. The sequence continues at coordinate 16,652,388 of OZ023329.1, read as the reverse complement.
GCGAGGTGACTATAGGACTGAGCTTACGAACCAATCAAGCTAGAAGATAGCGTGAATGTATCAGAGTGGGAGCGAGATGACTATAGGACTGAGCGTACAAACCAATCAAGCTGGAAGATAGCGTGAATGTATCAGAGTGGGAGCGAGATGACTATATGACTGAGCTTACAAACCAATCAAGCTAGAAGATAGCGTGAATGTATCAGAGTGGGAGCGAGATGACTATATGACTGAGCTTACAAACCAATCAAGCTAGAAGATAGCGTGAATGTATCACAGTGGGAGCGAGATGACTATATGACTGAGCTTACAAACCAATCAAGCTAGAAGATAGCGTGAATGTATCAGAGTGGGAGCGAGATGACTATATGACTGAGCTTACAAACCAATCAAGCTAGAAGATAGCGTGAATGTATCACAGTGGGAGCGAGATGACCATAGGACTAAGCTTACAAACCAATCAAGCTAGAAGATAGCGTGAATGTATCAGAGTGGGAGCGAGATGACTATAGGACTGAGCGTACAAACCAATCAAGCTAGAAGATAGCGTGAATGTATCAGAGTGGGAGCGAGATGACTATATGACTGAGCTTACAAACCAATCAAGCTAGAAGATAGCGTGAATGTATCACAGTGGGAGCGAGATGACCATGGGACTAAGCTTACAAACCAATCAAGCTAGAAGATAGCGTGAATGTATCAGAGTAAGAGCGAGATGACTATAGGACTAAGCTTACAAACCAATCAAGCTAGAAGATAGCGTGAATGTATCAGAGTGGGAGCGAGATGACTATATGACTGAGCTTACAAACCAATCAAGATAGAAGATAGCGTGAATGTATCACAGTGGGAGCGAGATGACTATAGGACTGAGCTTACAAACCAATCAAGCTAGAAGATAGCGTGAATGTATCAGAGTGAGAGCGAGATGACTATAGGACTGAGCTTACAAACCAATCAAGCTAGAAGATGGCGTGAATGTATCAGAGTGGGAGCGAGATGACTATATGACTGAGCTTACAAACCAATCAAGATAGAAGATAGCGTGAATGTATCACAGTGGGAGCGAGATGACTATAGGACTGAGCTTACAAACCAATCAAGCTAGAAGATAGCGTGAATGTATCAGATCAGAGTGAGAGCGAGATGACTATAGGACTAAGCTTACAAACCAATCAAGCTAGAAGATAGCGTGAATGTATCACAGTGGGAGCGAGATGAAAATAGGACTAAGCTTACAAACCAATCAAGCTGGAAGATGGCGTGAATGTATCAGAGTGGGAGCGAGATGACTATATGACTGAGCTTACAAACCAATCAAGATAGAAGATAGCGTGAATGTATCACAGTGGGAGCGAGATGACCACAAGACTAAGCTTACAAACCAATCAAGCTAGAAGATGGCGTGAATGTATCAGAGTGGGAACGATATGACTATAGGACTAAGCTTACAAACCAATCAAGCTAGAAGATAGCGTGAATGTATGAGAGTGGGAGCGGGATGACTATAGGACTGAGCTTACAAACCAATCAAGCTAGAAGATAGCGTGAATGTATCAGAGTGGGAGCGAGATGACTATAGGACTAAGCTTACAAACCAATCAAGCTAGAAGATAGCGTGAATGTATCAGAGTGGGAGCGAGATGACTATATGACTGAGCTTACAAACCAATCAAGCTAGAAGATAGCGTGAATGTATCACAGTGGGAGCGAGATGACTATATGACTGAGCTTACAAACCAATCAAGCTAGAAGATAGCGTGAATGTATCACAGTGGGAGCGAGATGACTATAGGACTGAGCTTACAAACCAATCAAGCTAGAAGATAGCGTGAATGTATCACAGTGGGAGCGAGATGACTATAGGACTGAGCTTACAAACCAATCAAGCTAGAAGATAGCGTGAATGTATCAGAGTGGGAGCGAGATGACTATATGACTGAGCTTACAAACCAATCAAGCTAGAAGATAGCGTGAATGTATCACAGTGGGAGCGAGATGACTATAGGACTGAGCTTACAAACCAATCAAGCTAGAAGATGGCGTGAATGTATCAGAGTGGGAGCGAGATGACTATATGACTGAGCTTACAAACCAATCAAGATAGAAGATAGCGTGAATGTATCAGAGTGGGAGCGAGGTGACTATAGGACTGAGCTTACAAACCAATCAAGCTAGAAGATAGCGTGAATGTATCAGAGTGGGAGCGAGATGACTATATGACTGAGCTTACAAACCAATCAAGATAGAAGATAGCGTGAATGTATCAGAGTGGGAGCGAGATGACTATATGACTGAGCTTACAAACCAATCAAGCTAGAAGATGGCGTGAATGTATCAGAGTGGGAGCGAGATGACTATGACTGAGCTTACAAACCAATCAAGATAGAAGATGGCGTGAATGTATCACAGTGGGAGCGAGATGACTATATGACTGAGCTTACAAACCAATCAAGCTAGAAGATAGCGTGAATGTATCAGAGTGGGAGCGAGATGACTATATGACTGAGCTTACAAACCAATCAAGATAGAAGATAGCGTGAATGTATCAGAGTGGGAGCGAGATGACTATATGACTGAGCTTACAAACCAATCAAGCTAGAAGATAGCGTGAATGTATCACAGTGGGAGCGAGATGACTATAGGACTGAGCTAACAAACCAATCAAGCTAGAAGATAGCGTGAATGTATCACAGTGAGAGCGAGATGACCATAGGACTAAGCTTACAAACCAATCATGCTAGAAGATAGCGTGAATGTATCAGAGTGGGAGCGAGATGACTATATGACTGAGCTTACAAACCAATCAAGCTAGAAGATAGCGTGAATGTATCAGAGTGGGAGCGAGATGACTATAGGACTAAGCTTACAAACCAAACAAGATAGAAGATAGCGTGAATGTATCACAGTGGGAGCGAGATGACCATAGGACTAAGCTTACAAACCAATCAAGCTAGAAGATGGCGTGAATGTATCAGAGTGGGAGCGAGATGACTATATGACTGAGCTTACAAACCAATCAAGATAGAAGATAGCGTGAATGTATCACAGTGGGAGCGAGATGACTATAGGACTGAGCTTACAAACCAATCAAGCTAGAAGATAGCGTGAATGTATCAGAGTGAGAGCGAGATGACTATAGGACTAAGCTTACAAACCAATCAAGCTAGAAGATAGCGTGAATGTATCACAGTGGGAGCGAGATGACCATAGGACTAAGCTTACAAACCAATCAAGCTAGAAGATGGCGTGAATGTATCAGAGTGGGAGCGAGATGACTATATGACTGAGTTTACAAACCAATCAAGATAGAAGATAGCGTGAATGTATCAGAGTGAGAGCGAGATGACTATATGACTGAGCTTACAAACCAATCAAGATAGAAGATAGCGTGAATGTATCAGAGTGGGAGCGAGATGACTATATGACTGAGTTTACAAACCAATCAAGCTAGAAGATAGCGTGAATGTATCAGAGTGGGAGCGAGATGACTATAGGACTGAGCTTACAAACCAATCAAGATAGAAGATAGCGTGAATGTATCAGAGTGGGAGCGAGATGACTATATGACTGAGCTTACAAACCAATCAAGCTAGAAGATAGCGTGAATGTATCACAGTGGGAGCGAGATGACTATAGGACTGAGCTTACAAACCGATCAAGCTAGAAGATAGCGTGAATGTATCAGAGTGAGAGCGAGATGACTATATGACTGAGCTTACAAACCAATCAAGCTAGAAGATAGCGTGAATGTATCACAGTGGGAGCGAGATGACCATATGACTGAGTTTACAAACCAATCAAGCTAGAAGATAGCGTGAATGTATCACAGTGGAAGCGAGATGACTATAGGACTGAGCTTACAAACCAATCAAGCTAGAAGATAGCGTGAATGTATCAGAGTGGGAGCGAGATGACTATATGACTGAGCTTACAAACCAATCAAGCTATAAGATAGCGTGAATGTATCACAGTGGGAGCGAGATGACTATAGGACTGAGCTCACAAACCAATCAAGCTAGAAGATAGCGTGAATGTATCAGAGTGAGAGCGAGATGACTATATGACTGAGCTTACAAACCAATCAAGCTAGAAGATAGCGTGAATGTATCACAGTGGGAGCGAGATGACTATATGACTGAGCTTACAAACCAATCAAGCTAGAAGATAGCGTGAATGTATCACAGTGGGAGCGAGATGACCATAGGACTAAGCTTACAAACCAATCAAGCTAGAAGATAGCGTGAATGTATCAGAGTGAGAGCGGGATGACTATATGACTGAGCCTACAAACCAATCAAGCTAGAAGATAGCGTGAATGTATCAGAGTGGGAGCGAGATGACTATATGACTGAGTTTACAAACCAATCAAGCTAGAAGATAGCGTGAATGTATCACAGTGGGAGCGAGATGACTATAGGACTGAGCTTACAAACCAATCAAGCTAGAAGATAGCGTGAATGTATCAGAGTGGGAGCGAGATGACTATATGACTGAGCTTACAAACCAATCAAGCTAGAAGATAGCGTGAATGTATCACAGTGGGAGCGAGATGACTATAGGACTGAGCTTACAAACCAATCAAGCTAGAAGATAGCGTGAATGTATCCGAGTGGCAGCGAGATGACCATAGGACTAAGCTTACAAACCAATCAAGCTAGAAGATAGAGTGAATGTATCAGAGTGGGAGCGAGATGACTATATGACTGAGTTTACAAACCAATCAAGATAGAAGATAGCGTGAATGTATCAGAGTGGGAGCGAGATGACTATAGGACTAAGCTTACAAACCAATCAAGCTAGAAGATAGCGTGAATGTATGAGAGTGGGAGCGGGATGACTATAGGACTGAGTTTACAAACCAATCAAGCTAGAAGATAGCGTGAATGTATCACAGTGGGAGCGAGATGACCATAGGACTAAGCTTACAAACCAATCAAGCTAGAAGATGGCGTGAATGTATCAGAGTGGGAGCGAGATGACTATATGACTGAGTTTACAAACCAATCAAGCTAGAAGATGGCGTGAATGTATCAGAGTGGGAGCGAGATGACTATATGACTGAGTTTACAAACCAATCAAGCTAGAAGATGGCGTGAATGTATCAGAGTGGGAGCGAGATGACTATATGACTGAGTTTACAAACCAATCAAGATAGAAGATAGCGTGAATGTATCACAGTGGGAGCGAGATGACTACAAGACTAAGCTTACAAACCAATCAAGCTAGAAGATAGCGTGAATGTATCAGAGTAGGAGCGAGATGACTATAGGGCTAAGCTTACAAACCAATCAAGATAGAAGATAGCGTGAATGTATCACAGTGGGAGCGAGATGACCATAGGACTAAGCTTACAAACCAATCAAGCTAGAAGATGGCGTGAATGTATCAGAGTGGGAGCGAGATGACCATAGGACTAAGCTTACAAACCAATCAAGCTAGAAGATAGCGTGAATGTATCAGAGTGGGAGCGAGATGACTATATGACTGAGCTTACAAACCAATCAAGCTAGAAGATAGCGTGAATGTATCACAGTGGGAGCGAGATGACTATAGGACTGAGCTTACAAACCAATCAAGCTAGAAGATAGCGTGAATGTATCAGAGTGGGAGCGAGATGACTATATGACTGAGCTTACAAACCAATCAAGCTGGAAGATAGCGTGAATGTATCACAGTGGGAGCGAGATGACTATATGACTGAGCTTACAAACCAATCAAGATAGAAGATAGCGTGAATGTATCACAGTGGGAGCGAGATGACCATAGGACTAAGCTTACAAACCAATCAAGATAGAAGATAGCGTGAATGTATCAGAGTGGGAGCGAGATGACTATAGGACTAAGCTTACAACCCAATCAAGCTAGAAGATAGCGTGAATGTATCACAGTGGGAGCGAGATGACCACAAGACTAAGCTTACAAACCAATCAAGCTAGAAGATGGCGTGAATGTATCAGAGTGGGAGCGAGATGACCATAGGACTAAGCTTACAAACCAATCAAGCTAGAAGATAGCGTGAATGTATCAGAGTGGGAGCGAGATGACTATATGACTGAGCTTACAAACCAATCAAGCTGGAAGATAGCGTGAATGTATCACAGTGGGAGCGAGATGACTATAGGACTGAGCTTACAAACCAATCAAGCTAGAAGATAGCGTGAATGTATCACAGTGGGAGCGAGATGACTATAGGACTGAGCTCACAAACCAATCAAGATAGAAGATAGCGTGAATGTATCACAGTGGGAGCGAGATGACTATATGACTGAGCTCACAAACCAATCAAGCTAGAAGATAGCGTGAATGTATCAGAGTGGGAGCGAGATGACTATAGGACTAAGCTTACAAACCAATCAAGATAGAAGATAGCGTGAATGTATCACAGTGGGAGCGAGATGACCATAGGACTAAGCTTACAAACCAATCAAGCTAGAAGATGGCGTGAATGTATCAGAGTGGGAGCGAGATGACTATATGACTGAGCTTACAAACCAATCAAGATAGAAGATAGCGTGAATGTATCACAGTGGGAGCGAGATGACTATAGGACTGAGCTTACAAACCAATCAAGCTAGAAGATAGCGTGAATGTATCAGAGTGAGAGCGAGATGACTATAGGACTAAGTTTACAAACCAATCAAGCTAGAAGATAGCGTGAATGTATCACAGTGGGAGCGAGATGACCATAGGACTAAGCTTACAAACCAATCAAGCTAGAAGATGGCGTGAATGTATCAGAGTGGGAGCGAGATGACTATATGACTGAGTTTACAAACCAATCAAGATAGAAGATAGCGTGAATGTATCAGAGTGAGAGCGAGATGACTATATGACTGAGCTTACAAACCAATCAAGCTAGAAGATAGCGTGAATGTATCAGAGTGGGAGCGAGATGACTATATGACTGAGTTTACAAACCAATCAAGCTAGAAGATGGCGTGAATGTATCACAGTGGGAGCGAGATGACTATATGACTGAGTTTACAAACCAATCAAGATAGAAGATAGCGTGAATGTATCAGAGTGGGAGCGAGATGACTATAGGACCAAGCTTACAAACCAATCAAGCTAGAAGATAGCGTGAATGTATGAGAGTGGGAGCGGGATGACTATAGGACTGAGCTTACAAACCAATCAAGCTAGAAGATAGCGTGAATGTATCAGAGTGGGAGCGAGATGACTATAGGACTGAGCTTACAAACCAATCAAGATAGAAGATAGCGTGAATGTATCAGAGTGGGAGCGAGATGACTATATGACTGAGCTTACAAACCAATCAAGCTAGAAGATAGCGTGAATGTATCACAGTGGGAGCGAGATGACTATAGGACTGAGCTTACAAACCGATCAAGCTAGAAGATAGCGTGAATGTATCAGAGTGAGAGCGAGATGACTATATGACTGAGCTTACAAACCAATCAAGCTAGAAGATAGCGTGAATGTATCACAGTGGGAGCGAGATGACCATATGACTGAGTTTACAAACCAATCAAGCTAGAAGATAGCGTGAATGTATCACAGTGGAAGCGAGATGACTATAGGACTGAGCTTACAAACCAATCAAGCTAGAAGATAGCGTGAATGTATCAGAGTGGGAGCGAGATGACTATATGACTGAGCTTACAAACCAATCAAGCTATAAGATAGCGTGAATGTATCACAGTGGGAGCGAGATGACTATAGGACTGAGCTTACAAACCAATCAAGCTAGAAGATAGCGTGAATGTATCGGAGTGAGAGCGAGATGACTATATGACTGAGCTTACAAACCAATCAAGCTAGAAGATAGCGTGAATGTATCACAGTGGGAGCGAGATGACTATATGACTGAGCTTACAAACCAATCAAGCTAGAAGATAGCGTGAATGTATCACAGTGGGAGCGAGATGACCATAGGACTAAGCTTACAAACCAATCAAGCTAGAAGATAGCGTGAATGTATCAGAGTGAGAGCGAGATGACTATATGACTGAGCCTACAAACCAATCAAGCTAGAAGATAGCGTGAATGTATCAGAGTGGGAGCGAGATGACTATATGACTGAGTTTACAAACCAATCAAGCTAGAAGATAGCGTGAATGTATCACAGTGGGAGCGAGATGACTATAGGACTGAGCTTACAAACCAATCAAGCTAGAAGATAGCGTGAATGTATCAGAGTGGGAGCGAGATGACTATATGACTGAGCTTACAAACCAATCAAGCTAGAAGATAGCGTGAATGTATCACAGTGGGAGCGAGATGACTATAGGACTGAGCTTACAAACCAATCAAGCTAGAAGATAGCGTGAATGTATCCGAGTGGGAGCGAGATGACCATAGGACTAAGCTTACAAACCAATCAAGCTAGAAGATAGAGTGAATGTATCAGAGTGGGAGCGAGATGACTATATGACTGAGTTTACAAACCAATCAAGATAGAAGATAGCGTGAATGTATCAGAGTGGGAGCGAGATGACTATAGGACTAAGCTTACAAACCAATCAAGCTAGAAGATAGCGTGAATGTATGAGAGTGGGAGCGGGATGACTATAGGACTGAGCTTACAAACCAATCAAGCTAGAAGATAGCGTGAATGTATCACAGTGGGAGCGAGATGACCATAGGACTAAGCTTACAAACCAATCAAGCTAGAAGATGGCGTGAATGTATCAGAGTGGGAGCGAGATGACTATATGACTGAGTTTACAAACCAATCAAGCTAGAAGATGGCGTGAATGTATCAGAGTGGGAGCGAGATGACTATATGACTGAGTTTACAAACCAATCAAGCTAGAAGATGGCGTGAATGTATCAGAGTGGGAGCGAGATGACTATATGACTGAGTTTACAAACCAATCAAGATAGAAGATAGCGTGAATGTATCACAGTGGGAGCGAGATGACTACAAGACTAAGCTTACAAACCAATCAAGCTAGAAGATAGCGTGAATGTATCAGAGTGGGAGCGAGATGACTATAGGGCTAAGCTTACAAACCAATCAAGATAGAAGATAGCGTGAATGTATCACAGTGGGAGCGAGATGACCATAGGACTAAGCTTACAAACCAATCAAGCTAGAAGATGGCGTGAATGTATCAGAGTGGGAGCGAGATGACCATAGGACTAAGCTTACAAACCAATCAAGCTAGAAGATAGCGTGAATGTATCAGAGTGGGAGCGAGATGACTATATGACTGAGCTTACAAACCAATCAAGCTAGAAGATAGCGTGAATGTATCACAGTGGGAGCGAGATGACTATAGGACTGAGCTTACAAACCAATCAAGCTAGAAGATAGCGTGAATGTATCAGAGTGGGAGCGAGATGACTATATGACTGAGCTTACAAACCAATCAAGCTGGAAGATAGCGTGAATGTATCACAGTGGGAGCGAGATGACTATATGACTGAGCTTACAAACCAATCAAGATAGAAGATAGCGTGAATGTATCACAGTGGGAGCGAGATGACCATAGGACTAAGCTTACAAACCAATCAAGATAGAAGATAGCGTGAATGTATCAGAGTGGGAGCGAGATGACTATAGGACTAAGCTTACAAACCAATCAAGCTAGAAGATAGCGTGAATGTATCACAGTGGGAGCGAGATGACCACAAGACTAAGCTTACAAACCAATCAAGCTAGAAGATGGCGTGAATGTATCAGAGTGGGAGCGAGATGACCATAGGACTAAGCTTACAAACCAATCAAGCTAGAAGATAGCGTGAATGTATCAGAGTGGGAGCGAGATGACTATATGACTGAGCTTACAAACCAATCAAGCTGGAAGATAGCGTGAATGTATCACAGTGGGAGCGAGATGACTATAGGACTGAGCTTACAAACCAATCAAGCTAGAAGATAGCGTGAATGTATCACAGTGGGAGCGAGATGACTATAGGACTGAGCTCACAAACCAATCAAGATAGAAGATAGCGTGAATGTATCACAGTGGGAGCGAGATGACTATATGACTGAGCTCACAAACCAATCAAGCTAGAAGATAGCGTGAATGTATCAGAGTGGGAGCGAGATGACTATAGGACTAAGCTTACAAACCAATCAAGATAGAAGATAGCGTGAATGTATCACAGTGGGAGCGAGATGACCATAGGACTAAGCTTACAAACCAATCAAGCTAGAAGATGGCGTGAATGTATCAGAGTGGGAGCGAGATGACTATATGACTGAGCTTACAAACCAATCAAGATAGAAGATAGCGTGAATGTATCACAGTGGGAGCGAGATGACTATAGGACTGAGCTTACAAACCAATCAAGCTAGAAGATAGCGTGAATGTATCAGAGTGAGAGCGAGATGACTATAGGACTAAGTTTACAAACCAATCAAGCTAGAAGATAGCGTGAATGTATCACAGTGGGAGCGAGATGACCATAGGACTAAGCTTACAAACCAATCAAGCTAGAAGATGGCGTGAATGTATCAGAGTGGGAGCGAGATGACTATATGACTGAGTTTACAAACCAATCAAGATAGAAGATAGCGTGAATGTATCAGAGTGAGAGCGAGATGACTATATGACTGAGCTTACAAACCAATCAAGCTAGAAGATAGCGTGAATGTATCAGAGTGGGAGCGAGATGACTATATGACTGAGTTTACAAACCAATCAAGCTAGAAGATGGCGTGAATGTATCACAGTGGGAGCGAGATGACTATATGACTGAGTTTACAAACCAATCAAGATAGAAGATAGCGTGAATGTATCAGAGTGGGAGCGAGATGACTATAGGACCAAGCTTACAAACCAATCAAGCTAGAAGATAGCGTGAATGTATGAGAGTGGGAGCGGGATGACTATAGGACTGAGCTTACAAACCAATCAAGCTAGAAGATAGCGTGAATGTATCACAGTGGGAGCGAGATGACCATAGGACTAAGCTTACAAACCAATCAAGCTAGAAGATGGCGTGAATGTATCAGAGTGGGAGCGAGATGACTATATGACTGAGTTTACAAACCAATCAAGCTAGAAGATGGCGTGAATGTATCAGAGTGGGAGCGAGATGACTATATGACTGAGTTTACAAACCAATCAAGCTAGAAGATGGCGTGAATGTATCAGAGTGGGAGCGAGATGACTATATGACTGAGTTTACAAACCAATCAAGATAGAAGATAGCGTGAATGTATCACAGTGGGAGCGAGATGACTACAAGACTAAGCTTACAAACCAATCAAGCTAGAAGATAGCGTGAATGTATCAGAGTGGGAGCGAGATGACTATAGGACTAAGCTTACAAACCAATCAAGCTAGAAGATAGCGTGAATGTATGAGAGTGGGAGCGGGATGACTATAGGACTGAGCTTACAAACCAATCAAGCTGGAAGATAGCGTGAATGTATCAGAGTGGGAGCGAGATGACTATAGGACTAAGGTTACAAACCAATCAAGCTAGAAGGTAGCGTGAATGTATCAGAGTGGGAGCGAGATGACTATATGACTGAGCTTACAAACCAATCAAGCTAGAAGATAGCGTGAATGTATCAGAGTGGGAGCGAGATGACTATATGACTGAGCTTACAAACCAATCAAGCCAGAAGATAGCGTGAATGTATCAGAGTGGGAGCGAGATGACTATTGGACTAAGCTTACAAACCAATCAAGATAGAAGATAGCGTGAATGTATCAGAGTGGGAGCGAGATGACCATAGGACTAAGCTTACAAACCAATCAAGCTAGAAGATGGCGTGAATGTATCACAGTGGGAGCGAGATGACTATAGGACTGAGCTTACAAACCAATCAAGCTAGAAGATAGCGTGAATGTATCCGAGTGGGAGCGAGGTGACTATAGGACTGAGCTTACAAACCAATCAAGCTAGAAGATAGCGTGAATGTATCACAGTGGGAGCGAGATGACTATAGGACTGAGCTTACAAACCAATCAAGCTAGAAGATAGCGTGAATGTATCAGAGTGGGAGCGAGATGACTATAGGACTAAGCTTACAAACCAATCAATCTAGAAGATAGCGTGAATGTATCAGAGTGGGAGCGAGATGACTATATGACTGAGCTTACAAACCAATCAAGCTAGAAGATAGCGTGAATGTATCACAGTGGGAGCGAGATGACTATAGGACTGAGCTTACAAACCAATCAAGCTAGAAGATAGCGTGAATGTATCCGAGTGGGAGCGAGGTGACTATAGGACTGAGCTTACAAACCAATCAAGCTAGAAGATAGCGTGAATGTATCACAGTGGGAGCGAGATGACTATATGACTGAGCTTACAAACCAATCAAGCTAGAAGATAGCGTGAATGTATCACAGTGGGAGCGAGATGACCATAGGACTAAGCTCACAAACCAATCAAGCTAGAAGATAGCGTGAATGTATCAGAGTGGGAGCGAGATGACTATATGACTGAGCTTACAAACTAATCAAGCTAGAAGATAGCGTGAATGTATCCGAGTGGGAGCGAGATGACTATAGGACTGAGCTTACAAACCAATCAAGCTAACAAATAGCGTGAATGTATCAGAGTGGGAGCGAGATGACTATAGGACTGAGCTTACAAACCAATCAAGCTAGAAGATAGCGTGGATGTATCACAGTGGGAGCGAGATGACTATAGGACTGAGCTTACAAACCAATCAAGCTAGAAGATAGCGTGAATGTATCAGAGTGAGAGCGAGATGACTATAGGACTGAGCTAACAAACCAATCAAGCTAACAAATATGTCAATAAACATCAAAATTGAAGTTCGAGTCCCACAAAATCTGTTTTCCATTCATCAAAATCGCTTTTTAATTCATTTTCAAAATGTGAATGATGATTTTTTCGGATTGATCTGAATTAATAATGATAAATATTCAAAAAGGAAGCTCTGTTCATAGTTTCATATCTATTATCATTAAGTGTCCATTTACAAATATTTGTATCTCTTGAATTATTTCTTTAAGAGAAGCCTCATTATAGATTATGAAAGCAAGTACCGGTTACAGGTACGGTAAAAGCGTTATTATCTTTTTTTTTATAGTGATATCCTATGCTGACGCTGTTATTCAATAGCAAATACGTCCGTTAGTGATAATGAATATATATAAAATTTGATGAACTATACTACTAGGAAAACGCGTTATGTTTTTCCGCGCTGCTGAATGAGCTGAAACATATCCACATACGATTGGCTGCATGGTTATACATATACCCGCCTTGAGATACAAACAATACGTCACTGCCTTCCTGTTGCTCTCATTACTCATCCTAATTAATTTCTTCAATAATACGAAATGCCTTGTTCGAATCGTTCTGAATACATTGGTGATACTTGTTTCTTGGATTCGATTAGTATCTTATAGCTTACAGCGAGGTAAAAACATTACATTACATATTTTGTTAGATCAAAACGACTAATCCAATTCGAGTGTGAGTTTAATTGAAATTAGGTCTTCGCTTCGCTCATCCAATCAGTTATGAAAAATATTTCGCTCGTTGATTGACTGTTGAGATCGCATAAATTAGCCTCGTCCGCATATCTTGACGCAAAACGAGATCTCGGTTGAGAACAGGTTCCCTGCGAACAAGAACCAGACATACGGAAGAGACCGGCCGAATTATTAACTCTCAGTTAACATTTCGTTAATGCTAACGACCTGACTAATTACTCGTTAACCGCCGCCGTGGTTCAAAGAGATGTCCGTCGGACTTGTCAACAGGGGAGATTGAGAAGGCAGTGGGATGATGAGATGGGCCGACAGCGCATTCTAGTGAGCAAACGATGGAAAATAATTCGTTTGGATTTTGATATGGTGAGTGTGTTGTGAAAGTACTGTGCAGAGCGAATCATCTATGAAGTGAGAGGAAAACGAATACAAAATTGGGAAATATTGAATATTTTCAATTTTTTCCACTCAAGAAACGTTTGAATAAAATTTTCATTACAACCTATGGGCTGGAATTACATGTGAAAGTACGGTATAACAATCAATTATAGGATATATAAAATGAATTTCACAAAATGAATAAGAGAACAAATGAACGATACAGCTAATAAACATCACATTGGAATATGAAATGATATATATATATATGTTATAAAAATGGTATAGTATTTAATTTTTCTAATTTTTTAAATATTTTATATAATAAGTGAAAATATTTGACCTTGGAATTTTTTATGTAGGCCTACAATGAATCTGATTATATGTATCAGAACATTCCCGTGACTTTCTTAATGGTTTGTGAAAATGGACAATGTATTAATTCTGACGATATTTTTTTTACCTATGACAATTCTTGTTTTTTATACTTTAATTTAGAATGTATCGAATGGGTGAAATTATAATTATTCATTCTGATTAGGTAGATTGGATGTTCATTTTTATCGACGGAATTCTATGCATCCGGCTAGGTTTGATCAACCAGAGTATAGCTCGAAACTGTGTTATACGAGATGAAGATTTATAGAGATATTTTCTAATGATGTGAAATTGAAATTTGAAATTAAAATTTGAAGTTTATGAGTTAAAAACTTCTTGTGTTTTAAAAGATCGAAGAAGTTGATTCGGAAATGAAGAGTACAAAGTTGTAAATTAAGAAAATGTGAATTTGTGAAATTCTAGAAACCGCAGCTTGAAAATTCGATAGTCAAAGACCTGAACCGAACAAAAGTGAATGAATTATTTTTTCTAGAATTGAACAGATGTTTTAAAACTGAAAAATAAATAACGTGCATATACATATGATTTCAACTCTGGAAACCAAGTTTATATAAAATAACCACAATTCTTATATGTCAACTGTGAAACCTTGTAACTGAAATTCAGAATTCAATAGAAATTATCACTAGGCTTGATATTAGCATTTGGGAGAAACCACATATGAGCTCAAACTCACAAAACTGTATTTCAATCAGAATAAATTAGATAAATAGATAAACATGGTGGTTAGTTACGAAATTGCATGACATCATCAAGTAATTACTTCAGAAGATAATTTTTAAATCATATTTAATCCCCTGCGGAAAACAGTATGATTCCACGGCACGCAAACATCAACTCATCGTATATACTATATATTCCTCCCAAATAGTCTTAATTATAATACTTGGAAAGAAACAAAAAAACTTCCAAGAAAATTCGCAAAACATATCTAACGAAACTGCATTATTCATAAATGCCCCAAAAAACATAACAATGGCCTTGCAATTTGTTGAACGAGTATAATTAGACCTGGCGAAACAGTACTTCTTCGATAACACACGATGCTATACGCTCCAAGCTATACTTAGGGGCGAAATTAAAACAACGACGACGAATAATGTTTCAGAAAATAATAATTATGCTAATATTTATTTACCTTGTAAAAATCTTCACAGAAATTAATTATCACCTCGTTCCTTGGTTAATTGATGTAGTTCGCACAGTGGCAGGCCACAACTACCTGTAGCGCATACCTGTAGCGCATACCTGTAGCGCACTGCATTTAATTACTAGACAGACGCAACAATTAAAGCGGATCACACTCATGTGTAATTAAGTTTACCTTATTTGTGTTGTTAAAGGCAGGTTTTAAGAAGGGCCGGGTGACTGCAGGTCTCAGTTATGTAATGTGTGGAGTTAAATATAAGTGATCAGCATTCTTCTGCATGTGTGTGTGTTTGTGTGTGTGTGTGTGTGTGTGTGTGTGTGTGTGTGTGTGTGTGTGTGTGTGAGCAGTGGCGTAGATGTAGGGAGCTGTATAGGAACCAAGGTACGTTACATTCATTCCGTGTGTATTTAGTACATTTTGAATATGAGATATTATTACAATGTTTTGAAAAAAATTTCGAATAAAGAATGATTTTGAAAATGAACAATATAGATAATGATGTTGTTTTTTCATATTTTTTGGTCAGCCTTTACAATGTTAATTCACTTAACTGAGCGATTGAATTGGTAAGTTGAATCAGTTGAAAAGAGAGAGAGAGACAGAGATAAGAGAGAGAGAGAGGGGGGGAGAGAGTTGGCAGAGGGGGGAGAGAGAGGGAGAGAGAAATTGGTGGTACTCTCTTGATAAATTGGTAAATTGAATGTGGTGTTAAGATCACCCTCATGACGTCCTGCTTGAACGATCCTACTTTCATCCTTCCTTTATATATTGTATCAAGTTTCGATGTAATTAAAAAAAAAATTGAATCGTCTCACTATTAACTCAAATTACAAATTGCATGCAGATAAAAACCATCGTGAAGATATTTCACTATGAGATTTGAGAATGTGAAACCTCCACTGAATAATAATTGGCTCAATGTGCTAATACAGATTCAAGTCATGAATATAGGGCGTGGGTTCGAGTCCAACACAACGCACCACAGTTTATGTTTACATCCATCACTCATCACTACAATATGCAATCTCCAAGCCGAAGATATAATACCATCACTCCATCAGTGAGCGTACACCAGCACTTCAACAACACAACAGTAGAACAGGATAACAAGTTGAGCAGTGCACTGAAGAGATAATTGTACACAGCAATATGTTGACTGCAAACGTTTTTACGACGGGTTCAAATTAAACTAAACCATCAACTACGACGCCATCAAGTTTGACGACCAATATGTACATTTAACGAAGCACCGTAAATACACTTGGAGCGACCAACTATCGTTGAACACTGAATCATAAAACTTATTTTACAACCCACACAATTTTACATATTATATTATGAAAAAAATGCGAAATCCATGAATAAACCATCTACCGTACTCGTTTTATTTGCAAGTTACACCTCGAGAGATGTCAGTGAATCAATAATTTATATTTCACAATTTGTAAGTAAAGTATGGAGTAGGCCCTAATTATACAGGAAAACGGGAAAGGGCAAGAGAGAGATTAGAAAGAGATGGGTAGGGAGAGAGACTTTGAAGGAAAAGGAGAGAGAAAATGAGAGAGAGGAGGTGAAACAGCAACATAAATTCGGCAGGAGTCGAATGTAAATTAGAAATGGCAAGCAGGTTGTTTTCTGTCAAATCTTGTTAGAATTGTATGGTAAGTAGGTAAATTATCACGGCCAATCCAACACCTAGTCGACACTCTCTATCGCCATCGTTAACGGATAGACGAGACGGTCGTTCGGGACCGTCACGGTCAGATATAATTATTTATAAGCAATAAACTCTCCGGTATCGCGATTAATTTAACGGTCTCAAAGAGAATCGTTAACGCTGACTTCATGTTTATAGATTGTGTGTTTAACGGCTACTGGACGGTAAGTCGTTACAATAAGAGAACGGTTGGACCGTTTTCGAGAATATATTGGCACTGAAACAATAAGAGCGCTGAGTTCTTGTGGAAATATTATTAATAATTCACATTCAGCGATTGTATTATAGCTGTTTTATGAATATTGTTCTCGTGCAGAAAGTTAATCGGATATAAAACGAGACCACAGTAGGATTTTTAATCATCTCATTTTTGAAAATGTTGTCTCATAATGGAGAGAAATAGAAGACGATTAGTAGTAGATACTGGTCGTGGAGACTGGATGGAGAGATAGGTGAGAGTTGGTATGGTGAGCAAGAAGGAAGAGGACGAGAAAAGAATGCATAATGAATAATGGACATTTTAATTTCTGAAAGAGATTTCTATGAAATAGAAGTTATTCATTGTCATTGTAAACTATTACGTATCATGTCATTTGTGTCTGATGTGAAAGGATAATTAATCGAAACGTGTGACCGAGTGGTTAATACACTTTAACCGTCATTCAGGAGACCGGGGTTTGATCCTGATGTTTTCAATTGTATTATTCACAGATGGAATGTAATAATCTCCGTGGAAAAAGAATGAAATGAATAAATAAATGTTGTGAGGGGTTTTTCGTGGTTTCCCTCTGTCGTTGAGGTCGATACTGGGATGGTTCCACAACAACAGGCCACGACCAACTTCTTCCCACTATCAAAAAAAAAACATGAAAAAAACATCTCATCTCATCTCATCATTCCATCATCTCAAATATCATTCAACGACGTCAATAGATCGTAGTCATAGGTAGAGCGCTTTGGTGAACCCAATATAGATAAGGAAGAGAACGAAGAAAGACTATCTATAATGGATAATGGACATTTCAATTTATGAAACAGAATAATTATAATTATAATTTTGTCTTTGTAACTATTCATATATAATTCATTTTTGTCTAATGCGAAACAATAACTTCTAGAAAGTGAGTTCATCTCTGGGCTATATAAATATGACTTATTTCATTATCGAACTAAACCTATTATGATCATTAAAATAACGAACAAGTATAATAATTTGTACTTGCCTCGAAGCAAATAAACAACATGCAGTAGACCATCTGGCGGCAGTGTCTAGTGAGCCCACCTTTATTCACCACCCAGCCCAACCACACTGTAGGTGCTATGTTTGACAGTGTCCAATACGGCGAGAAAAAACACCCATTGCGAAACTTATGGGACTTGTAGACTTGTACGATCCGAGGCGGGGTGGGGGCAAACGCATAAAATATGCATTTTTATCATCGATACACCTTGGCTGGGCAAATCACAAATCACCGAATGTTGGTTGGGTTGAGGCTACGCCCCGCTTTACTTTGGTCCATCTCACGGCCCTCTGCGGCCCGCTGCGGCCCACTGCTTGACGCGGGCGAGATGAAGACTCGGTAAATAACAGCTACGAAAACATAGCGAAGGATTGCGAGGGTTGAAATGTGCATTTTACCATGAAGAAGTATGAATGTATATTTGATTGATTGAGAATGAGAGATGGTTGTATACAGCAATGAGACAGCTGCAAACGCAAATATATATATATATATATATATATATATATATATATATATATATATATATATATATATATATATATATATATATATATAAATATATATATATATATATATATACATATATAAATATATATATATATATATATATAAATATGAATATATATATATATATATATATATATATATATATATATATATATATATATATATGTATATATATATATATATATATATATATACATATATATATATATATATATATATATATATATATATATATATATTCATATATATATATATATATATATATATATATATATATATATATATATATATATATATATATATATATATATATATATGGGTGATGATTCCGGAAATAGATATCAATCCAAACA
The DNA here is from genome assembly GCA_964007535.1 of Brachyptera risi. NCBI lineage: Eukaryota > Metazoa > Arthropoda > Insecta > Plecoptera > Taeniopterygidae > Brachyptera > Brachyptera risi. The sequence continues at coordinate 16,633,243 of OZ023329.1, read as the reverse complement.
TCTACATTGGGGAGGAAAAACTCTTCAATCTTTTCATTATTATCATGTTCTTGTGTCCTGATTTGTTTTTCTTTCCGTTTTCCTATATGTAAACAATATACCCAATATAATACATAAAATATAGCCTATAGGCCATATGTGCGAAATATATATTTGGGGGGAGGTAAGATCGCCCCTGTCCGAACGATACTATCTTTCATCCAGAGCCTCAACTGGAGAGCAATGATCTTGTATCAAGTTTTGTTGTTGGTGAAAATATTTTATGAAATTATCAATACATTTATAAAATCATGAATCAACTTCTTGTCATCTTCATCCCACATTCCCAATATTTACCTCCACTGAATCGACCGAAACACCTTATCGTCAACACTACACGAGCCACGAGACGGTCGCTCGAACCTTCACTTTACAGCTAATTAGTCCACCTTATTAGCCCCACATCCGATTGCTTCAAATCGACCAATGAGTGATGAGAATTAACAAATCTGTCTAACCTCACCATAACACGCTACTCATAACATAAATACAGTGAGGATAAATTCAAATGAAGAATAGTATCCACTATATGAAAAGAATCATAATCCATAAATATATTTTTTTTCATTCAAAGTGTGACAAAACTAATTGGATACATATCACATAGGTATACATAAACACTTTACCCCTTTGGTGTTCAAGATTTGTATAATACAACTTTTAATTAAAATGGGTGAAAATGTGAATTATATTTCGATGTTCGAAAACGGTAATAAAGTATAATTAAAGGTTGAAAGTGTTTGGTTTTATGACCCGACTACTGAATGTGGATGCTTTACGACGTGGAAGGTGATCAAGAAACGAACATGGTGCAAGAGAATGAGAATAAATAAAGTTAGCGAGGTATTTCATTATATTCATTAGTGGTATGTATATATAAGTTGATCGGTTGTGTTCCCGACTGCCTGTTCGCGTACTGCCTACACTACCCAAACCATCTATGATATTAAAAGAAATAATATTACAACTATTTATAATAAACTACCTATCCATATCCATATAACCATCCTTGAACCAACTTTTATCCCTATATATATATATATATATATATATATATATATATATATATATATATATATATATATATATATATATATATATATATATATATATATATATATATATATATATATATATATATATATATATATATATATATATATATATATATATATATATATATATATATATATATATATATATATATATATATATATATATATATATATATATATATATATATATATATATATATATATATATATATATATATATATATATATATATATATATATATATATATATATATATATATATATATATATATATATATATATATATATATATATATATATATATATATATATATATATATATATATATATATATATATATATATATATATATATATATATATATATATATATATATATATATATATATATATATATATATATATATATATATATATATATATATATATATATATATATATATATATTTACATACATATATATACATATATATATATATATATATATATATATATATATATATATATATATATATATATATGAATATATATATATATATATATATATATATATATATATATATATATATATATATATATATATATGTATATATATATATATATAAATATTTATATATATATATATATATATATATATATATATATATATATATATATATATATTCACCAACTTTTGTGAACAGTTCAAAATTAGTAAGCTAACAGTTCATCACATAAGTATGCTGGCCTTGAGAGGTTCGATCGCAATACTCACAAATCATATATATGGTCAACAGCTGAGGTCTTGATCTGATCTCTGTCAAACAGAAGCGTCCACGTTCAAGTTTCCCAGTGGTTCAATTGGCCTAAGTTATTGATGTTATAAATATATATATACAATTTTTTTTCCATTTTTTCTTTCATTGTGTTTTATATAATTTTTCATTTGTGTTTTTCATTAGTGTTTTGCTTATTTTAAATTTGTTGCTATTTGCTATTTGTGATACTGTGTCCACGTGGCAACCGTATTGTCGGCAGTGTTTTTTTTTAATAAAACCCATATATATATATATATATGAATATAAACATATATATATATATATATATATATATATATATATATATATATATATTTTTTTTTTTTATTTAATTTGGTACGTTAACCGAATTATATTGGTGTCAGATGAATGATTAATGTGATGATGGGATGATAAGATGAAGATTCCTTAGTTAATGGCAAGGATAGTGGGAAAGAAGCGGTCGTGGTATATATTGTAGGAATCTACCAGCGTTGTCGTGGACATACAGAGGGAAACCACGAGAAACCCCCGCAAAGACGGACGGTGGCGGAGATCGAACCAGGTCCGATAAGTCCTCCACCTCCCGGATCAAATAAAGAGAGCGCGTTAATCACTGAACTACATGTGCCAGTCAACTTTCATCCTTCAAAGAGCATCCCGGCCCTGAAATCAGATTTCACTGGATAATGATGATATATAGGACTATATCTTTTTTTAAGGTGTTTTATTTAGAGTATACAAATTACATAATTGACACCACAAATAATTCCCACAAAGCCAGAGGCTCATCTGTGGAACATACATATTATATACAAATCATACAGACGTGTCAATTTAAAGAAAGGTATTATAAATAATTATTTGAATCTTTACAATTGAACTATAATAACAAAACAAACAAGTACCAGCAGAAGAAAAACATTGGACATCTGAATTTCGTATTTACATCTGAATGTACCTGATTTCAGAGAAAACCAGGTATCTCAATCGCAGAAACTATGATGCATGTTTTGTCCTCCAGAGGCCGTGAGTCAAGACGTGGACATTAGAGATTCTGTATGGAAACATGAACAGAATCGAGTACTATACGTCACGACTCACACAAATAGCCGGGACCCGGAGGACAAATAAATAAATTATAATGTCTGAAAATAAGATCATGATTTCTAGTTTTCTCAGAAATTAGTGAGATGTATGTTATCATCATTCGTCAAAATCTAATTGCAGGGTGGTAATGTCCTCTGAATATAAGCTAAAGCTAAAATCGTTCCTACTTTTGTAATACTAGGATTCGCTGTTTTTAAATAAAATAACTACTACTACAATCAATACAAACGATAAAGACATATCGATGACGTATGAAGAACAGGAAGGGCAGCCGCCGTCCATCGAACCATCAGTCTGTCACCATGATGCACACGTTGTTGTTGTTATTGTTGTTGTTGTTTTGTTGTTGTTCTAGCCTATATCAACCCAATTTAACTAAGGCACAGTATTACCAAGTCCAGTTAGTCTTCATCTGACAGTTCAAACTTGTCATTAGCAACATGCTATTTGCTTTGCTATTTGTTTTCACCAACTCTCAGATAAATACTTAATAGCCTTGGTAATACTGGGCCTAACTTCGACAACCTAACCTGAACCATTCTGAACTGACTTAAACCAACTAAATCCACCTATACAAACTATGTTACTATCTACATACGAGAGAAAACGCAAGTATGAAGTCGAAAGTGCCACATCGCAAATCTCAACATTTGGTACATCGTCGTCAAAATACGACAGTTCGAAAACGCAATTCAATTTATTCATAAGTAATTTAAATTGGGCTCGATCAGCGACGCACTGTACTGATAACTAGGATCTATTGGCGTCGGTGAATGATATATCAGATGGTAGGATGATGAGATGAGAGGTTATTTTATTATGTGTATTTGGTTAGTAGGTATGAATCGGTCATGGCTTGTTGTTTAGGAACCATTCTAGTTTTGATCTGAACGACAGAGAGAAACCTCTGTCAGGATGGTCAACCATGGTGGAAATGGAACCCAGGTCTCTTGAATGACGGTTCAGTGTGTTAACCACTTGGTCACTCGTCTCGGTAGAACGCAGCCCATTTACGACAATATATATTTGCGCTTGTTCTCAAATGGCTGATCTAATGAAACAAAACGTGGATATCAGTTGAACGGTGATTTAATATGGTATCCGACGGTGAGGAATGTATACTAGTGTCTAAGTGTGAATATGGCGTTGTTTTCGGTGATGCACGGCGGGAGGGGGGGGGGAAGATATCCGATAGTGCACTCACATCAATCCAGTTACAAGCTGTGCAATTGAATCTCATGTACGCAATCGTGATGGTAAAAAACATCTACACTTGGATGGTGAGAATAAAAGTAGCACATGCATATAAATAAGTCTATATTTCACAATGGATTTAGACTAATATCCACAAGTAAAAGTAAAGAGCCTTACACATTTTAGTGCATTTAGTTAAAAGAAGAAGGAACGAAAATTGTGAAAATTGAATTTCCATTTTGATATTTAATGTTGAATCAATTCCATGGGCTTACATATATTATATTTTAGCTAACACATTGAAACTTTGATTTTATAATTTTTGATTGTTTTTGATTTGATGTGATTCATATTTCAACCTGAGTCGTATGATGATGTAATTCTGCATAAGGTATAGTAACTACTGATATAGTCTCATCTGATGATTATTATTGTATTTCATTCATGTGCTGTGCCTCTATTGTGTTCTTTGTGATTGCGTACTGTCAATTGAATAGCAGAAATATGCTGAATAAAACTATCTATCTTGAACGTTAGACTATCACAAAAATCTTGTAAATAATATATTCGAACAATATCTTCAACATACGAACTATGTTGATTTTCATAGAGGTTTATTTGTGGTAAAATTCTATAAATTCTTGGAGATAATTTCCCCACAGACCCCATGTAATTTTCCATGACCGACACAGCATAGCTTCGAAAACTCGATGAAATTCAAAATTTAAAATTAAGAGAAAAAAACAGAAATCACGATTATATCATGGTTTTATCATAACTGTCTGTCAATTATCATCATTAAATTTTTATAATAATGATAATTATCATTATTATTATTGTCGACTTGACTTGGCGAGATTCAGCGTAGTATAGGGCCTATAGCTTACGTCTGGCCTCGCTACTGGGGCAGTGACAAACTGGCCCAGTAGCACGTCACGCTACAAGGCTACCTAGCTATTCTTACGTCTGGCCTCGCTACTGGGGCAGTGACAAACTGGCCCAGTAGCACGTCACACTACAAGGCTACAAGGCTACGACTGACACTTACACACTAACTAATGTTTTCACAATTTGTACCTGAAATGCTTCGATTGAGAGTCATAGTTCGATGTGGGCTGTGACGATATAGCTGAATCACACTCAAATAACTCTTCATCACAACAAAATATTAAAATACGTCAAAAAGTTTCACGGATCAATTTTTAGCCCATTTACCTTCAACGTATGGTATCCATACGCTACAACATGACACTAATAGAGAGTTCAAGAGCACCCAGAAACACAAACACTATCGATGGTGACTTAAAATGATTGTATTGATTGTATTATTGTATTATATATATATATATATATATATATATATATATATATATATATATATATATATATATATATATATATATATATATATAATTTTTAGAAGATTTTTTATTACACATTATATGAGTTACTTACAGATATCGTAGACCCACAAAGTCATAACAAGACTTGTCTGTGGGTCTACTGATTAATGTTATCATACTTGAATACACATCACAAGAAATGTCTGGATAGCAGCTAGTGAACTTAATATAATAAAAAGAAATAAAATACTTCTTCACTCCTCTTTTGACAATGAATAAGACATAATAATCTTGTCATGAAAGGTATTGCTATAATTTTAAATTTCAAGATGATAATTTACTATAAGGTATAATTTTGACAAATTCATTCTGTCATTTCAATTTTTACACCGGACAGTTTGTATATGTTTAATGAATCCTAGGTGGAAGTTTGTTGAACAGGGTCGGTATTATATATTGTTTCCCCTGTTTTCCATACGAATTAATATAAAATGGTGGTACAAATTTGTCCTTATATGTAACCATGTTCAGCTTTATTCTTGTATTCACTTGAAAAATGATTGTATTGATTGTATTATTGTATTATATATGATTGTATTTATCGGCATGATTGTTGTCAGTATGAGTGTATTGATTGGCATGACACTGTATTAGAGGTGCTGATACTCAACAAAGTATCTGCGCAAATAACCTCGTCGTTGGCGCGCCGCTAAACACCACAATTCGTTCGTTCATTGGAATGGATTGTAATTCTTTCTTGAAACAGTCCACACATACTCTCGACATACATAATTACTTTCATCAGAACAACTTCATTAACATATTTGTTTCAAGTGATGCGAACATCTTTCTGCATTGGTTTGGTGAAAAAGAATACATTTTCCGAAATTAACCCCATTTTATATGAAGGTTTTTCGGTTTATTGAATTCAAAAAACGAATTTATTTATCTAAAATTATTCAAATGGGTCTGTCAATAGCCCAGTCTACAAACGAATATTTGTCAACGTCCTTCCTGACTTCTCTTGGTCTTCATTTATTTTAACAGGTTCAACGACGCACTTTACTGATGACTACGATCCATTGACGTCGGTGAATGACGTATGCGATGGTGGGATGGTGAGATGAAAGGATATATTTCATCATGTGTTTCCGGATAGTGGGAAGGAGTCAGTCGTGACCTGTTGTTATGGGACCATCCCAGTATTGACCAGAATGACAGAGGGAAAACACGAAAACACCCCGTCAGGATGGTCGACCACGACGGAGATCAAAATCCGGACTCCTGAATAACGATTCAGTGTACTAACCACTCGACCAGGCATCTCACTCCATGAAAACATGAATTATCATTACAATCATCTTTGTTACTACAGATGCATATATTTTTTTGTTCTTTATATTCTTATTACACTTTATAGACTTACACTTCAAACTTGTTTTTAGTTATTATTCACGTAATTTTTAGTATTGTATCTATGTTATCATTCGTAATCTCATTTCATGTGGCAAAATCAATGTAATGAATACAGTATTATACAATGTTTGTATTCTATACTGAAGTTTCAAAGGTTGTTTATATATTTTTATGTTCAACCATGTCTTGAACATAAAATTGATTTTAAAGACAATAAATACTTATACTTACTTACTTACTATTAAATTTAAGTATGAAATAAGATTTTAATTTAAGTTCAGTCACAGATCTGGTTCAGTCAATGTTCAGGGTATGGGTTCGAATCCCGCAGAGACAAGGGCTTTTGTAAACCGATCCCATCATTCAAATCCCCCCAAAACCTGGTTAGTGACGGGGTCAGAAGACAAACAACAATACCGTAACCACATGAAGTACCAGTTTGTTCCTAGGTCTTGTTTTTCCGTCAGCTTATTTAGTGTCAGTCCGGATCAGCCATGAATATGATGCAGCTGTTATATTGGCCGTCTCGGTGAGCTAGGTTGGACGTGACGAAGGACCAGGTTTAGGGGCGCATTGAACTCCTCAAGACACAGTGGCGGGCACGGCCAGTGGCGGACCAGTGGACCCCTGCTGGGGGGGGGGTTCGTCACGCAATGAGGGCCAATCAATGTGAATATATTGTTTCACTTTAAATAGAAAAATAATAGAAGATAGCGTTTTATAGTTAGTTTCCGCCAGAATGATTAATAATTATTATATTGTAATGAAATAATGGATGATTTGAAATAATTGGAAATTGAGTGATAAGATCACCCTTGCAGTGCCTTGCCGAACGATCACACTTTTATCCATAGCATCAATTGGGAAAAAATGATCCTGTATCAAGTTTCGATGTTGACAAGGAAACATCTCCGCCAAGATTATCGATCTTACCTAGTGGTTTCACTCGGCTGTCAATCTTGTTCTATTTCACGAGTAGGCCTACTGTTCTTGAACTTACCGATCGCTGCTCGCCGTAGTGTACAATATAAAACTGTCTGTCATGCCTTCTACATACATCAAAATTTGATTTTTCGAGTGACTGTTGCTATAGCTGAGTCATCGTAAACGAAATTTTGAGAGCAAAGTTATAGTTAAAACTACTGAAGTTATATCACTACTATAGGTGATTGACTATCGGTAGGTAGGTTCAGAGATTTGGCCGGTGAATTGGTACACATTTACAACAATGGTGGGTTGCACAGAGTTGTACCACCATAAGAGATCGGCAAACCAACGCAACCCTCAATACATCTTGCTCATGATGCGCGGTGCTAGTGAAAATGAAGAAATTCATTTCCACTTTTTTCCATTCTCTTGAACCGGCGTAATTGAATGAGAGTAGGCCTATATCAACTCGAAAATAATTTTGATGCATTTGTTTTTGTGAATTGAATCAGTATTAAAATGATACGTCAATGAATTTCATCACATTTCTGGTATTCATTGACTTATTATCTCAAAACTGATTGAATTCACATAAATAGAATGACATAGAATTGCATTTATGGAGTCCAATGAATAAATGAATGAATAAATGAATATTAAAGAGAGAGTATATAATTATCCCTTTCGAGATCTATTCGAAATCGTTTGGGAGTTCAAAGCTGCAGCTAGTTTCTCTGAACAGTTACAAAAAAGTCTACACTCATTCAGTTGGAAAGCGCCCGGTCACAAGTGTATCTACCAACTGAGACGAGTGGCTAGCTCAGTGAACCTTCATTCACGAGACCAGTAAACGATTCCCACCATGGTCGCTCATCCTGACAGCCGGGGTTTTTTCGTAGTTTCCCTCTGTCGTAAGGTCAATACTGAGATGGATACTTATCAAAAGGTCATGACCTATACTTTTTCGTATACCGTCAAAAAACACACAACAAAATAACCTTTCATCCCATCATCTCATGTATCATTCACCGACGCCAATACGGATCTCGTCGGATTCACGTCGTTTAGCCGAATACAAATAAAGTGACGCCCTCGGTAGCTCGGTCAGTTGAGGCACCGCTTCGGAAACTGGAATCACCGTTGGGCGTGGATTCGAGTCCCGCGTAAGGCATGAGTTCTTTTTAACGTTCCTTCACCTAACATCACTTCATAGTTTCACAATCACCAGCTCACTCGTACCCCCGTATATCTCAGCTGTTGGTGGGGTCGTTTAACAAACTATAATCATCACGAATTAATGATATCTCCCGAAGATCTGTAGCACGCCACTGGCACGGCCCCCTATGTCCGACAAGTTCACTGCCTCTCGGTTACCTCCCGGCGTGTCATTGAGTGACACCGACACGCATATCTGGCTGGATCGCCAATACAACTATCAGATCCGTATCTGCATGTCGACCCACCCGCCAACTATCAGATCCGTATCTGTCGACCCACCCGCCAACTATCAGATCCGTATCTGTCGACCCATGCACCCGCCAACTATCAGATCCGTATCTGCATGTCGACCCACCCGCCAACTATCAGATCCGTATCTGTCGACCCACCCGCCAACTATCAGATCCGTATCTGTCGACCCATGCACCCGCCAACTATCAGATCCGTATCTGCATGTCGACCCATGCACCCGCCAACTATCAGATCCGTATCTGTCGACCCATGCACCCGCCAACTATCAGATCCGTATCTGCATGTCGACCCATGCACCCGCCAACTATCAGATCCGTATCTGTCGACCCAACCGCCAACTATCAGATCCGTATCTGTCGACCCATGCACCCGCCAACTATCAGATCCGTATCTGCATGTCGACCCATGCACCCGCCAACTATCAGATCCGTATCTGTCGACCCATGCACCCGCCAACTATCAGATCCGTATCTGTCGACCCATGCACCCGCCAACTATCAGATCCGTATCTGCATGTCGACCCACCCGCCAACTATCAGATCCGTATCTGTCGACCCATGCACCCGCCAACTGATCGGACCGCGTACATGCAGAACGAGACGGAATATTCAAATAAGAACAGCTCGCAAATAATTTCGGTCAGATTGTTTATTATTCGCGGATAGTTTCAGACACGTGCTGTTGAATGGGAGTCAATTTAGAGAAATATCATTTTTATATGGTGATAACTTTTGAACGGTGTGAGATATCAAAATGGTGATACGCGAGAAACACAGATAATTATAATAGCTTCAAGATGATATAAATTATAACTTCCCAGTCATGTCGTATAACTGCCAAGCGTATACAGCTAAAAAATATGTTTTTTTAGCTGCATACGCTTGACAGTTATGCGACATGACTTGAATTGTTATAACTTATACCATGTTATAGTTATTATAATTATCTGTGTTTCTCAAGTATCACCATTTTGATATCTCATACCGTTGAAAGGATGAAAGGATAAAAAGACGCTCACAAAAACCCATGCCGCATGCGTAACTCGAACCCACGCCCAACGTGCCTTCAGGTTTTCAACATAGTGTGCACGTTAGTTGACTGAGCCACGTAGACGGCTGGGATTGGAGTGGCTTTCCGTCCGAACATATTGTGGTGAAACTGCTTCACTCCTCCATTGAGAGAAGCATCTCCCGAAATTCTTGATCAATCATTCACAATATGTTACATGTCATTTGTTAGATGAGCGTAGCGAAGATTTCGTTTCACATAGCGAAAAAATTGGGCTTTGTTTTTTTCATGTTTTTTGTTTGTTTGTTTGTAATTTTGTACGCGGCATACAGGTCAGGAAAAATACCTATCGACTCGAAACTTTTTCCACATAATTATGTCATACCAGATTAGGATGGGATTGTTTCCAGAAAAATCGGTCAGAAAGTTTTTCCGGAAAAAATCGTGAAGTTTGAAAAATCCTTATGAGAATAACCCGGAGAAAAAATACTTGAAGAACAAGAATTCTTCAAAAGCTCTCAAATTTCCACCGAATATGAACAATAGGCCTACTATTATACACCTTTTCAGACATTTTCGCAATAATCGGATGAGAAATAACAAAGAAAACGCAATAAAAGTGTACATTCCATTGAATATTGAATCAATTGGTTTTGCAAAGTGTATAAATGCGACAGGTTGCAGCACTATAAATATCAACAAGTTGCAGGTAAGGTTTTTAAACGTTTGAAGTAATCCAAGGTCCGTATATGTGGATTGATCTGACGAAATATTTTTCATTCCAGATTTCCATACTTCTAAGCTCATCTAACAACGCAAATCTCGCGTTCTCCTAGTATATATAGCGGTACACAGTGAGGTAAAAATCGATGGCAAAAATATCAAGTGTTGAACTGTTGCATACAATTGATTTTTGTAACCTCTTCTATTAAAAAGTCTGACTTATTCATTATTTTCATATATACTGGGTTCAACGACGCACTGTACTGATGACCACGATCTATTGGCGTCGGTGAATGATATATGAGATGATGGGATGATCATCAGATGAAATGTCATTTTGTTAGGTGTTTTTGTACATTGGGTAGAAGTCTGTCGTGACCTGTTGTTAATGAACCATCTCAATCAGTACTGACCTGAACGACAGAGGGAAACTACGAAAAATTCTTATCAGGATGGTTGACTACGGCGAGAATCGAACCCTGTTCTCCTGAATGACGGTTCAGTGTAAGCCTATTACCACTCGGCCACGTGTCTCAGTGACTTATTAGCATTTTCGACCAATATTGTCTGGCATTTTACGATGTATTTGTCAATTTTCTATTTTTCACGGCTTTATGATCTTTTTATCTCTGTAAAATTACCCTGGCGGAAACTCTTCGCCCTAAGAAGTTCGGGGACGCCTCAAGTTTGACAATCCTGCATGGCCTCTACAAGTCGTCGAATGTTCACGTTTGATAGTTGAGCGGACAGGTAACATGGTGCCAGACGTACGAGCTCGATTTATAGTCTTTTATTCTCATCACAATCATTTACATGCCGGACTTGAGAGACTCTGGTTTTCTACATTCCCGCCCTGGAATTCTCTCCCAGCAATGCTTTATTATCATCGTCAGTATTTAGATATGGGATTTATATCTGGGATAACTAAAAGAGCGGCACGGCGATGACCTGCACGCAACTCTGATGCCACTTTTACTTATATATATGTTCAGTCGTTTTCTCGATGTTTCGTATCTGTGGTAAGGGTCAAACGGTCTGATGGATCAGCACATTTCTGTTCTGGATTCGAGGGCAATTTTCCAACTCGGAACTGTATTTAATAGAAATAGTAGCTGGTACGCTGTCAGTGGTAAACACTAACAGTAGTACTTGTGAAAAGTTACAAAAGAAAGCGCACGCATATCTCAACAATGGAATTTGTTGAAAATGTACCATAACTAACAATTGTTCCGTGGCTCTCCGTCAAAATGCACCATTATTGACAATTCCTTTGTAACATTTCGTCAAAATGTACAATTGTTGACAATTGTTTTGTAACATTTCATCAAAATGTTACATTATTTTGACAAAATTATTGACGATTTCTTGTAACATTTCATCAAAATATACCATTGTTGACAATTGTTTTGTAACATTCCGTCGGAATGTACCATTATTGACAATTTGTCCGTAACATTTCATTTGCCATATTGCATTCAGATGCACATTCTGTGGTTACTTCCGCTGTCGAGTGATTGTTCAGAGCAAAGTTCATCGAATCACTTCTGATGAAAACTAGTACCAACGCTGAGAAGAAAATCATAGAAATAACCAAGAGAATGAACACTGAAAAAAATCTTCGGAGTGAATTTATTTTTTGTTGAACTCAAACTCGGAAATAAAACAAACCATTACCTATGCGGTGACAAGATTTTGTCAAGAAAATTTGGGGAATAAAATAAAAAAAATGTTTTCTTTGCAGGTCAGATGTCTCTCAAGACATAATTAACCCGCACAATAGATATACATGCTAACTGTCCGCGATATGCGCTTGACCACTGCACATCTCACAGCTCACATCACGAGTGATTCCAATAGGCATCTGTCAAGTAACAAATGACAAACACTCGTTACCATAGCAACACAGCGAACTGGTGGACTACCAAACATTCTGATTGGCCAATTCCAACTGGTGCACATTGTTGTCTGTCTCTTTCAACAATGAGTGGCGTCACTTGACGGAGGCCTATAACTTGGGAGTCATTTTAAGACCATCATACAAATCTGAATAAATTAATTGAGAATGAATAGGTAATGATGATCAGTTTCATCTAATTTAAATTCATACGATTGCAACAACGAATTGACTTGTCATCAAATACTCGATTCTCTTCCTTCCTCCATTACCCTGATGTAGGGCCCACAGTAACAAAAAGACTATCACACGAATTAACGTATTTTTAATAGTAATTAATAATCAAACATTGGAATATTCCACGTAGTTTGGAATGATAATGTTATTGCACTCACTTTGATATCACCTCAGAAGAACTGGTGCACGTGACAAAAGTAAGTGAAGAACTGGTGCACGTGACAAAAGTAAGTGAAGAACTGGTGCACGTGACAAAAGTAAGTGAAGAACTGGTGCACGTAACAAAAGTGAGTGAGGAAACTTACCTGAAATCACACAAAACAGACATATTTATCAACACAATGCATGATTGTTGATGATGACAATTGTTGTAACAAATTGTTCCTTGCGATGATGCTCATCCACTCATTATGTTCCCACCAAACTCTCAGTTATATGGGGGTACGAACGAGAAACAGACATATTTATTAACACAATGTATGATTGTTGATGATGACAATTGTTGTAACAAATTGTTCCTTGCGATGATGCTCATCCACTCATTATGTTCCCACCAAACTCTCAGTTATATGGGGGTACGAAGGAGAGGGGGATCCCATCAAACTCTCAGTTATATGGGGGTACGAACGAGATGGTGATCCCACCAAACTCTTAGTTATATGGGGGTACGGATTGTTGATGATGACAATTGTTGTGACAAATTGTTCCTTGCGATGATGCTCATCCACTCATTATGTTTCCACCAAACTCTCAGTTATATGGGGGGTACGAACGAGAGGGTGAACCCACTAAACTCTCAGGTATATGGGGATACGAACGACAGGGTGATCCCACCAAACTCTCAGTTATATGGGGGTACGGACGACAGGGTGATCCCACCAAACTCTTAGTTATATGGGGGTACGAACGAGAGGGTGATACTGAAACGATGATAGATGAAATGACTTTTCTAAATTGAAATGTCATGCCATTATAAAATGTTTTGTAATTTGAAGAACATCAAAGCTCTGAAACTAGATTTCAATCATTAATGACGATATTGATTTCCATGATTATAGAGAAAACTGGAGATCACCCACTCAATTTGATGAATGAAAATGAATATTTGTTTGTCCAGAGACCACGAGTAATGACGTGGGCATTACCAAATCTGTATAGAAACATAAACAGAATCGAGTGATGTCTGTACATCGTGATTCGGAGAGGCCAGGTTTTGGAAGTCAGACAAATTAATTTTAATTTTTGATATTGGGGTGATGATTTCTAGTTTCCTCTGAAATTAGGGAAATGCATGCCGTCATTATTCGTTGGAATCTAACATCAGGGTTGTGATGTCCTTCAAATATTTTTCACTAATTCACTTCTATAATTATATATTTTTCACACAAATCACATTTTTCTGACGTCATTATATCCCCCCCCCCCCTTCCCTCTGATGTCATGTCAAGAGTTAAAGGTGGTGTCTCCCATCACAGCGGTAATCACGTGTACAAATAACTCTTACCTCTCTTTCTCTCTCTCTCTCTCTCTCACTCTCTCTTTCTTTCTCTCTTTCTTTCTCTCTCTCTCTGTCTCCTCATTGTACTACACATTGTCTCTCTCTCTCTCTTTCTCTGTAGAAGCTCGAGCCATTCATCAATGCGCAATTAATGCCAACCTTTGGACGTACTGAACACGGGAATGCGCGTGCGTACAATGAAGACAGTGGCGGCTTTCCCAGTGTTGATAGCAAAACATATTCGATCGAAGACCACCCCACAATAATTCATCAAACTCCCATTTTTTTGAAAAAAAAAAATTATAATTCAATTCAATTTTCAATATGCCCTTTTCATAATTCATTGCGCACGCGCTTACTTCACGACTTCTATAGCTCCCGAGATCGTTGGAATTGCATTCTGGGTAATTTAGTACAGTTTAGAAAGTGAGTCTGCTTATTCACAGGGTTGAAGGTAGAACACCGAGATATATATCTTGAATCATCTTATATTTCACTCACTCTGAGAGTGTGTAAATCACTTACGATATAGTAAACGTATTAATGGTGGCACCATCATATTATTTGATATAATGTCGCATTATATCAAGTTGTATCATATCATCATATCAACTGCGTTCACTGTAACGCAGAATATTAGGAATCATACATGGTGATAAATAGCATTGGCAGCATAGGACTTTCAAACGCGGGTACTAACATCCCGCTCCACTTCAAACGTCGCCGCTAGATGGCTCTTCTCCAAGAAGGTATTTCCAAAGGTCGTCACAACCTTGAAACTAGATCCCAATGGATGATTACATTATTTATTTCCTCGATTCTGTGGAAAACCACAAACCATTCATCTCATTCACGGAAATCATAATTTATTTATTTGTCCTACAGGACCCGGCCCCTTTTCTGAGTCGTGACGTAGACATTACTTACTCATGGTCCCAGGAGAAAAAAAAATCGATCATGATTTCTGAAACGAAGATGATGATTCATAGTTTCGTCTAAAATGATTCAAATAAATATCGACTTCATTCAATAAATCTAGTTTCACGGTTGTGATGACCTTCAAAAATTTTACCTAAAATTTAACGGGTCCAAATGTACCCAGTCTGTAATTTGTTTGGTTCATCTCAACACTTCAACCGACATAAGCAGCGCAGTGGTCAACGCGCTCTCTTCATGTGATCCGGGAGGTGAAGGGGCATATCGGGCCTGGTTCGATTCCCACCACCGTCCATCTTTACAGGTTTTTTTTCTTGGTTTCCCTCTCTAGTCTGGGCTCATGCCGGTGTCGCAGAAATAGTGTACCCCCGTGTTCCCCGGTAGTTCAACTCTAGTACTGTGATACCCCCGGTAAACTCTAGTGTTGTGATACCCCCCCCCCCCCCCCCCGGTAATAGATCCCTAGTGTACGACTTTCTACAGGGATCCTGTACCCCTACAATATAGGCCACGACCGCTTCCTTCCCACTATCCTTCCCAATACCTACGGGACCTTCATCTCACCATCCCGTCATCTCATTAATTATTCATCCGACGCCAATAGATCTTAGTTATCATTATAGTGCGTCGTTGAACCCAATATGAAGAAAACACTTCAAGCTGAAGAGTACTTGCTCGCCACTGGTGCATTGCACGGAGGTATACGAGCAGTTGAGCCAGTAGCTATATTCCAACAGATAGTGATATGTAAACTAATGAAGTACCATTGTTCGATTAAACACAGGGATACAATAGTACACACAATGACCACCGGAGACAGAATAGCGCGGGAGTAGCGAAAGAATGCGTACAATTAGCCGGAGATAGCAGCGGCCAATGGACCGTGGAATCATGTGTGTGTAGGCCTACGGAGAGAAATCTCGATTCAGTGACGAGGAACAATTGCGAAACAATTGAATACATTCGTATGTGTTTTGTTTTTCTCGATACCAGCATATTCTTTGTGACAATCAACAGTTAGAGGAACAATTGAATGACATTTGTCAATTTACAAACAAATGGCACAAATTAAACGAGGAAAAGTGCTGATTTTACGGTATTCTATCTAATATAGGAGTCGAATAGATACAGAGATGAGGACCAATATTCAATTATATGGTCTTTCATGTTACAGTTGGAAAAAAGTGAACGATTAATCTTATATAGAATATAACTCATTATAGAAAGTAAAAGGTGAAAAGAGAGAAGAATGAACGAAATTCTTCTACCAACTTTGATAATCGACATACCTCGCTGAATTCATAGAGATTTGACGCTTTCAAAAAAACCTCTTGAATTTCTGATCATAAACCTCGTCCTGTATAATCACAATGACATTATTCTTTCATTTGTGTTTCATTTTATATTGGGTTTAATGACGCACTATGCTTGTGACTAATATCTACCGGCGTCGGTGAATGATATATGAGATGATAGGGTGGTGTGATGAAAGATTATTTCACTGGGTGTTTTTTGAAAAAAATGAGGAGTCGGTCGTGGCCTGTTGTTAAAGAATCATCCCAGAATTAATCTGAACTTAGAAGGAAAACCAGGGAAAAACCATGTCAGTATGGTCGACCATGGCGGGAATTGAACGCCGGTCTCTTGAATGACGGCTCAGTCGGCTAGCCACTCGACCACTCGTCTCAATTATTCTTTTATAAATACTACAGTTTGTGAATAATTCGTAACTGAATAGTCAGAACTAGATACATCAATTTCAGTAATTGATGAATGAAATGAACGCTAGAACATTTTCACAATATTCTGTTGTTTTCTTTTGTTTTTTTTAATTATTTTTTTCATTGTCACATGAAAAGAATACAAATACATAGGCCTACAACTCTCAAAAAGATCTACAAAGCCTTCAAAGGCTCGTCTGAAGAATATTAAAATAAAATACCGAATCAAACAAACACAAACGACTAGTGGTGAACAATAAATAATAACAATATATGGGCCTACTACATGTTGTCAAATGACAATTATTGAATGCAAAATATGAAAATAGAGAAAATTATACTAATTTACAGAAATACTGCTTACGAAGAACAAATATGAAAAACAAAATTGAAAGACATTATAATACAGGGAGACAAATTTCAATCTTGTCGCATTCTATTTTCCGGGCGCCTCCACTCAGCCTATAGGCCTTGTGCGACGCTCCATCAACCAACACTTATACATCGCCGAGAAGCGCTAACAACAACCCGACCTTGAAAAAATGACCTCACGATTGACCCTTCAGATCATGTTTCATGTATTTACTTACATACATTCGCTGCACTCACTTGATTATAGGGTCTGTCGACAACGACTATCCCCGCCCGTCACGACCATCGGTCTCTCCTATCCCCTAGCGGCGTCGCGCGGCTGTCTCGACACGTCAACGAGCGCGTGTATCAACATGGTTAGGGATTTGGTATATGGAAGAGGCGGATCCATGAGAAAGGCGGAAAATTACATCAAAATCGTACACAGAACTCGATAGAGAAATATGCACGATTTTTTTCATATTTACATTTAGTTGTATCAACTTGGTTTTGTTTTTTTCCTATGTGAATTTTTTTTGTAGTTTTTTTTGTCGGTACAGAAATATCAGAACGGAGAAGAGGTAAAGTTTCTCTTGTTTGTGAGATAGATGTGAATTTATTCATCCAGTAGCTCCGTTGAATTATAATAATTCGTTAATTTTGAAGAATTTACATAAACATTTTGAAATGTGAGAACCATGAGAATTCCTATATCAGAAATCAAGAAATAAATGTTGTTTTTTATTCGCATGTATTCTGAATAGTTTGATTTTCAATCCCTGATTAATTAATCCTTTCTAATCGCCTTGAGGATATATAAGGATAATATGAGGATATATAAGGATATTATCAGGAGGCAATGAACAGCATCTTCTGTTGATTTGTCATCCATTTATTTATTTTAATGTTGCTTAACGACCCCACCAACAGCTGGGTTATATGAGGGTACAAATGAGCGGGGAATAATCATCAATCTCAATTCATTGGATAATTTATCACAAATGTTACCACCGATATTATAATTTGGAAGTGTTATTCGGAAAGTGAAACCACAAAGAAGTTCGAAGACGTCTTGCCTCCAACACCATGCAATGATTGCATCGACCGCTGGGCTCGCTGGGTCACTGCTTAAACGTTGGGAATGGGTTACTATTCACATTCAATTCATTAATACAGGTTATAAATGATCGGTGAACTAGATGGGAACCTCTACAATCGTGAAGATTATCTAAACTTGTGACTATGTACACAATTCTATCAAAATATGAAGCGTGGGGGAAAAAAGGAACTTAGTCAAGTCGTCTTCTTTTTTAGGAAGAGTCGGTCATAAATTCAAATTAGCATTAAAAATTACAGTACGAACGTGGGTAAATTCTCTTTTTCGGGGCCAACATCCCAGAATGAAACAAACTGGAAGATCAACTAAATCAGGAGTGGCCGAAATCTGTGGATGATTTTAAGAAATGAATGGAAGGAGATAGAAGAAATGAAATGGAAAAGAGTGACCAAAGCAAGGATACTATAGAATAAATATATTGTAAACAAGTAAAAGATGAATATTTGAGACAGTGAGAATTGAATACATACATACATACACGATATCACCTTTTTTTCACGATATCACCTTGTCTTCTTTGCATGGACTGAGAAATGTGGCCGAGTGGTTAATACACTGACCTCATTCAGGAGACTGGGGTTCGATTACTGCCATGGTCGACCATCCTGACAGGGGTTTCTCGTAGTTTTCCTCTGTCGTTGTCCCAGTTTCAAACTGGGATAGTTCCTCAACAACAGGCCACGACCGATTCCTTCGCAGTATCCAAAAACATCTGATGAAATAACTTTTCATCTCACCATCTCACCATCTCATATATTATTCACCGACGCCAATATATCGTAGTTATCAGTACAGTGCGTTATTAAACCCAATAGGAATAAATGAAATTGTCTTCCTTGGCCTGAATTAATCAATCAATATATCAAGTTTTATTGATCTATAAAAAAAACAGAAATATCCACATATCATCCAGCTTCTTATGACCACAAAGTTCCAATATCGATCATCAAGAATTAATACTATGACCTTCATGTTTCAATTTTCTTCGTAATATATAAATCTACTTAGTTTTCAATTAATTCACATCATTCGTTGAGTGATTGCTTGATGAGTATTTTTTTTTTTAATAACATCGAAACTTGATACAAAATCATTGTTCACCAATTAAGGCTGTGGATGAAAGATAGGATCGTTTGGAAGGGGCACCACAAGGGTGATTTTACCACCCCATTTTAAATATTCATAATTAATGATCTTCAACACCAGGACTGTGCTGTTGGTGACCATAAATTTCCGCCGCAGAAAACAGTATGAACCTCAGTTTATTAAACAAACATTATTTTAAAAAATAAGATGAATAATTTATTAGTTACATCCACTACTTCCGATCTGCATTCCCAATACCGAGCTGAACCCCACATCCTGCCCACTGATTGGTTGAAAAATGTGTCATGGCGGAAACAAGTAATAACACCTGTTGCTCGAGTGGTAGTGCCACCTGAAGTCCAGCCGGCGTACTAACGAGGGTGCCGTCAACAGGTGCCGGCCGTACAAGGCTGATTAGTACATGTTAGGGGTATCATTTGATAACACGAGATCCAGATATGATAGACGGGGGTAAAATGATAGGCTATGCCACCACAAACCACTTGTTGAGTAAAGAAGCCGACGACACTGCGGTATCGGTACGTCAACGGGGATTAATAATTGGTGGTTAGGAGAGACCGTATAAATTAGAGTCGATGGTGACTGGATAAAGAAAAGCTGGCCCATCATGGAGATGGGATAGCTTTTAAATATATAGGGATGTTATATATGGATAACAATACATGATCTGTAAAAAGTGTGAGAATTTGATAAAGAATATATTTTTGAAATTATAAATATTTGTTGATTATTTATCGGCGGTTGTGAAGTGGAACTATTCATAAACAAGCTGAATCAAGTGAGTGCGGGTTTGAATAGGGGTCTATGAACTATATCAAATTGAAATTTCTCAAAAAAATGAATTAAAATACTTATTTTGTGAAGAATTAGGTAAAAATTGTGTACATTCTGAGAATATCGAGAATAAAAGTGACTGCATCTTCTATGATGATATATATATATATATATATATATATATATATATATATATATATATATATATATATATATATATATATATATTTAATATGAATATATATATATATATATATATATATATATATATATATATATATATATATGTGTGTATCTCTATATTCAAATATATATATATATATATATATATATATATATATATATATATATATATATATATATATATATATATATATATATGTGTGTGTGTGTGTGTATATAGATTAGGAGATCTACATGAACAATTATCCGTCAAAAAATGAACTATCAAATATATTAAATAACTTCACAAACATTGAGAAATAAAATTAATCTCATTCCATAGAATATCTACTCATTATGGATTCTTCCAGAGAACTATACATTATATAAACTTTATTTTCCTCACCGGATCAATCTTGTCTGGTGATTTGAGTGACGTTTCAGTTCACGTGGAAGACAGGTCTTCAGTACGGAGACAGGTCTTCCACACACACACACACACACACACACACACACACACACACACACACATGCTGTGAACACGGTTCCTATGACAACCAGAACTGCATCGACCAAACATCACGTCACTCTCACTGCATGAGATCAGATACCAGATGCACTCGCTTATTAAATTACCACTCCTAGCGTATATTCACACATCAAATAAATTACATTCTTTATTTATATATATACATGAGTATTTGCATATTATTTATAACATAATTTCAACAGTCTACACCAATTTAAACTAATAAACATTACAATTAATAACATACCACTGATCCACGTTAATTTATTATTATTTTTTTATGAAATGATATACGCTAGAGAGACCGATTAAAAACACCTCATCTATATACATAAATATACATAGCATAGCTTTAGGAAAAGTTCAATGGAGAAAAAAATGAATACATTATCTCAGTTGTGTATACAGGTTCGATATACATATGGTTGTGATAAAAGATGAATACTATACAATCATAAATATAAGCTTTAATTTCTTCGGCTATCGTTTCATAAACAGATACAAACTGAAGAAATCTGTCACTCACTCTGGTGAACTGGTTTCAAACATGGCGTGAGTATATACGGCAATAATATACATTATGATAGCTTGATAAGACATATTTCTAAATTTTAATTTCAATTTTATTCTTCGACTGCTTTTTATACCCACGTAATTAAGATGTCAAGCATATTGCCTTCAAAATGTTTCAGGAAAAATATTCGAATTAGAAATTATGACAGAATTTTTACATCAATTCAGATGTATTTGTCAGAGATTGAGGCGAACATATTCGCCAGTAAGAGTGTCAACAGAATGCGCTCCTGAATACAAGATGGTCGCTTAATTGTAGTGACAAAACTATATCAACAATGGAACATTTTGAATCTCATTGTTACAATTTGCGCGCGCCGCTTTTCTACTAAGTTACATGTCGTAGGTTTGTCAGTCCCCGCTGTAGCAGCGTACAACTAACTCTCCACTGAGGTTGTACAGTTCTCATCAGTGGTCATAGAACGTCAACAGTGCAAGAAACAGAGAAGAAACTTCAGAAGATGCAAACAATGATTGTCTGATGAATCGAACCATGCAGAAAGTATTGTGGAATGATCGACTGTTATATGAGGAGAATACATATTTTTATCAATCATTTTTACATCGATCGTAATATATAAATATGGCCTGTAACTTGAAGCGAATGTTTATATGTATTGAGTGTTCTAAGGGATGGAATGGAGATGTTCAACTATAGTATACGTTCGGAAGGAAATTCATATGGGCATATATATATATATATATATATATATATATATATATATATATATATATATATATATATATATATATATATATATATATTTATATATATATTTATATGTATATAAATATATATATATATATATATATATATATATATATATATACATACATATATATATATATATATATATATATATATATATATATATATATATATATATATATATATATATATATATATATATATGATAAGTTGTGATAACGCTGATAATGTTCACGCCGCGTCTAGATACCAGTAATAAAAATAATCGCAGTGGCGTACAATCGCCAATCCCATAATCCTATTACTCCAATAACCTTCTAGTTTCAATGGCATTACGTCACGAATTAATTCAATTCAATTCAATTTATGTGTCCGTTTATAATACTTATAAATACTCTCCCTTTATTTGAATAACTTAACGTTCAAACTATCACATGCAAACGTTTCAGATTATACAAATAACTGTCACCTAATAGTTTTTTTTATCTTGTACTTTAGGTAGCAATTAAATATAAAGTGAGCAATAAAAATAAAAGATATCCAGAATAAAATGCAGTAAGGAGTGTCACGAAGATTGACGGCTCCCGCATCGTCGCTAGTGTTGCTTCGGCCGTGTTCGGCTGTCACTTCGTCTATGTTCGGGTGCCGAGACTGGCAGGTGATCAACATCTCATTGCTCACTGCATAAATTGCAAATGGCCGGCCGAGTTGGTGCAATGGGAGATCTAATCGGTGTGTGTGTGTGTGTGCGCGATTAACAAGCCTACTTGATGCTAACCGGACCCTGTCATTGTGCATCGAGGTGGCAGAGACGGGCCAAGGTGGTTAGACGCGATATCGCACGAGGAGTTGGCAGTATAGAGCAGGGCTACGTCACGACATCGTGCACGTTTGCGTATACACCGAATTCCATACGAATCATGAGTGAGGATTGGTAAACTGTACTAAAACCAACGCAGTAAACTGTAAAACAACTGATCTGAAAAAACGATCAA
>OZ023329.1:16589580-16604580 GCA_964007535.1 Brachyptera risi | reverse complement strand
TAGGACGGAACTGGAAGTAAATTAGTAATATAACCAGCGTCAAAATTTGGAGAAGTTTAGTTAACGAAGTATTTCATAGATCTAATGTTTACTTATATCAAAAAGTTCAATTAAAATAGTTTACAGAAGCAACTAATCGAGTTTCAGATGTTCACTATTTATAAGTATCGATCATCCATTTATTCGAAATGATATCGATATACAAAGTCCAGCTCCACGGCATTGGAATGAGTGCATCAACATCATCACCCTTGCTTACCCATATTACTTGTGTACACCTTATTTATTGGGTCCGATAAGTTTTTAGGCCCATTTTACGATTTTCTTTTTAGTGTCATCAATCATCTACATAAATGATAAATACACTGAACAGTCAAATAAAATCCACAAAGTCTGCAAGGAAGGCTGTGGGAGAAACAAATAATTAGATGAGCGTAGCGAAGCTTTCCATTTCATACCCTGGAAAAAATGGGCTTCGTTTTTATGTTTTTTTTTTTTGTAATTATGTACGCGGCATACAGGTCAGAGAAATGAATCAATCAACTTGAAACTTTTTCTGAACGTTGGTGTCATACCAGAATAGGTTGGGATTGTTATTCAGAGGAATCGGTCGGGAGGTTTTTCCGGAAAATGATCGGAAAGTTTGGAAAATCCTCATAAGAATAACCAGGAGGAAAAATACTTGAAAAACAAGAATTTTTCAAAAGCTCTCAAATTATCACAGAATATGAAAAATACTATTATACACCTTTTCAGAGATTTTTACAACAATCGAATAAGAAATAATGAAGAAAACGCAATAAACGTGTACATTTTATTGAATATTTGGATCAATTGGTTTTGCGAAGTGTTTATGCGACAGGTTGCAGGTTACTATAAATATCAACAAGTTGCAGGTAAGGTTTTTGAACGTTTGAAGTAAGTCAAGGTTTGTAGATGTAAATTGAGCTGACAAGTTATTTTTCATTCTAGATTGCCATACTTCTAAGCTCATCTCACAACGCGCATCCCGCGTTTTCCTAGTATTATAATATGTATATTATTTAGTTTTAGATCTCATATATTGATTTATGTAAGGCGATTGAGAAAATATAAATATAATTGATGAATTGAGTGGCAATCAAATATGGATGGAAAAAGAAGAAATATGATTCATACAATATTTATTCACCAAATAATGACTCAGAATTATACTGGTTAAGATATTGAATATATGATTACGAAAGATACAAAGAACAAAAAAACCAATGAAAAATAAATAAGTGATCTTCCAGTAACATAATATTGAGAATGTGAGAAATAAGCATGACCTTGAGATGGCTTGGCTTGTGCATCAAGAAGTAAAGAATATAAATACAGGAGATGACATACAAAATATACAAAATATAAGGAACAACATTATCAATAGCATGAATGACAAAGTCATAATTATCACTTCACCAAACTACGAAGCATCACATCAAAATTAGCAATGTGGATTGAGACTGATTAGGAGACTGAAGATGATAGACTAATTGGTGGATTGAGCAGTTAGCGGATCAACTTGTTGCCACCCTTGGTTACGCAAATTATTTTCTCACCTTAACCGATAGTTAGAGATCTATCAATTTCATCTCACGTTTTTATTCTGTCTCTTCGCAACATGTCTCATACTATTCCAATAATACGAATATTTCATAAATAACATTATGATTCTGGATAGAGAAAAAACTATAGTTGAAACACGTAAATAATAATGCAGGGTAATATTGTCGCAATGAGAGTATGATGTACGTGGCTATAGTTGAAGTCTACTTTATCGATCTCGGATGAAAGTATTACAGTGTATCACAATAGACATACAAGGTGGCAGCACTCTATGAAACAGCTGCAATCATAACGTGAGATTCGCTCATCTTCGACTATCCAGCCCAGTTGGTGCGGTGCTACTTATCGTGTTTATCCATGAAGACCCTGAATCAGAAGAATATCGTCCTGCTCACATCTATCTCCAGTAGATTTCCATTAGATACATGCAAATATGACTCGAGAAAAATCGAGTTGATACATTTACTAGATGAGAAATAATAAAACTGAAACTGATAGACCAGTGGTTAGCAGGCGGAACCGTTACTCAGGAGACCAAGGTTCGATTCCTGCTGAGGTCAACGATCCTGACAGAGGTTTTTAGTGGTTTTCTTTTGCCGTTTAGGTTTAGGGGTAATGATATATCCTTAACAACAGGTCACAACCGACTCCTTTCCACCATCCAGAAAACATAATAAAATTTCGTTTCATCTCATCTATACCCATCATATCAGTCATCATTCATCGACGCCAATAGATCTTGGACATCATCACATTGCGTTGTTGAATCCGTTGTAAATAAGGAAACTAATGATGAACTACGAACTGATGATAACATATAAAAATTAACTATAGTGAGATGGCTGAAATTTGGAGTAATATTTCAATTTAATTGAATAAGACTGAAATACAAAGTGATAGTCTCAAAAATGAACTTCAAAAAGATGATTTAACAGTAATATTAATCATCAAGATCAAATTAGATTATCTAATACGACTGTTATCGCCATAGCAGATAATCTTCAGTCTACTTCAATTCAGTTATATGTATTATTGATATTCGCCGGAAACAGAATAAGAAGTTCTGAGAACTGATACACTCGATTCAAAGAGAACACTGTTGACAGAAGAGACTGAAATTAAAACTGAAGAGCCTGACAGTGTCAATGTTTGAGGAATCGTTTGTTGACAGATCGACACTCCTGATCGCTGGTGCTGTACAATGGGGAAGACGGTCGTTCGGCTGTACAATAGGTCTAACGTAAGCGCAAACAGAACATGGCATATTACGTACGAGGAATTGAAACACTGGGATGGAATTATATCTTCCATTGTAAGATAAATACGTGAAATCAACTTCACAAGACGGAGATGAATTCAAGAATCAAGATTCATGAGACAAATGTTTTGAAAAATGACGAGACAGAAATGAATTAGTTAAAATTGGAGAGTGAAATTAGAGAAAATAAGATAAGAAACGTTATCTTACTCGGAAGTCAAAGTAGTGCACAAAACATCAACCCACCGACAGCTGGATTATATGGGGGTGAGAATTATCGAGCGCATTGATGAGTGACAGTGAGTGCTGAAAGGACGCTAACAATCCTTTAGGTGGGACTCGAACCTAGCAACAGATTTCGAAGCTGTGCCCCAACTGTCTTTCATACTTTGTGCCTCATACTGTGCTGAGCACCGGGGTCCATACATGTGGAACTTGTCACCGAGTCATCGCAACCCGCTCAGGGTGAGTGGTGACAAGGTAGGATCGTTCGGGCGGGGCACACGAGGATGATTTAACCAGCCTATAGCATTCATAAAACAAACAACCAGATATTCTGATTGTTAATGATGGAACAAGCTGTACAGAGAGAAGGAGATAGAAGCAACTATGGAGAGATGCATATGATGCAAATATATATATATATATATATATGTGTGTGTGTGTGTGTGTGTGTAGTTTTTCAATGCATTCGTATTAAACTCAAAGACGCACTGTACGGATGACCACGATCTATTGGCGTCGGCGAATGAGATTATGAGATTGAAGGTTATTTTATTGGCTGCATTTGGATAGTGGAAATGAGTCGGTCGTGGCCTGTTGTTAAGGAACCATTCCAGTATTTACCTCAACGACAGAGGGAAACCAAGAGAAACGTCTGCCAGGATTGTCGACCATGGCGAGAATCGAACCCCGGGCTCTTGAATGACGGTTTAGTGTGTTAACTCTCGGCTTCGTTGTATCAGTATATATATATGGGCCTATATACAATTTGATGGTATCAGTCATTTTAGGCCTATCACACGCTAATATAATATCCTATAATAAGACTATCCGCCAACATCTCCTTTGCATACTTAACTCTCACAATCTATACAAATATCTACTATAAATGAATGTTGCGATCGACCGTTCCACATATTCCGCATCACTAACGCACGGCTGGTTCGATCTTTCATCTTATAAGTACGGATGCATGTATTTTAATATACCTCCATTACCGAGTAATAAACCTAATCTCCAGTATACTGGAAATCTCAAGAGTTGCACGTTATCTACCAACTAAAAAGTCTCAAATCTGTTAGTTTGTATCGATATATGTTCACCATTTAACATGTTCGAATTAGAACATTATTTCAGCTGGTTCTATCGTTATACTAAAGCTTGTAAATAAACAAATAATTGATATTATAATGAAAAATTGACATTCAACTTTGTGACTTTTGTGTAGGTATAGTGAAACGCAAACATTGAATGTTCGTCTATACACAGATAAATGATGTTATCACTGCCTAATGGTTGGACACAAAGATATTGCATGAGGATGTTATTATTATCATTATACTTGTCGATCTCGCGCCGATAAAACTACACATGTCTGCAAACCATGCATGTTTCTGCAACGCTCATTATCACGTGAACGACAACAATAACACCACGTCAGCGTTGCCGTGTCGACACGTCCGACCGTCAATGCTGGTGGATAGCAGAGACAGTCGATCGGAACCTTCGAAATACGCGTGATGAAATGCAACAGGTGAGGTGATGTTATAATAAATCGAAAACATGTCTTTTTGTTGTGATTTTAAACGGTGATTATCGAACACAAGGTTAACTTTATCTTCGTTTCAAAATCAACTGATGGAAATAACTTGAAGTTCAGATATTTTTCTTTTTAATTTGAAAAAGCAAATAATTTCACAAGATCGTGTTTTTGATTTCGATCTTTGGTATCTTTGTGAAAGTATTTTTAGCTGGTTTGTAATTGGTTAGCTAATTGACAAGGAATGAATGTTATGTGATGATTTGTGAACAAGTATAGTTGATAGCAACAGATGATCTGGATTCATGACAGAATCAGGGTTAATAGTATTCACAACGGAGGCGATATTTCAGTGTAGTAGGCTATAATCTTCATCTAGATTTCTGCCCATGCATAATCGGGTTGCAAATACGACGTAGAATAATGAAAAACAACAAGATACAAAATATATGATCACAGATAACAAAATGAAAGAATGGATAATGATGAAGAATGGAATATGAAGAGTGAAATTATGAGAGAAAATAATGATGATAATTAAATCTAAATCAATTCAAACACTATCAAAATTACTGATTCAGCGAGTCTCTGGGAAAAATGACTTCACAAAGATAAGCTTTTATATACGTAAATTGAAGCAGTTATTCCCATGAGATTGATACAATACCACTTTCGGGTGTTATTGTAAACTTGAACTTATCTTTTTTGATGCAATAATAATGTTGATATTCAATTCCAATAATAAAGGAAATGATAATAATTCCAAGCAATTGACTTTGTGAGAATATCTATAACAAAACATGAGAGCAAATTGCATTTCAATAATGAATCATCTGAATTCATGAAGAGGAGAATGCTATAAAATCTATATACAATTCAATGTTATTCTGGTGGAAGTGCCAGGTTTTAGATGAAACCTCGTGGAGGCGTCGTGTGTTAGCGTGGATTATGGAACAATTCACGAATAACACATAATAATTGCTGGATGAACCGAGTGAAATCCTTTCTAATTTTATATAAACAAAATACTTATTCGTCATTAGGTATGGTTGAAAGGTCGAACGGATGAAATAACACTATAGATATAACAGTAAATCAGTGTTGTATACAGATCTGTGCACATTTCTGGGTAAACTGTATGAGAAAGGAAATGTCGTCTACAAAAGGGGAAGATCGAATCTTTTGACACATTTCTTTACGATTTCATAATTTTGGAAAAAAAAAGCACTTTCATTCATTTTCTAAATAATTTGCACCGTAATTAGAGAAACAGCTCTAAGGCTTGCCGAGTCTCCATAGGGCAAAAATTTCCCGCCAGGTGATTTCACGTCTTCAACGGTGAAAAATACCAAATCAACAAATCCCTCACGAGATGCAAACAATATTTTTTGAAAATGCTAATGAGTCAAATTTTATAATGACGGAGGTGTAATAAGATCAGTTGTATGTAACAGTAACACTCGATATTCTTGTCATCGATTTTTACCTCACAGCGTACCGTTACATACAAATAGCATGTGACCCAATAAGATTGTTTATTAGGGATCGAAATTCATTCATATTATTCTTCTCTGGATGGTGTGAAGCAGTTCCACTACAATATGTCCATTCGGAAAGTCACTATACAATCGTTTATATGTTATGTTGACTTTGAAAGTGTAACACTCTGTGGATATGGGTTACCCTAAATTTAGAATTTCACATCAATCAATCATAAAGAACAAACCAGCCAACAACCTCAAAATATGCATGTACATCGTTTTCCTCGAGCATGTTAAATGATCTACTAACGAAGCAACGTCTCGATATGGGGTCGCGCAAGCGCGTAACCGAGCCTTCAAACAATAGCGAGTCACGACAAGTCAGAGGTTCGACTCCCGCCGGCCACGACAGACTTGTTCAACGCGCTCGTGTCGGGCTTGGCACAAGGCGACCGATTCCCTGAAGACGGCCAAACAAACAAACAAACAAACAAACACGAGACAGCTACACTGTCAAGTGAAACGGCTGACGGAGATAATAAAATAACGACGTGTTCGGTGGGATGATTTCTTTTTAATATATATATTGAGTAAAACGACGCACTGACGACTAAGATCTATTGGCGTCTATGAATGATGAATGAGACGGTGGGATGATAAGATAAGAGGTTATTTTATCATGTGTTTTTGGATGGTGGGAAGGAATCGGTCGTGGCATGTTGTTAAGGAACCATCCTATAGTATTGATCTGAACGACAGAGGGAAACCACGAAAAACCCCTGTCATAATGGTCGACCATGGCGGAAATCGAACCCTGATCTACTGAATGACGGTTCAGTATGCTGACCACTCGACCACTCGTTTCAGTGGATGGTTTCTTCAAGCCGACGTCACACATTGTGTGTAATGAGTGAAAGCAATGTCCCCAAATCATGTTGTCCCCGGAGATCTTCATTATTATAGTTTGTTCGCACCTAACTTTTCTATTTGCCTTATTGTAACTCGGGAATGCTGAAGAGCGTATACCTGAATAGAGTAAATTCGACATGTGCTCGGGGTTCCATTGAATGAATTATTATCAATATATTCAGAGGTCAAGGTTTGACACCCAAGCCCATGGCACACAACCGAGTATACTTTATTCCGGTATACGGCCTTCGGGCGTCCCGGAACCAGACACCCCCCTATAATACACGGAGTGGTGGTATTGATAAAACCAGAGGTGTTTTCATATTGGTATGCTTTTTCGAGACGAAGTTCAACATGATATACGCAAATGCGTCTTGATTTGATGATTTCATCATTAGATTAGATTAGATTAGATTATTTTACTCTTTCAAATTGCACCATACAAATGATATTAGAACAGTTCAACAATAATCACAGTTTTACTTCCTCCAGATATTCATTGATAGAGTAAAAACATTACTCCGTCAGGTACTCTTTAAGTTTACATTTAAGAAAATTATGGTTTTCACCAACGTCCTTCAATTGCCGTAATCGTTCTGGAAGTGCATCATAAAGTTTGCACCCAGAATACATCGGTCCCTTGGCAAACAAGCTTAGTCTGTGACTTTCTACCACAAGTAGATTCTTCCCACGGGTATTGTGGATGTATGAATAATTGCATTTGTGAAAGCATCGTTATTAAGAGCATAAATAATCACATTGAAAATATATAAGCTATATGCAATGTTGATATTTTAACATGTTCAAAAAGTGGTCTTCCTTAAGATATGTATTTCTTATTTATTACTGGATACAGACATGCTTCTTGACATGTATCTTCCCACCCGTTTTTGTAATACAAATACAGAATTGACCTATACCGAGTGACCCCACATTATCATCCGGTACTGTAATAGTGACTGAATTTGTGCATAATAAACTGTTTTTGCAGTTTCAATGTTACTTATTGCAAGTATCCTCTTTAAAAGGTATAGCATCCAGTGTCAATTTTAAGCCTAATTCTATTAATGTGAGGTTGCCAATCAGGGTTCTTGTCTATGGTTACACCAATGAACTTGGGAACTTGGAACTTGCTTGCTTGCGTAACGACCTCACCAATAGCTATAGGTTATACATGCCACTTATTCTCATTATACACCCAAAATATGATGTTAGCGATAATAGTAATGATCTCAGTCAGAATGAACATTTGAGTAGCGGCATTAGAAGAGCTTGTGAACCCATCACCCGATCGAGTTCTTCTGATCGACTGCGCAAGGCACTTGACGCAGGCTCTAGTACCTTCCATCAGACGTGCCGGCTCGACACCCTCGACCGCCAATGTGCGGGAATACGAAGACGGACGATCGAACAGGACCGCATCACACGTCACCTGCAGTTAATCGGATGGAGAGCTGTACAGCGAGGCGCATGCGCGGATTAGAGTTGACATACAGGCTGAGGTAATGAGGTGTAGTAAAGAGTTAGTGGAGCGTGATATAAAGATTATACCAGTCACACTTCTATAAATAGAGCAATATTCCGAGAGGATGATTGATAATTATAAGACTGCACGAGGTACAAGTGTTTTTTGGTGATGCGATTTTTATTTCCATGTAACACTTGACAGAAATTAATAGTTGATTCCCCAATGAGAAGTGAGGGCATGACAAGGTAGGATCGTTCAGACAGGAAGTCACGATGGTTCTCTATCCCAAATGAAGGGCCATAATTTTACAAAAACAATGGCGTTTTTTGCCTCAGTTCCCAACTGAGGCCAAGGAAAAATGGTCTTGATCGTTTGAAAAGGACACAACAAGGGCAATCTTACCAATTAGAATGTAATTCATTCAAGATATTGCATGAAGACAGTTTACTCGAGAGCGAATCTTAATAAGTTCCTACATTTTCCATGCTTCACATATTTTTAGTTTTCAATTATATCTAAGCCCAATATATATATATATATATATATATATATATATATATATATATATATATATATATATATATATATATATATATATATTATATTCATTTATAGTATCACATACATCACATCATTGTGCCGTTCTTATAAATTGATCGTAGTGACAAAATCAATGTGAATCATAGGGCAAATACATAATCGATCAATTTTACCAATTCGTATTGAACTTCATTTTCTAATGGATGCAAGTGTTTCACAGATGTGTGGATGTTATTTCTGGTATGAATTAAGTCCCCGACTGTACCTGCATGCAAGCAGTGAGTCGAACGCAGTGTACTTGCATGTACTTGTTGCTTGACGATCGCAATGAATCACTTCCTTCAATAGTCGACAATCGAGCAACATCGATAGCTCGATATCGATTCCTCGTGACGATTCGACTAAAAAACTATCGTTTATTACAAAGCGATGTAACACAGTTCTATTGACGGAGACGGTGATTAAAATCTGTGAAGAAACTAAAGTTTCAAGTAGCAATAAATAATCCACATTTTTGAAGTTTATTATTCAAGAATCCAATGTAATATGTGTCTAGACTATTTAAATGCTTTGGCAAGGTTGGAAGACATATACGATATGTTTAACATTTCTACTTGCATGAGTCACTTGCGTTGAAGTAATACTTTGAAGGATTGAGAATCAAATTCACTGCACCCACTGTATTCTAGTAGTTTCTTAGGTGATCTTCAAATTGTACAATAAATGACAATTCCCAAAATTGAGATAAAACATGGAAATAGACACTGTTGACTTCGAAGGAGAATGAAAAATGTTCAAGTTTTGAATTGCAAGTCTTTTTTCTCAATAACATCGGAACGATACAAAATTATTGCTCCCCAATTAAGGCTATGGATGAAAAGTACGATCGTTTGGACGGAGCACTACAAGAGCGATTTTTTCCCCCCATTTTAATTATCTACCACCAATAAACTTTTAACACCAGGTCTGCGCTGTCTGTGACCATAATTTTTTTCCGCAGATGAAGTCTTTCAGTTTCCAAAAGTCCAGAACACATTACAAGTAAAAACCGTATTATGATAAATCCGGACATTACCAGCATTAGTATTAAGAGTAAACAAAACACATCAATGTTGATATCTTCCACTTTGTACTAAGAACTTTGGACGTACATCATGAGAATGAGGATTATAGCTTCATGTACGCGCAACTCATGCCAATGGACCATTTTCATAATTGAATGCGCAGGCGCGTCCCGCCTCATAACAGCCCAGATCGCTGGTATTGCATTCTGGGAGTTTTGGTACTGTTCAAAAAGTCGGCCCTCTTATACACAGGGTTAAAGGCAAAACATCAAGATATATAACTTGCATTATCTCTGATTTTACTCATTCTGACAGTGTGCAAGTCTCTCAGTATATAGTTAACATATGAATGTTAAAATTACCATCGTATCATAAGTTTATACGTTCAAGCTGTAACACACAATAATATAAATCAAACGTGCTAATTAACATGGGCAGCATAGGACCTTCGAACGCGGGTAATAACATCCCGTTCTAGTTCAAACGATCGCCGCTAGATGACTCATTCTTTTCGAAAAAGGTCCATTCATAATGCAGACTTTCTTCAAGGCTGGGAAACATTAGGGTGAATAACCTGTAGGATCTTTCAGTTTTGCGTGGCGATTGAAGTTCAAATCATATTGCTAAGCGGATCATTATTGTGCTCCTCGACGTATGATTGGTTGCATAATGTACTGCTTTCTCCGATTCATACGAGATATCGTCTACATAAAAGACTTCAATGTAGAAAGAAGAAATGATGCGCGAAATAAATTTAGTTTTCACCGAGAGGTAAACAACTAGTGAATTTTGTGTACACCTGATTTTAGATTCCAAGGGATTTCAGGGACATCAAACAGGATTTCAAGAAAAATTCAAGAAGATTTCAATGGATTTCAAGAAGATTTCAAGGGATTTCAAGAAGATGACAAGTGTACATCTATAGATTTCTGGACCTCTCGGTTGTCATCCACTAATATTTACCTCTATAATCATGCATTGAGAGGTTGAAAAGTATGTTATTTTTGGATGAGCGAAGCGAAGACTCAATTTCGCCATACCCGAAAAAAAGTGACTTTTTTTCGCGCTCCACGGATCAAACGAGAATTCAGATTCAGTTGAAACTTGGCATACACAAGTGTCATTATCTAATTCGATGCTTTATAGTTTTGAGGCGAAATCGGTTGAACCACTTCTGAGAAAACTCATTTTGAAGTTTTCAAAAATCCCATCAGAATAACCCAGAGGAAACTATTCGTGAAATAATTTTCATCCGAGACCTTTCAAATTTTCAGGGAATTTCATTATAATAATTATACACATTATTCCGAAATTTCACTCAAATCGGATCAGCCGTTTTATGTAAAAAAATATATGATGTAATTTTTTTAAATCACTCAAAGCTATCAAGATACCAATTAAATCCAAGCCACAGGTGTCACCTGTTAAATGTAAACGATTAAAACAAAGCCTTCTTTATTATCATAGAAATCAATGATGAAAAATAAGATGGCGGTGAAGTAATGGTTTGGATCTCAAGGTGTATATATATAATAACCAATCCAAAGATAAGGTGATATGCTCCAGCTCATCCATCAACACGGCAACACATAACGCGTTTGCCTAGTACGGTAAATGCGTGATGCAATATACGAGAAACAAAAGTGTAATTTGTACCACGGTAACAGCACAATTTTGATTTTCAATACAATTGTTGGTACTGCTATGAAACGGTGTTCCCTATGCATCATTACGGAAGCTATAATCCTACGTAATATGGCTCTTTGTCCGACAACAACTAATTATTTATGCCGCATTTCTGTAGTAGGCCTACATGCTTCATCTCCATGGATACTGACTGGAATGATAATGATTGAAATAACATTCCTTGCCTGAAGATTGGAATATATATAATTATACTGATACGAGAATATGAAACATTTTCACTTTCCAACTTCAACATTTTCAACATTGAAAATCGTGAGAAATTTCCTTTTCATGCTCTTTGAATTCAAAATAATAAATAAATAGATGAGAAATATGTCTTCTCAGGAAACGTAGTGTGTCATAGGCCATGTTGTTTCAAAACCAGGAGAAAACTCAGACTTGATTTTCTACGCTAACAGCTTGTACTCTGAGAAATGCTAAAATGTCTAAGAATATAACTATAGTAAGGTATAGACACAAAAAGGCTGATGAATATGAAATTGTTCAAAGTTTTTCAATATTTTGAGAAACTATTCACTATAGAGCATCCTAACGATAAACCCAACAAATCAATTCGAATATGATCAAGCAATAAATTTAATCATTCTAACAATGCAGGCCTACGATGAAAGACCATTTTAAGTCAATTATGCATTAATTCTTGAACTGTAATTTGTAATGCAATAACATATTGCTGTAAAGTGTAGGTGGGGATCTATACTATTGTATGCAAATAGTCAATAAATCATCATCAACAACTAGGCTGATTTAGTGCTCTGTCGTTCTAACAGAAAACAAATATAAATACGAATTTGAATGTAAATTTAAATATACTATTTACATACAATGGAGTAAACGTATTTTTATATATTTCTAATTTGAAGGAATGATTTGTTTGTTTGATATACATTATACCAACGGGGCGAGAACGGAATGACGTCACTCTCGAACAAACCGGAGTATTATAATTGTTCTCTCATCTGTTTGTTTGTTTATGAAGTATATCATGTTTTTTATCAGGTATATTGAAGATGTGCATGCACGGTATTCTAATACAAATATAGATAAATTAATTAATCTTCACCAATTTTTTCTTCGTTCACGAACCAGTGTGATTGAATAAAGAAGTAACTTATATCAACTCCAAGATAATTTCATACTCTTTAGTAGACACGACATTCGATTTTCGTGAATTCAATCAGTTTTATGATAAAACGTGAATCAATTTCATCACATTCTTGGTATTCATTGACGTATTATCTTGAAACTAATAGAAACTCACAAAAATAGAATGTCATATTGATTGAAAAGTATGCAATTGGACTTGATACACTTTTTTCATTCAATTACACTGTTCGTGAACATAGAAAAAATAGTCAAGATGGATTGCTCCATTTTCATAATCACCGTGCATGTACTCTCATGAACACAAAAATGTTATACAAAATGTTCACAAAATGTCTACTTTTCAATGATTGAAAAGTAGACCAAAACCTTAAACACGAAATTTTCATCATATTTTGAGAATATATATTCGAAATATTTTCAGAATACTGAAATGATTTCAAATTCAAATATTCGAATATTGTCCGAGAAATTCAAAAGAATCATTCGATTTCAACTTATTCAGATATTTCAGAAGAGCTTCGAGCCGCCCAATAAATAACTATTGGGAGGCCGAAGGAGAATAAGACACGACAATATGAGCACATTCAAAGCCAGATTTCTCTTCACGAGTTTCAGCACTATTCAACTAGAACACACGGTGTACAATTCCACACAATTATTATCCGATTTAATTAACCTATATTTTGTTTCTAGTTCTAATTGTTACGATTTTAATCTTTTAGAAGTGTTGTTATTGATGATTTTCTCATTTGTAAATAATGAATTCGTATTCCATATTTAGCAATCCTGAGTAATATATATGATTAATATATATATATATATATATATATATATATATATATATATATATATATATATATATGAAAATAATAAATACTTCAGGGTGAAACCGTATATATTTTCAATAAATTTATTCATTTAAGGAAAGAATAAATTTATATATATATATATATATATATATATATATATATATATATATATATATATATATTTATATATATATATATATATATATATATATATATATATATATATACATATACACATATATACATATATATATATATATATATATATATATATATATATATATATATATATATATATATATATATATGTATATATATATATATATATATTTATATATATATATATATATATATATATATATATATATATATATATATATATTTACACATATATATATATATATATATATATATATATATATATATATATATATATATATATATACATACATATATATATATATATATATATATATATATATATATATATATATATATATATATATATATATATATGTATATATATATATATATATATATATATATATATATATATATATATATATATATATATATATATATATATATATATATATATATATATATATATAAATATATATTTATATATATATATATGATATATATCTACTTGTAGGTTTCCAATCATGACTAATATAATACTGTGTCAAAATTAAAAAAAAGAAAGTGACTTGACAGTATGAGTTAGATATACCCTCTCCATTCCATTAAACGTTGTCACTAAGGAAGATTGATGTCCTAACTCAACTATTCCAGCCTCACTACGTCGAGTGACTCGGTCTTTAATTCCTGTAATCTTATCAAACACAAGCATTACACCGGCTAATAACAATGTGATCTTTAATCGATCATAACCCCGGCCCTGTGTAAGACGTCGCTACTGATTCGTTGAGAGATGTGTCACGTGATACGATGTGTCGCTTCTGATTGGCGGAGAGATGTCACGTGCGTCATTAGCGGCGATGACAAGAGCTTTTAATTAGATATGCATGCGTTATCGCTGTGTGGTGGTGGAACGTGAATGGTGGGGACGGGCGATTGGTGGTGGTTGGAGATGCAATGAGACGGGCGGTCGGTGATCAAATTGATGATATTGAGTTGGTAATGGAGATGTTGAACAAGGGGATTAAATAGATTTAATCGGTAACTTTATATTATGTATAAATAGAAATAAAAAACTAGGACTGTTATCAAGATGAGTGGTAGATGTGGAAGGAGAGAAGAGATAATTATTGATACATCGCAGTTTTCTTCTGAATGAATTAATGT
>OZ023329.1:16569580-16584580 GCA_964007535.1 Brachyptera risi | reverse complement strand
TCAGACTATAAGGCCAACTGGACCGGACCTTATTAGTATAATCCATGTATCAGCTTTCTTTCTTATATTGGGTTTTAACGACGCACTATACTGATGGCTACGATCTATTGGCGTCGGTGGATGATAAATGAGATGATGATATGATGAGATGAATGGTTATTTTATCAGGTGTTTTGGATGGTGGAAAGGAGTCGGTCGTGGCCTGTTGTTAAGGAACCATCTCAGTATCAACCTGAACGACAGAGGGAAACCACGAAAAACCCCTGTCAGGATGGTCGACCATGGCGGGAATCGAAGCCCGGTCTCCCGAATGACGGTCCAGTGTGTTACCACTCGGCCACACGTCTCGGTAGCTTCCATCAGAATATGAATCTTATATTAGGTTCTAACGACGCACTGTAATGATGACCAAAATCTATTGGCGTCAGAAAAATGATTAATGAGATGATGAGATGAAGATTTTATGGGTAATGGGAAGGATAGTGAGAAGAAAGCGGTCGTGGCCTATATTGTGAGAACCATCCCGGCACTAGCCTAGACTATAACAGGGAAACCACGAAAAACCCCTGTAAAGATGGACGGTAGCGAGAATCGAACCGGGTTCGACATGCCCACTACCTCCGGGTCACATGAAGCAAGTGCCTTAACCACCACGCTGCATGTGTTATGAATCATATGTCCTGATCATTAGGAGCAGACCTCAGACGACTGTTTTATCATCAATAAAAACCAACCACTAATAGCAACTAAGAGTTTTCTAACCATCAATTAACAACTCTCTTCCCACCAACTTCCTTTATAATAATAAGCAAGTGATTTCCAAGATTGCCGTTGATTATATATCCAGATTGACAACTTTCTATAACCGCAAACGCCACTTAATTTAATCCTTCGTCTTTTTTTGAACTGTATTAATTATACATGTTTTAATATATGCGTTACGTGAATTTGAGAAGGATGCCATATGCCATTGTCATTGGCTGGTTTATCAGGAATTTAAACAAAAAATCAGTAACAAAAATATTTATTCAATTGTGAAAAGGGGTTCATTTCTCACGGTGGGTCAACAGTTTTTATGAATCAATCTAGTAACTTAAACTAATATAATAATATAGTTCTTATAATTTAATTGTACTAAACATGGAAGGATGAAGGAATGTATGTGATTATAATATTGAATGCATTTCTTGACATATGTTTGGACATAGTTCCTTGTATACTTGGATAAGTAAATGCATGTGATACTGTTTTTCGGTGGGCGTAAGAAGTTTCAACTATCAATTAAAATGCTGGTTGCAACTTGTTACCGATGTTATTATCATGGGAGGAAGAAATGGAGCATTCGAACTTTGTTGGGAGTGGCAATGAAATATTTAGGACAGTTGTTTGAATCGGAAGTATGAGGAACACACATGGATATAACTGCGGAAAAAGACATCCACACACAAAAAAAAGATAATTATGGAATAAAATACGTATCCAAATACACAAATATATACAGGTGACTTATGAGTGTACAGGCCTACCATGTGCACGGTTTGTGAGATTAGCTACATCATAATAGATTGTGGAGAGAAAATAGCCTTCAAAGTGTCCCATTCTAACGATCCTAACTTGTAATTCATAGTCTTAATCAGGGTGCGATGGCATAGTTTCAAGTTTTACAAGACGATATAAAATTTCGAGAATATGAGTAATTTTAAAACATATAATTAGTGGAATTAGGGAAGGTGGAACTGAGATTCCAAATCACGTTTCAAGTTTAGATATTTCACGATTTTAGCTGACCTCTTTACAGGTCAAACAGATAAACCAGAGGATTAAAAATGTTTTCACTTCAACGATAGCCGTATTTTTGGTCCAACCTAGATCTCCAAATAGATTTGTTATATTCAGCCAAAAAAAAGGAAAATAGTAACATATCAATGGAAATTATATTCGTGTGAAAAGAAAATGAAGAAAAATGATAATTCGAATCGTGTGAAATTTATTATAGCCCAAGGTCTCCGTATAGTCATCTGAATAAATTGAGAAAATAATTGAGGAATTATTTATTTCATGAATAACACTAAATGAAAAAAACACAAGTTCTCAATCTTCACGCATCTGTAATATCATTATTGATTCACTGACGGTTCCGATCGCCCGTCTACCCTATCCGTTAACGGTGACGGCGAGAGATGTCGACCCGCAAGAGATGCTGCAGGTCCATATAAAGGAGAAGCGCATCTCCATTTACATCATCAAAAACACGGAACACAATTAAAATGGATTGCGTTTGTGCAGAAAACTTGGACCTCATTACTGACCGTTAAATCGGTACTCGCACTGTACACTCGCTGCCGAGGAAAGTGACGTCACTGGAAACTGGGAACCCGATTTTCAATAGCTCGTTGAAAGGTAATCTGGGTTGATAAGACTGATCGGTGGAATTTTTTTTTTATATATTGGGTTTTAACGAAGCACTATAATGATAACTAAGATCTATTGGCGTCTAATGAATGATTGATGAG
Organism: Brachyptera risi; assembly: GCA_964007535.1. NCBI lineage: Eukaryota > Metazoa > Arthropoda > Insecta > Plecoptera > Taeniopterygidae > Brachyptera > Brachyptera risi. Next base: position 16,582,067 of record OZ023329.1, on the reverse strand, counting down.
ATGATGGTATGATATGAGATGAAGGTTTCTTAGGTATTGACTATTGAGAGGGATAGTGGAAAGGAAGCGATCTTGGCATAAATTGTCGGAACCATCCCGGCATTAGCCTGGGCTACAGAGGGAAACCACGAAAACCCCCTGTGGATATGGACGGTGGCGGGGATCGAACGAGGTCCGATATACCATTTTAACTCCCGGATCACATGAAGCGAGTGCATTAACCACTCAGCTACATGTGCCGGTGAGAAAATATTGATACAGAGAAAGAAATGCCGAAAATGTAATACTATATTATTTATTATTAGTTGGTCAGTGTTTAAAAGCGTTTCGACAGCGAAGTCATTTTGTGCCTCTATTCATTATTTTACTATAAATAATTTTTTTTTCACCAATTCGAATATTTTATCTCAATTATTATTCGAGGTGGTAAGATCGCCCCTGCGGTGCCCCGTCGGAAAGATCCTGAATTTAATCCATGGTTTATTTGATAGGGGAATAATTTTGTATCAATCAGTTTCGATGTCAATGAAAAAAAAATGAGGAAAGTAAGAATGGTAACCGATTTGGAGATACGTTGATAGTTGGTTGATTAAATTTCTAATTTTTCGATGACCCACTGAAAAAACCAAAGCGAATAAAGTACTCTCTTAAGACTATTCTGCACTTTTTTCATATATTCTTGTCATTCACCGAAATTATACTGTTAAATAGACAACTTTCACGATTTTTCTTGGTGGATAACTTTGAAACGGACTGTTTCTTTTATGATCAAAAATAACATCAAAATCCTGCAAAACCTTTTATTAGAGTGATAGGGTTATAATTATATCAATTTAGGCTACTCACTTATTTTTTCCCGTTTGTATAATGACAAACTTTACATCTGAGCCCAGATTCACTAAAAGCTCATCTCTAGGACGTTCTGAGTTGGAACCATTTCACTGAGCCAGGACCAATATTGGTCCTGGCTCAGTGAAATGGTTCCAACTCGAGACCAATATTGGTCCTCAGTAAAATGGTTCTAATTAACTTACGAGTTACGACGCCTTGAAGATAGGACTTTGAGGATAGGAAGATAGGAAGATAGGTTTGAAGAGAGGAGGATAGGTGTATCCGGGCCCTGATGTTATTGGAGAGATGTGAACATTGTCCAAGACACTTAGTTCAAAGAGGAAGATATGAACATTCGTGTTCTTTATTCACTCTAATACAAATGCTGGTAATGTCCACGAATACCACAGAAACGGTTTCTACTCCTAATGTGTTCCGGACTTTTAGAAACTGAAGACTTTTATCTGCGGCGATACATCATGGTAACAGACAGCCCAGTCCCGGGGTTAAAGTTCATTGGTTTTGAACAATTAAAATGGGGTGATGAGATCGCCATTGTTTTGCTCCGTCCAAACAATCCTAGTTTCATCCAATGCCTTAATTGAGAAAACATGTTTTTGTATCAAATCCCGATGTTTTTGAAGAAGAAAATCTTGCTATACACTGTTTAAAATTTCACATGAGATCCAACGCACATTGTGCGTGAGGCTTGTTACAAGTACTGCGTGCATTTGTTACCAATGTACCCATGTGCTACTATATAGTACCGTGCGCTGTCGCAGATCCTACAGTCCATATCTAGGAGAGATGAGTCAGACTTCAGAAATATTTCCCCCGCCAAGTTACCCCCACTACTCGCTTCAGCGGAGGGATCGTAGCTCTCACCCCAACGGAGCGATCAGTGGAGGGAAACTTGGCGGGGAAAAAGGTCAGACATCTCTCCTTGACATGGACTTCAGTCAACATTACATAATCTCTCTACCTTTGTTGTCATACAATTTGAGGCATCAACATTTCCAACAAATATTATCTGCATTAGATTATGTATATCTGTTAATTTAGTATCTTGCACGGTTCTAGTTTTACTAGCCTGACCCCTCATGTTTGAAACATTGAGGGTCAACACCACTGCCACTAGGTTTTGAATGAACATCCTGAATTAGTGATCTACGATGGCAGGTAGTAGATGCACTCAATTGTCATCTATTACTCTAACAGATTTCCGTTCTGTAATTACAAATGATGCACACCATACTCACCAATCGCCGTCACCTGACATGTAACAGCTACGAATGAAGATTAGTTCTCCGTATGATATACGCAGTCCTCTGTTATGCGACGGTGAACAATGAATGAACACAATTGTGCGCCAATTCCCTATCACGGATCGAATCTTCCAGTCTTCTAGAATGGCACGAAATCGAATCGAATCTTGCGGAATCTTGTAGAATAACACGATTCTTCTCTTCCCTCCAATCCCCCCCCCCCCCCACTTCAACTCTCCTCATCGCCTTTCGCCGACCCGTGCCGGGGTGCGCGCGCACAAGCGTTACGAACGCACTCACCGACAGACTCACAGACTCACAGACAGATCTGGAAGACTCCCATGTATAATTTTTTTCTAATAACATCGAAACTTGATACAAAATCATTGTTCCCAAGAATGGTAATTTATATCTGTGAAATCCCCCTGGCGGGAACCTTTTGGCCTATGCAGACTAGGGACGCCCTAACCAAACAACCCTGAAACATCTTTCCGATGGGTGACTTGAGTGCACTTCTCATCGTATCTGCCATATAATGCACGTGAAGCACATTTCTTTACGAAAACTAAATTCTGTTTTGCTTAGTTAAACAAGCCAAGTATTTACGACAAGACTGTTACGTGTTAACGAAATGGCCGGCCGATACGTGTAGGGCTTTAACAAGAGCCAAGGTGACGTTTATTGGCTGCTGGTGTTGTCGGCTCGGAACCGACGACCGCCGTGCTTGCGAGATGCGACGAGACACGCGGTCGTCGCGTCAGATCGGGCAAGTGTGAAAACGAGCGATGAAGCGAGAGGAAGAGGCTAATCGATAAATTACCAATGACATTTACTAACTCGAGACGACAGAGAGAGAGAGAGAGAGAGAGAGAGAGAGAGAGAGAGAGAGATTCAAGTGAACCTCGGATTACCACCGTTAGGTTTTATTCCTATTTATTGACGAGTCTGACGTTCTAAACACTGGTCATATTCGAAACTAGATCTGATATTTCTAATTTTTTCTCTCTCTCTCTCTCTCTCTCTCTCTTTCTTTCTCTCTCTCTGTGTCTCTGTCTCTCTCTCTCCTCAATGCTAATATACAGCTTGATGAGGGACCCTCGTTAACGAGACATATAAATTACAACATTCTTCATAGCAAGATGAGAATGTAATAAAGTTTTGATATAAAAAGAATTGAAGAAATGTATATAATCACACATGAATGTAATTGGGAAATTCGAAAAATTTGTTATTATTTCTTGTATTTATTTTTCTGTTGCCTGAACCAATGGTATTGCGATAAAGTTCACTCGTTTCCACGTCATTAACGATCATTTTTATTATCGTTCTCGTTAATAAGTTACATTAAAACAAACGATAACAAAAGATATCATTGTGGTTTATATAATTGATCGTTTTCCCACCAGAGCACTCTTGTATTAGCTGAATTTCCAAGATTACGTCAGTTTTATTGGATGGCGATAAGTATCGGCACATTTAATACAGGCAATTAACTGTATGTTGAATTGTCGAGTCGTAATGTTTGTAACATTGCATTTGATTCAATGAAGATTCGTATCAATTAAAATAATATATCGATTAGGCTGGAACTAATGGCCTAGCTCGTTGATCCGTGGAAGATTTTAATGCATTGTGAAGATACTTGAAATGAGTCGGTTATAATTCTGATCTCAATACAACAGATCTTTTCTTTCACTGTAACTGAGACGAGTAGCCGAGTGGTTAACACACTGAACCGTCATTCAGGAGACCGAGGTTCGATTTCCGCCTTGCTTGGCCAGCCTGACGGGGTATTTTCGTGGTTTACCTCTGTCGTTCAGGTTAATACTGGGATGGTTCCTTGACAAAAGGCCAGGACCGATTCCTTCCCACTTTCTACAAACACCCGATGAAATAACCATATTCATCTCACCATCTTACCATCTCATATATCAATCATCGTCAACAATATATTGTAGTGATCAGTAGAGTGCGTCGTTGAACCTATTATATATATATATATATATATATATATATATATATATATATATATATATATATATATATATATATATATATATATATATATATATATATATGATTATATATATATACATAATAAAATATGTACATAATCAGTTAAAATATATATATAAATATATATATATATAATAATAAATATACTATATATTATATTATATTATATATAATATATATATAATAAATATATATATATATATATATACATAATAAAATATGTACATAATCAGTTATTCCACTTCGAGTAATAATATCGTCATTTTGTTGTTCAGTCCAAACGATCCTACCGTGTCATTCTTGGCGTTGAGCCACGATGACAATTTGTTGTGGCAAATTCTTCATGTTGAAAAATGAAAATAGTTCACTGTTGAATACTTCATTACGATCTGTATAATGGAACGTGAGTTTGTGAAATAATGTACAATTAAAACTCTGCTCCAATTGGGTCAAATTCCATGTCACAACTTTTAACCGGAGCAATTAGAACAGTTAACTTTTATTCCATTCGACTTTTAAGCCATCACACATTTCACACCTCATTTTTTCAGGACGATCGGGCGATCGGGCGATCGGGTGTGTCGATACTAACAATCCATTGAAACCAAACGTTCGGAACGAACATAAAAAAAACGATTTCCACATTATAAAGATTACAAAACATAAACTTACATTTTTCATTCTTTTCTCTTTTCGAAAACATTCGAAATTTGAATACAAATCGCATTCCCCATACCAACCTCAAACAGAAGTTTATCTCTGAACATGAATACAATTATCAGTTTATCCAAAGTAACAACACAAAAGTTCAATATCAAAGACACCTCTTCGGAATAGCAAGTAGGCTATTTATGCCATACCATGAGCTGTGACGTAGCACGTAGGTAGCGTTAGAGGAGTTAGAGGAGGTAATTGATGAGGCTAAATGTCGCACAGCATCACGCGTGTGGTCCAACACTCGAATATGTACAGTTATTCTCTCATTAGATTACTTATTTATCTATATTTGGTTCAACGACGCACTGTACTGATGACTACGATCTTTCGGCATCGGTGAATGATATCTGAGATGATGGGGTGAGATGATGAGATGATGGGGTGAGATGATGAGATGATGGGGTGAGATGATGAGATGAGAGTTTTTTCATCAGATGTGTTTTTGGATAGTGGAAAGGAGTCAATTGAGGCATGTTGTCAAGGAACCATCTCAGTATTAACCTGAGTGACAGATGGAAACCACGAAAAAAAACGTCAGGATGATTGACCATGGTGGGAATAGAGCCCCGGTCTCCTGAATGACGTATCAGTGTATTAACCACTCGCCCACACGTCTCACTCTTTTCCGATATATTTCGATCAATTTTCAATACTGATATTTTTCGATATCATTTGCAATTATATTCTATCGAACGAAACCTCCTAATCAAGAAATAAATAGTGCAGGCTTTCCAAATTGTTCTCGTTACACACCCAATGTTGCGCAGGTGAACTATTTCAAATGGTTGGTGTAATTATAAGGTGAACAAGAAGTAAGGTCAGGTCAGAATGGAGCCTCTGAAATACTGGTCTACTAATAACATCTGAGGCCAGCTGTAAACAATAAACAACAACCACTCAAATTTACAATTACTTTTATTTTTCGGAACTCACTCGTGCGCAACCTTTCTCGCGCCACCTATAGAAGTGCCAGGTGATACTTAAGGGTGCACAAGAGTCGGTTTGGTGTGATACCAGTACTTTCGCGATCACTTTTGAAAGGTATGAGTTATTGAAGGACAAGAAAATCCAGAAATTAGATTTTAAAGAATGATGAACTTACTTATTTTCATGATTGTAGGGACAACTAGAAATCATCATCTCAATTCCAGATATAATAATTGATTTATTTGTCCTCCGAAACCCGGCTCTCTCCGAGTCGTGACGTAGACATGAATCGATTCTGTTCATGTTTCTATACAGAATTGCTAATGTCTGCGACATGATTCATGGTCTCTGAAGGAAAAAATATATAATTTCTGAAATTGAGATGATGATTTGAATATTTTTTTTATAGTTGGGAAAACTAATATTATCATTATTCATAAGAATCTAGTCTCAGGGTTGATCGAAACTTGATACTAAATCATTGTTTTCCAATTCGAGCTATGGATGAAAGATAGTTTTTTTCGGAATAATTGATTACAAAATAATTCAATTAACAAACAATAAATCCTAGTTTGATAATTTCAGGGAAAAAAACAGTTTATCAATTTACATTTAAGAGATAACATCTTGATTGTTCTCATCAACTTGATCTTCTCTTTGTACTGACTCTTAATATCTTTTTCTTTCTTCTGTCAAGTTTAATCTTGTGTTCACTCAAATACATAATATTGATCGTTACTGTTTCAGTGGTAAGATCGCCTTTGTGGTGTCCCGTCCAAACGATCCAACTTTCATCCATAGCATTAATTGGGAAACAATGATTTATCAAGTTTTGAAGTTATTGAAAAAAAAGATATTCCGCTAAATCGACTCTCATACACTCTTAACTCCACAATTTAATTAAAAACCAAAAACAACGATAAGTACACACAGCTATTGTGTTTCCAATTTAATCCTATCTGACCTACTAACCCCACTCTTGACACCTGAGTAATGGAGTGTCGACACTGCCGGTCGCCGTGTCTTGTAGATGAGGAGACGGTCGATCGAACCCGGATTCATGGTGTCAGCGTCAGGTCAATATACGCAGGAAAGATGGAGCAGGGAAAACTGATTAAATAGATTTAAATAGGAAAATAAGGTTTGTCGGTTGGAGTTGAAAACATCCGTTCATTGTACGGAGAAATTACAGTGATTTTGGTATTATAATTGCGTATAATCATTCCATTATATGTAGTTCCCATAATCTCGAATAATGATCTTTTATTGTAGCCTACACCATTATCGGCTATTCACACATTGCGTGCCCAAGAGATGAGATTAAGGTGACGATAGTAGATGAAGGTTAGAGGATGAGATTAAGGTGACGATAGTAGATGAAGGTTAGAGGATGAGATTAAGGTGACGATAGTAGATGAAGGTTAGAGGATGAGATTAAGGTGACGATAGTAGATGAAGGTTAGAGGATGAGATTAAGGTGACGATATTAGATGAAGGTTAGAGGATGAGATTAAGGTGACGATAGTAGATGAAGGTTAGAGGATGAGATTAAGGTGACGATAGTAGATGAAGGTTAGAGGATGAGATTAAGGTGACGATAGTAGGTGAAGGTTAGAGGATGAGATTAAGGTGACGATAGTAGATGAAGGTTAGAGGATGAGATTAAGGTGACGATAGTAGATGAAGGTTAGAGGATGAGATTAAGGTGACGATAGTAGATGAAGGTTAGAGGATGAGATTAAGGTGACGATAGTAGATGAAGGTTAGAGGATGAGATTAAGGTGACGATAGTAGATGAAGGTTAGAGGATGAGATTAAGGTGACGATAGTAGATGAAGGTTAGAGGATGAGATTAAGGTGACGATAGTAGATGAAGGTTAGAGGATGAGATTAAGGTGACGATAGTAGATGAAGGTTAGAGGATGAGATTAAGGTGACGATAGTAGATGAAGGTTAGAGGATGAGATTAAGGTGACGATAGTAGATGAAGGTTAGAGGATGAGATTAAGGTGACGATAGTAGATGAAGGTTAGAGGATGAGATTAAGGTGACGATAGTAGATGAAGGTTAGAGGATGAGATTAAGGTGACGATAGTAGATGAAGGTTAGAGGATGAGATTGAGGTGACGATAGTAGATGAAGGTTAGAGGATGAGATTAAGGTGACGATAGTAGATGAAGGTTAGAGGATGAGATTAAGGTGACGATAGTAGATGAAGGTTAGAGGATGAGATACAGGTGACGATAGTAGATGAAGGTTAGAGGATGAGATTAAGGTGACGATAGTAGATGAAGGTTAGAGGATGAGATTAGGGTGACGATAGTAGATGAAGGTTAGAGGATGAGATTAAGGTGACGATAGTAGATGAAGGTTAGAGGATGAGATTAAGGTGACGATAGTAGATGAAGGTTAGAGGATGAGATTAAGGTGACGATAGTAGATGAAGGTTAGAGGATGAGATTAAGGTGACGATAGTAGATGAAGGTTAGAGGATGAGATTAAGGTGACGATAGTAGATGAAGGTTAGAGGATGAGATACAGGTGACGATAGTAGATGAAGGTTAGAGGATGAGATACAGGTGACGATAGTAGATGAAGGTTAGAGGATGAGATTAAGGTGACGATAGTAGATGAAGGTTAGAGGATGAGATTAAGGTGACGATAGTAGATGAAGGTTAGTAGAGGATGAGATTGAAGGTGACGATAGTAGATGAAGGTTAGAGGATGAGATTAAGGTGACGATAGTAGATGAAGGTTAGAGGATGAGATTAAGGTGACGATAGTAGATGAAGGTTAGAGGATGAGATTAAGGTGACGATAGTAGATGAAGGTTAGAGGATGAGATTAAGGTGACGATAGTAGATGAAGGTTAGAGGATGAGATTAAGGTGACGATAGTAGATGAAGGTTAGAGGATGAGATACAGGTGACGATAGTAGATGAAGGTTAGAGGATGAGATTAAGGTGACGATAGTAGATGAAGGTTAGAGGATGAGATTAAGGTGACGATAGTAGATGAAGGTTAGAGGATGAGATACAGGTGACGATAGTAGATGAAGGTTAGAGGATGAGATTAAGGTGACGATAGTAGATAGAAGGTTAGAGGATGAGATTAAGGGTGACGATAGTAGATGAAGGTTAGAGGATGAGATTAAGGTGACGATAGTAGATGAAGGTTAGAGGATGAGATTAAGGTGACGATAGTAGATGAAGGTTAGAGGATGAGATTAAGGTGACGATAGTAGATGAAGGTTAGAGGATGAGATTAAGGTGACGATAGTAGATGAAGGTTAGAGGATGAGATTAAGGTGACGATAGTAGATGAAGGTTAGAGGATGAGATTAAGGTGACGATAGTAGATGAAGGTTAGAGGATGAGATACAGGTGACGATAGTAGATGAAGGTTAGAGGATGAGATTAAGGTGACGATAGTAGATGAAGGTTAGAGGATGAGATTAAGGTGACGATAGTAGATGAAGGTTAGAGGATGAGATTAAGGTGACGATAGTAGATGAAGGTTAGAGGATGAGATACAGGTGACGATAGTAGATGAAGGTTAGAGGATGAGATTAAGGTGACGATAGTAGATGAAGGTTAGAGGATGAGATTAAGGTGACGATAGTAGATGAAGGTTAGAGGATGAGATTAAGGTGACGATAGTAGATGAAGGTTAGAGGATGAGATTAAGGTGACGATAGTAGATGAAGGTTAGAGGATGAGATTAAGGTGACGATAGTAGATGAAGGTTAGAGGATGAGATTAAGGTGACGATAGTAGATGAAGGTTAGAGGATGAGATTAAGGTGACGATATTAGATGAAGGTTAGAGGATGAGATTAAGGTGACGATAGTAGATGAAGGTTAGAGGATGAGATTAAGGTGACGATAGTAGATGAAGGTTAGAGGATGAGATTAAGGTGACGATAGTAGATGAAGGTTAGAGGATGAGATTAAGGTGACGATAGTAGATGAAGGTTAGAGGATGAGATTAAGGTGACGATAGTAGATGAAGGTTAGAGGATGAGATTAAGGTGACGATAGTAGATGAAGGTTAGAGGATGAGATTAAGGTGACGATAGTAGATGAAGGTTAGAGGATGAGATACAGGTGACGATAGTAGATGAAGGTTAGAGGATGAGATTAAGGTGACGATAGTAGATGAAGGTTAGAGGATGAGATTAAGGTGACGATAGTAGATGAAGGTTAGAGGATGAGATTAAGGTGACGATAGTAGATGAAGGTTAGAGGATGAGATTAAGGTGACGATAGTAGATGAAGGTTAGAGGATGAGATTAAGGTGACGATAGTAGGTGAAGGTTAGAGGATGAGATTAAGGTGACGATAGTAGGTGAAGGTTAGAGGATGAGATTAAGGTGACGATAGTAGATGAAGGTTAGAGGATGAGATTAAGGTGACGATAGTAGATGAAGGTTAGAGGATGAGATTAAGGTGACGATAGTAGATGAAGGTTAGAGGATGAGATTAAGGTGACGATAGTAGGTGAAGGTTAGAGGATGAGATTAAGGTGACGATAGTAGATGAAGGTTAGAGGATGAGATTAAGGTGACGATAGTAGATGAAGGTTAGAGATGAGATTAAGGTGACGATAGTAGATGAAGGTTAGAGGATGAGATACAGGTGACGATAGTAGGTGAAGGTTAGAGGATGAGATACAGGTGACGATAGTAGATGAAGGTTAGAGGATGAGATACAGGTGACGATAGTAGATGAAGGTTAGAGGATGAGATTAAGGTGACGATAGTAGATGAAGGTTAGAGGATGAGATTAAGGTGACGATAGTAGATGAAGGTTAGAGGATGAGATTAAGGTGACGATAGTAGATGAAGGTTAGAGGATGAGATTGAGGTGACGATAGTAGATGAAGGTTAGAGGATGAGATTAAGGTGACGATAGTAGGTGAAGGTTAGAGGATGAGATTAAGGTGACGATAGTAGATGAAGGTTAGAGGATGAGATTAAGGTGACGATAGTAGATGAAGGTTAGAGGATGAGATTAAGGTGACGATAGTAGATGAAGGTTAGAGGATGAGATTAAGGTGACGATAGTAGATGAAGGTTAGAGGATGAGATTAAGGTGACGATAGTAGATGAAGGTTAGAGGATGAGATTAAGGTGACGATAGTAGATGAAGGTTAGAGGATGAGATTAAGGTGACGATAGTAGATGAAGGTTAGAGGATGAGATTAAGGTGACGATATTAGATGAAGGTTAGAGGATGAGATTAAGGTGACGATAGTAGATGAAGGTTAGAGGATGAGATTAAGGTGACGATAGTAGATGAAGGTTAGAGGATGAGATTAAGGTGACGATAGTAGGTGAAGGTTAGAGGATGAGATACAGGTGACGATAGTAGATGAAGGTTAGAGGATGAGATACAGGTGACGATAGTAGATGAAGGTTAGAGGATGAGATTAAGGTGACGATAGTAGATGAAGGTTAGAGGATGAGATTAAGGTGACGATAGTAGATGAAGGTTAGAGGATGAGATTAAGGTGACGATAGTAGATGAAGGTTAGAGGATGAGATTGAGGTGACGATAGTAGATGAAGGTTAGAGGATGAGATTAAGGTGACGATAGTAGGTGAAGGTTAGAGGATGAGATTAAGGTGACGATAGTAGATGAAGGTTAGAGGATGAGATTAAGGTGACGATAGTAGATGAAGGTTAGAGGATGAGATTAAGGTGACGATAGTAGATGAAGGTTAGAGGATGAGATTAAGGTGACGATAGTAGATGAAGGTTAGAGGATGAGATTAAGGTGACGATAGTAGATGAAGGTTAGAGGATGAGATTAAGGTGACGATAGTAGATGAAGGTTAGAGGATGAGATTAAGGTGACGATAGTAGATGAAGGTTAGAGGATGAGATTAAGGTGACGATAGTAGATGAAGGTTAGAGGATGAGATTAAGGTGACGATAGTAGGTGAAGGTTAGAGGATGAGATTAAGGTGACGATAGTAGATGAAGGTTAGAGGATGAGATTAAGGTGACGATAGTAGATGAAGGTTAGAGGATGAGATTAAGGTGACGATAGTAGATGAAGGTTAGAGGATGAGATTAAGGTGACGATAGTAGATGAAGGTTAGAGGATGAGATTAAGGTGACGATAGTAGATGAAGGTTAGAGGATGAGATTAAGGTGACGATAGTAGATGAAGGTTAGAGGATGAGATTAAGGTGACGATAGTAGATGAAGGTTAGAGGATGAGATTAAGGTGACGATAGTAGATGAAGGTTAGAGGATGAGATTAAGGTGACGATAGTAGATGAAGGTTAGAGGATGAGATTAAGGTGACGATAGTAGATGAAGGTTAGAGGATGAGATTAAGGTGACGATAGTAGATGAAGGTTAGAGGATGAGATTAAGGTGACGATAGTAGATGAAGGTTAGAGGATGAGATTAAGGTGACGATAGTAGATGAAGGTTAGAGGATGAGATTAAGGTGACGATAGTAGATGAAGGTTAGAGGATGAGATTAAGGTGACGATAGTAGATGAAGGTTAGAGGATGAGATTAAGGTGACGATAGTAGATGAAGGTTAGAGGATGAGATTAAGGTGACGATTAGTAGATGAAGGTTAGAGGATGAGATTAAGGTGACGATAGTAGATGAAGGTTAGAGGATGAGATTAAGGTGACGATAGTAGATGAAGGTTAGAGGATGAGATTAAGGTGACGATAGTAGATGAAGGTTAGAGGATGAGATTAAGTGAC
>OZ023329.1:16533507-16569380 GCA_964007535.1 Brachyptera risi | reverse complement strand
ATATATATATATATATATATATATATATATATATATATATATATATATATATTATATATATATATATATATATATATATATATATATATATATATATATATATATTATATATATATATATATATATATATATATTATATATATATATATATATATATATATATATATATATATATATATATATATATATATATATATATATATAATATATATATATATATATATATATAATATATATATATATATATATATATATATATATATATATATATATATATATATATATATATATATATATATATATATATATATATATATATATATATATATATATTATATATATATATATATATATATATATATATATATATATATATATATATATATATATATATATATATATATATATATATATATATATATATATATATATATATATATATATATATATATATATATATATATATATATATATATATATATATATATATATATATATATTATATATATATATATATATATATATATATATATATATATATATATATATATATATATATATATATATATATATATATATATATATATATATATATATATATATATATATATATATATATATATATATATATATATATATATATATATATATATATATATATATATATATATATATATATATATATATATATATATATATATATATATATATATATATATATATATATATATATATATATATATATATATATATATATATATATATATATATATATATATATATATATATATATATATATATATATATATATATATATATATATATATATATATATATATATATATATATATATATATATATATATATATATATATATATATATATATATATATATATATATATATATATATATATATATATATATATATATATATATATATATATATATATATATATATATATATATATATATATATATATATATATATATATATATATATATATATATATATATATATATATATATATATATATATATGACTTTAAGCTTTCACAACTCATTATGTGCAATAAATTGAATATTTTTGGATGTAGTTGTGTAATGATGATAAAATAAAACAAACTCTTTTAATTTTATATTTAAAATAATTAATAATATTAATAACATATTAATGAGAATAAAACTAATTATTTTAAATATAAAATTAAAAGAGTTTGTTTTATTTTATCATCATTACACAACTACATCCAAAAATATTCAATTTATTGCATATATATATATATATATATATATATATATATATATATATATATATATATATATATATATATATATATATATATATTATACTATGAATTATTATATTCAAGTAGAAGTAGAAGAAATGAACGTGTCAGGAATTCATATTGGGTAACAATGAAAGAAATTTCAACTTCAAGAAGCAAGAAAGAAAAAGAAGAAAAGGATTTAAATGAGATGTAGATAAATCGGAGGAAGAGAAAGTATATTCAGGAAGAAGATTAAAAACTTTTTTCCCCACATGACTTTTGAAATTGTTCTTCACTGCTCAAATTATCACTGTACATTTTACAGTGTGTTGAATGAACTATATTGAAATCAAGTATTTCTTTGGTATGGTAGGACCGCCCTTGTGGTGCCCCGTTCAAACGATCCTGAACATTCATTCTCTGCCCGCATAGGGGAACAGTGGTGTTGTGTCAAGTTTTCCTTGTTAATAAGTTGTTAGGCCCAATGGTAATATAAATACATATTTATATAATATAAATATATAGTGGGCCTATACCATAGTTGGATGATTACTTATTTTGTTGAATTATTTTTCAATTGGAATGAAATATGAAATAACACATGCACAGTATGAAGAATAAAAATACATCTCGAACAATCAGTCATAAAAAAAACCTAAAAAACAAATAATATAAACACGAAACTATTTTCTTAATCCTCGAAAGGAAATACCAAAAAGATTAAAATATATTCCGAACTACATTTAAAACTTGTTCCCTCAGTTAATTCCCTTCTTTTCCATGATCACGTCCTAACTATCGGTATAATCCTCCGCACAAAGCGCGTTAAATGTGAGTATAGTGATATGTCAATGCGACTCAATCGGGGCTCAACCTTTGTGAACCTCCCATTCAACTGTCAGTCGACGTGAACTGACAGATATTACTCGGGGGCTTCACGACAACAAAAACACGTCGAACGGTACTATTTCGTTTGTGCCCCCCTCATCCAGGGGCCATTCTTGACAGGATTTAAGGGGCTAATTCTGTTTCTTAATTCCTCTCTAAATATACCCGGGGGCATCCGAAACAGATGACAATTTCGTAAAAAGTGTAGGAAAAAAAGGTTTTTATGTGATGTGTTTGTAATTTGAATCGCATTGAAGAGGCAGGCTTTTTGGCGGTTTGTCCACAACACAGGATATCAAAATGGTATTGAAAAATAATAAGTGGATAATTTATGATTTGTTGTAATTCTTTCAAATGCCCTCTGTATTATCTCTAAATTATATTATTACTCATGTGTAATACAAGAACAGTTCTAACTACATGGATATATGATTATTATTTGTTTATGATTGTTATTGATGATTATTGATCACTCAACGATCTCATCAACAGATGAGTAACATTTGAACATATCTGAACATTTTAATAATGTGTAACTGCAATTGTCAAATTTGTAAATCATCTCATTTACCATCGCCAATAGATCTCAGTCATCAGTGCGGTGTGACGTTAACTGTAATACAAAATGAATGAAACATGGAATTTGTAAATAGAATGAGAATATTAATTTCAAATAAATCAGTATTAATAGAATGGCAAGATTCATGGGAATTCTAGTTATCTGATGACGTGCTCAATTGTGTAAACATTAGTTCTGGCAGGTTCCACAATTTCACAACTATTTTTATTTTTAATTCCTGCACGTAACAAAAGCGTCTCCAATCATTTTACCCAGTCCCCGGAAAAAAAAATGAAATGAAATATTTCGAATTATTCGTGATGGTTTAATATAAATTCACCTAAATGGTTCTGCATTACTTGATTCGAAATGGAGTCATTTGGAATAAGTACTTTTTCTAATTTTCAGATGAATGAATAGCCCTAATACACATCCTAAATGATATAATACATTTGATACCATCTCAATTGGTTCGAATGAAATTGCAGCAGCCGTGCTATCATTCAATCTCATGAATGATCAAAAGTCATGCAACAAATGTAGCGACTCTTCATACAAATCCCAAGTCGCTCATTACAAAAAGAAACATGCAAAGTCATTTCTGAAAATCATACAGTTACCATATATATTAACTCTGGTCCCGATCGACCGTCTTTCCTGTCCAACATCAGCAACAGTCGTGGGTGTCGATCCGTCAACTCGATCGTTCAGCTTATATCTTAACACAATTGCACTTTCAGAAATCAGAAATAGTGAAATACGGTGTACGGACAATTTGCCAGCGGACAATTCGCCAGGCACCTGTTTCAGGGGGGGGAGGACAATTTGCCAGGCTGGATCATAGGGGGAGGACAATTCGCCAGGCTGGATCATAGGGGGTAGGACAATTCGCCAGGCTGGATCATGGGGGTAGGACAATTCGCCAGGCTGGATCATAGGGGGAGGACAATTTGCCAGGCTGGATCATGGGGGGAGGACAATTCGCCAGGCTGGATCATGCGGGGAGGACAATTTGCCAGGCTAGATCATGGGGGGAGGACAATTTGCCAGGCACCTGTTTTAGGGGGGGAGGACAATTTGCCAGGCTGGATCATAGGGGGAGGACAATTCGCCAGGCTGGATCATGGGGGGAGGACAATTTGCCAGGCTAGATCATGGGGGGAGGACAATTTGCCAGGCACCTGTTTCAGGGGGGGAGGACAATTTGCCAGGCTGGATCATAGGGGGAGGACAATTTGCCAGGCTGGATCATAGTGGGAGGACAATTTGCCAGGCTCGATCATAGGGGGAGGGCAATTTGCCAGTCAAAGTTTGGGGGGAAGGACAATTTGCCAGGCTGGATCATAGGGGGAGGACAATTTGCCAGGCTGGATCATGGGGGGAGGACAATTTGCCAGGCTGGATCATGGGGGTAGGACAATTTGCCAGGCTGGATCATAGGGGGAAGACAATTTGCCAGGCTGGACCATGGGGGGAGGACCATTTGCCAGGCTGGATCATAGGGGGAGGACAATTTGCCAGGCTGTATCATGGGGGGAGGACAATTTGCCAGGCTGGATCATAGGGGGAGGACAATTTGCCAGGCTGGATCATAGGGGGAGGACCATTTGCCAGGCTGGATCATGGGGGGAGGACAATTTGCCAGGCTGGATCATAGGGGGAAGACAATTTGCCAGGCTGAATCATGGGGGGAGGACAATTTGCCAGTCAGAGTTTGGGGGGGAGGACAATTTGTCAGGCTCGACTGTGAGTGGAGGAAAATTTGCCAGACGAAGTTCGGGGGGGGGGGGGGGAGGACAATTTGCCAGGCTAGAATGTGTGGGGAGGACAATTTGCCGGACAAAGTTTGGGGGGAGGACAATTTGCCAGGCTTGAATGTATGGGGAGGACAATTTGCCGGACAAAGTTTGGGGGAAGGACAACTGGCCAGGCTTGAATGTGTGGGGAGGACAATTTGCCAGACAAAGTTCGGGGGGGGGGGGGGGAGGACAATTTGCCAGGCTTGAATGTGTGGGGAGGACAATTTGCCAGACAAAGTTTGGGGGGAGGACAATTGGCCAGGCTTGAATGTGTGGGGAGGACAATTTGCCAGACAAAGTTTGGGGGGAGGACAATTTGCCAGGCTTGAATGTGTGGGGAGGACAATTTGCCAGACAAAGTTTGGGGGGAGGACAATTCGCCAGGCTTGAATGTGTGGGGAGGACAATTTGCCGGACAAAGTTTGGGGGGAGGACAATTTGCAAGGCTTGAATGTGTGGGGAGGACAATTTGCCGGACAAAGTTTGGGAGGAGGACAATTTGCCAGTCACAGCTCGATATATTGCAAGGGGAAGGACAATTTGCCAGGCACTCGTTTTTAAACAATTACTATTCACTAAAACTTGTACGAAATGAATGAATAAAATATTTTCAGATGAGCGTAGCGAAGATTTCCCTTCCATATACCGAAACAAATTGGGCTCCGTTTTTATGTTTTTTTTTGTAATTTTGTACGCGGCATACAAGTCAGGAAAACAATCTACTTGAAACTTTGTCCACATATTGACGTCAAACCAAAATAGGTTGGAATTGTTTTTCAGAAAAAATGTTTGAACGGTTTTTCTGGAAAAAATCGGAAAGTTTGGAAAATCCCCATGAGAATAACCCGCATGGGAAATACTTGAATTATGCACATTTTTCAAAAGCTCAAACATTTTCACTGAATATGGAAAACACCACCATACATATTTCCAGTGACTTGCACAACAATCCAATGGGAAATAACAAAGAAAACGCAATAAAAGTATACATTTGATTGAATATTAAGATCAATTGGTTTTGCAAAGTGTATATGCGACAGATTGCAGCTCTATAAATATCAATAAGTTGCAGGTGAGGTTGTTGAACGTTCGAAGTGATCCAATGTCCGTAGATGTGAATTGAGGTGAGAGAATATTTTCCATTCTAGATTTCCAAACTTCTAAGCTCATCTCACAAAGCATACCCCGCGTTTTCCTAGATTATCACCTTGATCTAGGCCTGATCAAGATATGAAGATATGTGATCAAATTGTTTATTCACATTGTTTGGTCATATGCAATTATTATACAATTGTGTAGAATAGGCCTATAACTTTTTCCCCAATGCAGGCGTTGAATATGAATTAAAATGATGCATATTGACTGTCGATATGCATCATTTGAACCTATATTAAACGCCCACATTGGGAAAAAGATAATTTTCTCCACAATCGTATAATTGTATTTGACCAACAATTATTTGGCGATGTTTTAATCGAATTGTTGAGGCCATGTGAATGAACGTATTTAAGTATTAAAGAGATGTATACATGCTGCGAGCATACTAAATAATGTCTCTCAAAGTGATCAAAATCTATGACCTTCATTTCATACCAAATTGACACTTCAGACTATAACCATTGACCAATTGAATTTTAATTTTCTATTTTTGCTCTCAATTGGGCCTATAACTTTCTGATTTCAATATTGTAATGTACTTTTTATATTTACTTGATAGTCATAGTTGTTCTTACTTCCAATACTCTCCTTGGTAGTTGCTATAGGTATTTACTAGTCAAACGCGAAATATGCGTTGTAAGATGAGCGAGATATCTCAATAAGGTATGAAAGTCCTTGAAGTAGTTTTACCGTTGCTACTTTATCGACTTTGGTATTCTAAACACCTTGATATCTGAATAAGCTATAAAAGTCGTTAAAGAAGTTCTACTCTTGCCACTTCATTGACTCTGGTATTCTACACACCTTGACGCATATACAAAATACTTCATTGTTGGTCAACTCTTGAATCTAGAAAGCAGTGAATCTCGGCAACTTAATTCTGTCATAATTTTTATGATATATTTTATGAATATTATCAGTCATTTTATTTTTTTTCTTCAAAACGACTAATCAGAATTGCTTACAAAATCGTGATAATGTGTAAAATCCATGTATACACATTTAGAGAAAATTTCATTCCATTTGAAGAGATTTTATTTCTCAACATTTTCCGTCCAGCCAAATCTTATGGGGTTTTTAGAAACTTTGAGATGATTTTTCTCAAAATCGTTCCGACCGATTCATTCCAAAAACTATACAGTTCTAAGTTGGATGAGTTTGCGTGTACAAAAAAGTTTCATGTTCATCAGTCAACCCTTGCGACCCGTGGAGAGCTTACAAACAAACAAAAAAAAAAAAAAAAACACACACAGACAAAGCTCTATAAGAGTGGGATGAAGACTTCGCTACGCTCATCGATAAAAAATAGCATCTACCATTTATATCGATTTATGTATATTTTCTTGTTTGTATGTTGAGTGCATTTGACGATCTTTTATTTTATCCTTGACGGTCCATTTGATTCACTAAAAATGTTTCATTCCATAATGTAATCCACTTGGATGAGAATGAATATGAATAAATAAATGAATACACAATTTGATCACATTTCCTGATTATCAGTGTGATAGAAAATATTTCATTCTTCCATTTCGTACAACTTGTAGCGAATAGTAATAGTTCAAAAACGCGTCAAGCAAATTGTCCTCCCCCTTTCAATATATCGAACTGTGCCTGGTAAATTGTCTTCCCCCTTGCAATATATCGAACTGTGCGTGGCAAATTGTCCGCCCCCCACAGTCAAGCCTGGCAAATTGTCCTCCCCCGAACTTTGTCTGGCAAATTGTCCTCCCTCCACAGTCAAGACTGGCAAATTGTCCTCCCCCCCAAACTTTGTCTGGCAAATTGTCCTCCCTCCACAGTCAAGCCTGGCAAATTGTCCTCCCCCCCCAAATTAGGTCTGGCAAATTGTCCTCCCTCCACAGTCAAGCCTGGCAAATTGTCCTCCCCCCCAAATTATGTCTGGCAAATTGTCCTCCCTCCACAGTCAAGCCTGGCAAATTGTCCTCTTCCCCAAATTATGTCTGGAAAATTGTCCTCCCTCCACAGTCGAGCCTGGCAAATTGTCCTCCCCCCACAAATTTTGTCTGGCAAATTGTTCTCCCTCCACAGTCAAGCCTGGCAATTGTCCTCCCCCCTAAAACAGGTGCCTGGCAAATTTTCCGCTGGCAAATTGTCCTACTACCGTGAAATGTCATTCGGAAGACCGGGGTTCGATTCCTGCCATGGTCGACCATCCTGACAGGGTTTTTTCGTGGTTTCCCTGTCGTTCAGGTTGATACTAGGATGGTTCCTCAACAACAGGCCACGACCGACTCCTTCCCACCATCCAAAACACCTAATAAAATAACCTTTCATCTCATCATCCCATCATCTCATTCATCATCCACCAACGCCAATAGATCGTAGGCATCAGTATAGTGCGTCGTCAAAACTCAATATAGAAAAAGAATCATCTTAAAGGGCATTACAACCCTGAAACTAGATAAAATAGGTATAATTACGATATTCATTCACTCAATTTAGTGAGAAAACTAGAATTTAGAAAACTAGGAAGCTATTTTTCAATTTCAGAAATTACTATAGTTATTTATTTGTATTCCAGAGACCATGAGTCAGCATCGACTCATGAGAAGGCATTATCGATTTTTTTTATAAAAACATCAACAGAATCGAGTGATGTCTACGTCACGAGTCATGGGAGAAGTGCCGGGTCCTGAAGGACAAGTAAATGGTTAAACTTTCTGGAATCGTGATGATGATTTCTAGTATTCTCTAAGATTAGGAAAATGAATATCGTCATTGTACGTTGAAATCCAGTTTCAGATTTCAGATGTCCTTTAAAGTATACAATACAAGGCAAAGGACATACATACTAGGTAAGTACGTTGAAATCGTGACGCGTTCAATAAGGGCCTTTCAAATGTGGTCCCAACTCGTTCACCTATTCTCTGAATCAATTGCAATTACTTGTAAATTGTAATACATATAGGTTTCTCGTTCAAAATAGTACATGCACTGAAAATGATAGCTCAGTATAATTTTATAGTCTCTAAGCTGCGTAACAACAGAATAAATCTTCCTTCCACTCTTGTCATATTTTATCCCACTTCATCCTGTGTTATTATTAATCATCTGTCTTATTAATGATCATTCTATGTACTATATAGTCTTGACATGTGTTGTAATGTAAGCATTATTAGAGAGGTTGAATACATAATTGAAAACAACTCTCATATCATCAATTTATGTATATCTGTCATTTTGAGTACTGATTCATTTGGATGGGGATGATTTTATAATAAAATCACGACCATAAATATTTTTTCAAAGACTTTCAAGACCCAACACAAAGTCAATGGCTCCTAATTAATGCCAAGGAAGATCAAGATAGGATCGTCCGGACGAGGCACTGCACAGAAGATCTTACAACTACAAAGAAATTAATCAATGAAGTGAACGAAAAAGGAAATGAGTACATATATCTGAAGAGTGAAATACCTATACCTTCACCAAGATTCTCTTCAATTACCAAAGATTGAATATTTTATGAAATAACCAATTTAGAAGACCAGTTATCTTATGGGGACACTACAGTATATCAACGCGTGAGTCTGAATAAGTTGGAAGAGAATAAATGTGAAGTGACTTGGCAGTTTGAAACCTCTTCTCTGTGACTTCGGACCGCGGATGGAAGATGAAATATGTGAAAGTTCTGAATGTGTAGCGAGATAGTATCGCAGCCAGGGATGCGCCACATGGGTGTTCGGTGCGATTACACGGGCAGATAGGGCTGAATAGTCGATCATGAACATTCACAAAATGTCAAGACGAAACGAACACGGAGATTCAATTTTGAAAGAGGAAAATATATGTATAGCTCTATATCAAGATGCATTGAGGGTTGCGTTGGTTTGCCGGTTGGAGATGGTGACCTCACTTCCATTCCCCCCCATGTTGAAAATATGTTCCAATTCACGGGCCACGTTTGAAGAACTATTGACCATGCGTGGATAAGTGGTGAAAAAAGGAACTAACTTCACTCAATGACGTCGGCTCAGCTAATAATAGCTGACATAAAGTGTGCCAGCCTATATCAGCCGTTTCTATACAAAACAACACTAGATAGAGCAGCGATCAATATTTCTCAGAAAAGTACTCAGGAAATGGAAAGTGTTTTCGAATTAGTAAAGACACCATCTCCAACCGGTAAACCAACGCAACCCTCAATTCATCTTGGTCTGGAGAATAGAATAGTATTGCCTAGAAACAGAACTCAGTACATACATTAACAATCACCACTATAAAATTACAAGCAGAAAAAGTAATTCAAGAATAAGAAGAAAACGAAGAGCACGATAATGGGAAGATTGTAGCCAACATCCAGGTCATTTTGCGCCGTTCCTTTTTTTGTTCAAAACGGTCACAGTTTTGGATCGGTTATTCAGCTAGCTTTCTGGGCTGAACACTAGACTCCTTTCAGGCGTGGGTTCAAGACCCGTAGGAGTCATGCATTCTTGAGAACATCCATTCATCTTTCACCCGCTCATTCGTAGCCACAAATACCCCAACTGTTGGTGGGGTCATTTGGCAACAATAATTACTCAATTCATGCCTTACCAAAGTTTCATCCTCTAAATACATAACCTGAAATCTTCTCTACTTCAGAGCCCCTTCTATGACCTCAATAGATTTTCCATTTCAAAGTCACACTAGACAAACATTTTTGACCATGCATCATACATCTATCAACTACCATTTTTGATAATCTCCTTCTGTCTACTTAATTTTATTTTTAGTACCAAGTTTTGATATTTCTCTATTTGCGTCGTGTGCAAATCGGTTGAAACAATAAATAAATTCATCATCAATGATTCCATCCTCTTCACACGCATTCATGATGTGTATCGTTTTCCTCAATCTTCTTCCCAACCGAACACTTTCACACTTTAACACGTTCTATAAAAAAACAACAACACAAATACCAGAGCCTTCTCGATTACCATTATTCCTCGGTTTAATAATTGAATGGGTTTTTCACGGCCAGTTAATAATCAATAATTATCGACCGCCGAACTTCTCCACGGTCCCAAAGAGATAAATGACCACCGATGACCTTTCTCCCATGACGGTTAGATCGCCCGTCTCGCTCCAGCATTTGACATTGCCGAACAGACGTTTCGGGTAGGTTGTGTTGCGTTACCGTCAAGGAATATTGCATTTGCATGGAATATTGGTGCGCGGTGAATAATAAGTGCATGGAACAGTTCGTTTGTTGTGGAATCGAACGACCGTCTTCTATAGATATCAACGGTGACGGTTAGGTGTGTCGATTCATCAATACTCGTGTAGCCGTTCCGGTGGCCAAAAGGGCAGCCAACCAACTGAGAATTAAAGAAGAACGTTAAAAAAAATGCAATTATTGTGAAGAAAGTTATGACAGTGGCGCTGTCTTGTGTTTTGAATCGACTGCAGACAACAATGATGTACATTGTTACTATCATTGCTGTACAAATTATAGCTCTGTTCTTACGAGTAATGAGTTCTCACATTGTTGCTTGACAACATTAACAGGGATGTGATGGAATCTCAAGGAACACTTATTTTTGTGATAAGCGAACAACAGTGTGCCAGCAATTTGGCCACCGAATCTCTTCAGTTGCTATAGTATTCTTTAGTCTATGGTTGCTACGTTATAACGAGAACAATCCATCTCCTAATACAGAGCAGTCTCATACCCACTCTCACGGTTTTTGTTTTCGATCTGTTGGACAAATCTATATATCAGTAGGATTCTGTCAGATGAAGTAATTCATTGTTGAAACAGGCGGACAGCAATGACCACCAAGTGGTAGACTGATAAGGGGAACCTATACCCACAGCGTAATATTATCAGTGTCGACGTAACATTTTTTTTTAATAACATCTAAACTTGATACAAAATCATTCTTCCCCAATTAAGACTATGGATGAAAAGTAGGATCGTTCATAGGCCTATATACATATATATATATAT
The DNA here is from genome assembly GCA_964007535.1 of Brachyptera risi. Taxonomy (NCBI): domain Eukaryota; kingdom Metazoa; phylum Arthropoda; class Insecta; order Plecoptera; family Taeniopterygidae; genus Brachyptera; species Brachyptera risi. The sequence continues at coordinate 16,557,751 of OZ023329.1, read as the reverse complement.
ATATATATATATATATATATATATATATATATATATATATATATATATATATATATATATAATACTATACTATACTATCCCCCTACTATACTGTGCGCTATAATACTATCGTGACGTGGATTTTTTTATGCCAATAAATATTCCATCATCTATATTTTCATTTCATAGTTTTTGCATTTATATTGTATTGAAAATGATGATAATAATTGGATGTATGTGTGTGTGTGGATGTGGTGTATGTGTGAGTGTGGATTGGCGCAGGCGGAGCGGGTAACATATGAACGATCTCATTTTCGGATGAACATAATTGTATAGTATAACTGCTTCACACTTCACACTGTGCAGAGAAGTATCTTATAGACTACTGTGGATCCTGATCAACATTCACAATATGTTACGTGTTATTCGTATGTAACAGGCGTGGTGAGGTAAACATCGATGACAAAACTGTCGACTGACTGTCACATATATCACTGATTTTTCCACCTTTGTTATTAAACAATTTAAGTGATTAGCATTTACGTTTGATAGTAATATTATCTGCATTTTGTGATGTATTTGTTAATTCGATATCTTGCATAGCTCAAGTTTTATGATCATTCATATCTGTGGAATCACCTGGCGGGAACGTGTAACCTTGATGAGACTGGGGACGCCTCAACCAATCACAATCTTAAACAGCCCACCACTTCGCCGGGTTACTATAGTAACGAGGGTGAAATAGAGATACTACCAAGGGTGAAGGTGGGCTTGGCGTGTAATAATGCCGTGTAGGAGCTACTATTTCGGGGAATTGGTTAGAGCAGAGGAGCTGTGGTTGAGGTTGTTTGGGTCAGATTATGATCGTTTCCTCGAATGTGCACATATCCTCTTTCCAAGTAAACACGCCAAGCCCACGTTCACTCTTGGTAGTATCACCATTCCAGTATTCGCTCTTCAGGCGATTCGGTAACGATTGCCATTCGTGTGTTCGTCGACAGACGCCTGGGGCCGAATTCACAAAAGGTCATAACTTTGATCCGGCTCAAAGTTCCGACAATTTCTAGATATAATACCATATTTTCATCTATTATTTTTTATTTTTCAATTTTCATTTCCAATGAAATCTATTATTATTATCAATCTTTTATTATTATCTTTGAGAAAGTATCAAAGTTGATCGGTTATATCTTTGTAGCAACTTTGATCGGGATCAGAGTTGGTCAAAGCTTTGACATTTTGTGAATTCAGCCCCTGTATATAACCTGGTGGGTAACTGAATTTTTCTTCCACAAGTTCTGGTTTTATGAAGGTTCTTATGTTTGTCGAGCTGAACGCTTGTTTATAAGTTTTTTATCGAAACTATAAAAGTACCCTCAATTTTTGCCATCACTGGACGAATTTATATTCTCGAATGTGGGTGATACCAACGATGACTATAAGTGTGAGTTCACTATCAGATAGTTGTATAGAGTTTCAACAATGAGCCCAGAGGACAGGAGTTAGCAGATGGTCTATAAATTATCCCTACATAGATTCCCTTGATTCAACTACAGATTTATTAGGACTTAAACGTGTATTTCCCGTATCAATTTTCCCCCAAATGCAATAAATCCAAAGAATTTAAGAACTCACAACACCAGTCACCCCCTCCCCCCCAAGTGACAATCCTACGAGCGTCCGTCTCGTCCCACCCTGTACAAAAGACGAACGTCCGTGTCGATCCTTCCTGTCCTCACAGTTAGATTAATGGCGCACGGAAGGCAATAACCAACCCTCTCATTCGTTGAAACACAAACTATTAAATAATGAACCGCTAATAAACCATTGGGCTAGACGTTAAAGAGGGCTGCGCACAAGACAATATAGTGTCTCTGCGCATGTTATTGCGTGATAACAGAGGTTTATGATGTAGGAATGTCATCAACTGTAATTCATGGGACTTCAACCCCTTCGACTTGAATAGTCATAGTGTCAGAAGGGATGAAATACTGTTGTGTAGAAGGAATGGAGAGGAACATAAACTGTGGTTCAGACGTTAATGTTTCAGGGGGAAATGAGGGTATTTTGGTTTTGAAATCAGATTTCTGAATGAATACCAGGTGTAATAGGTCCTTTTATTTTATTTGTCATATTTTGAAATACATTATTTTAATTGTTTGAAAAATATTCTCAGGCAAGTGAACGTTTTTAGAGCTAGAAATGTTGGCTCTATAGTAAGTTCGTTCACCAGCATCCAAGTATTATACTTTCAATTCAACGTAGTCTACAACAATGTAAATTGTCATGATTGAATCAATAAATATAGTGATAATAATAATTATTATTATCATTATTGGGTGATTATGTTTTTCTTTTTCTCAGAAACTCCGAATTTTCTCGAATTGAGTTTATTGTGTTCATATATTTCTGTAGTAATCGATGGATTGCTTTTATTTAGAAATTGAACCAAGTAAAGGAATTTTCGAATTATTTGTTCAGAATGAACCTTTTTATTTCCATTTCAGTGTTATGTTACAATTTTAATTACGGGTAACATGTTTAATATGTTTAAGTTTGTGTAATATGTGGTACAATGACACATGAAGTTGCATCATGTTCACTATAGGCCTATGTAGTATGTTGATACTTGCCTACAGACAAGTCTAATCAGAGGCTTTGTAGAATATTCAGTAACAGAGTTCCTTATTTTATAATTTGTAGGCTACTAAAAATGTGTGAATAGAAAAAAATTATTTATTTTTTCAAAGATTTTCATTTGTCAATTTAAGATTATTCTTCCAAGTTCACAATAATTCAGAGCCTGTGAACAGGCTTATCTGTGGTTTGCATTATAATAAAAACACATGAAAAATATGATAATATATACTGATACAGAATAATTACAGGTATAGTGATGGCGTATTTAGTTTTGTGAATCGAGTTCCAATGATTATCAATATATTATTATCAAATCTTATGCATAGCTTTCAACTTCTTCATACTGTGATACGCGCATTATTTTACAATGCGGTTTTGATGAAATACACATCCTCGTAGTCGTCTCAAATAAATTCACCAAAAATTGTGGAAACAAAGGTCCGAAAATACAAATACCATGATTCATGTTATATTTCGATGTTTTGAAATTATGAAGGGTTAAAAAGCGGTCATATTTGCACTTGCTCTTTTCAATTGCCGTCAACTGAACATTTATCTGGAAAGTTTCTATCTTGGCGTTGAATGCAAACGAGCGAGGGAATTTACATTGCCGATAAACAACGAATACGTTGTTCAACAATAGATATTATTTCTTCGGAACTTTCACAAGTTCCATTGTTGAAATAGAGAACAGTCGAATCCGTTGAATGTAAAACGGAACATTTCAAGGAATGACAACCATTATGTTCATTGTAAAAACTCCATTCACAGTTTCTTTACTCAGTTACACTTTCTCATTTCTTCGGAAAAGTCTTCATTATTACACCAAGAAGTTAATTAAAATTATGTCAATTTACTCTTTTCTCAAGATATTTACCTTCCATATCCCAGCTCCTGAATTTACATTCTCGACTTTTCACTCGAATTTTACAGAACTATATTCCCTTGGTGTCAACTGCTTCCGTTCTGGACATCTCGTCGCAACGATTCTATTCAAACAAGAACGTCTCTCAAGATTATGTTTTCAATTTCACATTTCAATTGTTCTCGACTGATATTTCTTATCTGCACTCGATTCTTTCTCTACAGTATCCATCTCACTCCCACTTCTTCCCGGGGGCATCTCTCTGTCTCGCTCCCACCTCTTACCGGCGGCATCTCTCTCTCTCTCTCTCACTCGCATCATTCCGACCACAATCAACTGAATAAAGGGTTAGCGACAAACCGGCAAGAACACCAGTGGCGTGTGGTGGATTGTCAGTGAATAAGGTAGACATACTTTCATGTCGACAACTATCGAATTCTTGCATTTTATTTATTCATATTGGGTTTAACGACGCTCTCTACTGATGACTACGATCTATTGGCGTCGGTGAATGATGAATGAGATCATGATGATGAAGATGGAAGGTTATTTCATTATGTGTTTTTGTATAGTGGGAATGAGTCGGTCGTGACCTATTGTTAAGGAACCATCCCCAGTATTGACCTAAACGACAAAGGGAAACCACGAAAAAAACCCGTCAGGATGGTCGACCATGGCGGGAATCCAACCACTATCTCCCAAATGATAGTGCAGTGCATCAACCACTCGGCCCCACGTCTCAGTGATTTCTTAAATATTAGGTATGCAATCGAGAATAGTAACACTGAATAGTAACACGAAATTAACAAGAATATGTGTCGAAGACCAAGGGTATAGCGATCTCACCGAGAGGGTCCAGGAAGGTTATGATGTTCTACATTTAGTAGTTGGTTGGTGTTAGGGTTTGAAGGCGCGTCGACAGCGAGACAGTTTTGCGCCTATTTTCTTCTCAGTGTGTACCTTGCCATGATTATTAACGTTTGTGGATGTTTTAAGCATATGGGGGCAGCGGATAAGAGAGAGAGAGAGGAAAGTGAGATGAGATGATATGAAAGGAAAGAAGAAGAGACTATAGATGAGGAGAAAAGTACGTGATGGAGAAAATGAGATAAATTAAAATACGAACGCAAGTTTCACAGTGTTTCCTCCATACAATTGGTCACCAGAAGGCTTTCATTCGACCGAGACGGTCAGAACTTGGTCTGAGCCGTCACTCCAGACCTTATCGCCATGGATTACTGGGAGCAAACGGAATGCTCCCGACGGAAGATCTGGAGAACACGGGGCCACGCAAGCCGTCACACCACCGCAAAGTGTCCGGATTTTTCGACGGGATGTTGTAAAGGGAGGATTGTCCAGGGAAATGTTCATGCTGATGCTGGGTGACCCTATGCTGGGAGCACATGAAATGCTCCCGACAGGAGTTCTGGAGGACACGGGGCCACGCAAGCCCCCACACCACGGCAAAGTGTATACGTTTGTATCACGGAAGAAGGTCGTCTAACAAAGCTATAAACACGAATTTGACTGCTGAATTAAATGTTGTGTACCCGTGTAATTTTCAAGTGCAATGGTTTCTCGGGGCAAGATTTACAACTAGAAACATAACCGCATCTTTCAAAAGCGTTGAAAGTCCTCAACAATGACAAAGTTTGTACAGTTGGCAGGCAACCTTTTATCTTTTATGAATACACACTCTCATTCTAATTTTTCTGATGTGAATATTTGTTTTGAATGTGAACATAATTGACCACTATGGTAGGCGTGGCTAATCGCCAGGCCACCTACATCTATACTTTACTTCATGTGGGCATTTAGAGATACTCTGATAGGTAAATGTCAAATTTCCCACATAACAAAGCCCATTTGATTGGATGTTTTGTTTTGTGACGTTTGTGGGCGGGTCAATCACTAGTCGTCAATTCTGTTTATGTATTGAAGATTTTTTTCTCACTTCGCAACCCATGTGCGGCTGTACCAGCTCGCCACTGGATTCCGGTTGGACCACCCTAAAGGCCAGATTTCACTCTCACTAATATAATGGTGGCGTGTTAAATTGAAAGCTATTGTTATAACAGTAAGATGTTAAAGCTGCGGTAGCTTATTGGGTGAACAAAGGGTGGGCCTCCCAATCACACATTGTCTGTGCACCTCTCTCTCTCTCTCTCTCTCTCTCTCTCTCTCTCTCTCTCTCTCTCTCTCTCTCTCTCTCTCTCTCTCTCACTCACACACACACACTCACTCGCTAGCATGGTGACGATTAGAGGTACATTGTTAGTGGGTTGGTAGCGATGTGAGAATGGGATGAAAGGGTTTGGAACTAGTGGCAACCTAATTGCCATTATACATTACTTTCAAGACCGTCCACCCAAATAGTTTGTTCAAAAACGCTCTAATTATAACTTGAGAGAAACCAAAAATATATAAATACATATAATGATTTTTGGGAGAAGATGTTTAAAAGGCAATTTCAAAGGTATTTTCAAATTCAAATTCTATGTTTTCGAATGAGTCTTTTTTAATCCTCATAAATCACACATATTTTTTCTTGAAATTCATCAATGTTCCATCAATTGGTGACGTCTCCGATGCCCCTGTCTTCGATGCCCCTGTACCGGATTTTGTCTTCGATGCCCCTGCAGATGGCAGGCCGGGTTACACTAGCTTCACAGGGGTATATAAGACACCGTGAAAGGGGCGGGCTACTGTGTTGGTCATTGAATAGAAGGATTCACTATAAGTCGTCCCCGATCCCCCCCTCCCCCCTCACAGGCACAGTCAAACACCTTGCTACACGATGTTGCTACAGAATAATGGCGCAAACATTTTAAATGTTTGTACTATAAACTAACTGTAACTGATTTCTACCAAATAACCGAGACAAATACATTTTGTTGTTGGATGAGCGAAGCGAAGACTCAATTTCACTATACCGAAAAAAAAGTGCCTGTTTTTCTTTTGGTTTTTTTGTTCGCGCTCCACAGGTCAGACGAAAATTCAAAATCAGTTGAAACTTGGCACACACATGAACCCCTATCTGACTTGATGCTGTATAGTTTTGAGGCGCGATCGGTTGAACCACTTCTGAGAAAACTCATTCCAAAGTTTTCAAAAATCCCATTAGAATAACCCTGAGGAAAACATTCGTGAAAAATATTTCATCTGAGAGGATTCAAATTCTCAGGGAATTTCAATCTGATAATGATACACATTATTCCGAACTTTCACTCAAATCGGATCAGCCGTTTCGATGTAAAAAAATATATAATGTTATTTGTGTTAATTATTCAAAGCTATTAAGATACCTATTAAATCAAAGCAACAAGTGTCACCACTTGATTGTAAACGATTAAAACAAAGCCTTCTTCATTATCATATAAATTATTAATGGAAAATAAGATGGCAGTGATGTAATGGTTTGGATCTCAAGGTGCATATATATATAATAACCAATCCAAAGATAAGTTGATATGTTCCAGCTCATCCATCAACGCGGAAACACATAACGCGTTTGCCTAGTAATATGAATTATTGGCATACTGATCAATCATCAGGTCATGAAAGTAAATAAAATTAAATAAGTGGAAAAGTTTAAATAATAGCTTAATTATTGTTAACTAGGCAAACGCGTTATGTGTTTCCGCGTTGATGGATGAGCTGGAACATATCAACTTATCTTTGGATTGGTTATTATATATATATATATACACCTTGAGATCCAAACCATTACATCACTGCCATCTTATTTTCCATTATTAATTTATATGATAATCAAGAAGGCTTTGTTTTAATCGCTTACAATCAAGTGGTGACACTTGTTGCTTTGATTCAATAGGTATCTTAATAGCTTTGAATAATTAACACAAATAATATTATATATTTTTTTACATCGAAACGGCTGATCCGATTTGAGTGAAAGTTCGGAATAATGTGTATCGTTATCAGATTGAAATTCTCTGAGAATTTGAATTCTCTCAGATGAAATATTTTTCACGAATGTTTTCCTCTGGGTTATTCTAATGGGATTTTTGAAAACTTTGGAATGAGTTTTCTCAGAAGTGGTTCAACCGATCGCGCCTCAAAACTATACAGCATCAAGTCAGATAGGGGTTCATGTGTGTGCCAAGTTTCATCATGTTCATCATGAATCTCTGTTTGACCTGTAGAGCGGGGAAAAAAAAAAAAAACACACATTCGATTTTTCAAGTACAGTGAAATTGAGTCTTCGCTACGCTCATCCAATATCAAGCAAATCATTATTATTAAAAAGTTTAAATAACTTATGTTTTGTTAATGAGCTAATATTGATGTAGGGGAAGAATAATTCCGAATTATTATTAATAATGAATCATTAAGAATAATAAATTAATTTAATTAATTCAAGTATATAATTTGATTTATATTACAACAACACGTATTTGTGGTGGTGATTCAATGAACATGAGTTACCCAAATTGTTACCGTACTCAAATATACCGGTATTTAAAATTAAGGGCTAGTACAAAACATTCGAAATTTTCGCGCTAATATTGGATACTCTACAGTCTACATCATGTAGCAACGCCGGTGAGGGTGAGGGTGAGGTATATAACCAGAGGGCCAGGGGCTTCCAAGACAGGGCCATCGGAGACGATTAAGTGTCCGCATAAATTAGTGTAAACCCTTCTATTCAACGGTCTTCGATAGCCCTGTGAAGCTAGTGTAACCTGGCCTGTCATCTACAGGGGGATCGAAGACACAATCAGGTACAGGGGCATCCGAGACAGGGGCGTCGGAGAGCGCACCCATCAATTCTAGATGTTTTTTGATATCTCCTCTAAAATTCCGATACAGTCGCTTTTGACAATCTATTAATTTAATTGAAATGTATAAACACAGATTTTCTACTAATTATTAATAATCTGATCTTCAGCGTTATGCTGTAGGCCCATTATTGAATGAGCGGTAGCGAAGACTGCTCCAATTGAAGGTCGCAAAGCGAGAACCATCCAAGTGACTCTTTTGCTGAGCGTAAATCATCGTCTTCTTTTCAACTTGATATGAAGTTACTGTTTCCTAATCAAGGCTGCAGATGATAAGTTAATATCGTTTGAACGAGGCTCCACAAGGGCGATCTTGGATCCTGCCATCCCAAAGAAATAGTTAGAAAGAATTACTATGAGTTATAGATCATCAAACAAATTGTGACCATTATATTAATGATTTGATATATGAGTTCATCTTCCGACTTATAACTGTATATCGTTTTAGGAGACAATCGGTGAAGTATGAATTCCAAATTATTGATCATTTATATTTCAAAAATAACTATAAGGATAACATGTCGAACGATAATGATGAATAAGTTATTTTACAGTGCGTCGTTAAAACCCAATAAAAAAAAAGTTATTACCACCGGGAAATATACAAATTATTGGAGGCATGTTTGCCAAGTTTCGTGGAAATCGGGTGATGGTTTTTAAAATCAGGGTGTTTATAGATCACAATTACATTTCACATGGATTTCTTGCACTAACTACAACGAATGAACAACGTGTTCCTTGTTGCAAGAAATTGGGTTTCACACAAGAAAGAAAATCAGTGGAGAGAGAGAGAGAGAGAGAGAGAGAGAGAGAGAGAGAGAGAGAGAGAGAGAGAGAGAGAGAATGAGAGAGAGAGGGAAAGAGAAAGAGAGGGATAGAGAGAGGGGGAGATAGAGAGAGGGAGAGAGATAGAAGGAGAAAGATAGAGAATATCCGCAGGCAGGCAGGCAGGCAGTCTAGAATATGTGTACGAACTCACACAGGAAGCATCCTTGATTTGTGCGTCCTGTTTTTATTTTCTTCTTGTTCCGCTCCTGAACGATCGCACGCAGTTGTGACGTTGCATGTGATTTGTGTGCAGCGTTTAATTAACGCGCTTGTGAAACTAATTAGCAGAATGAGTTCTGCTCACCGCGTGACGTCACGAGAAACGACCGGCAGCTATTACAACAAGGGTGACTTGTTCCCATCGCACCGGTCAGCTATTTACATATCCGTATATCAACACACTGCTCAATTTTCTTGCTCAAATCGGCTAACAAATAATGTATTGATGATGTCACGGTGGCGCTGCGGTAGCGTGATCGCTTCTGGACCCGAAAGGTGTCAGTTCGAATCTCACTGTTATGTTTTTGATAATATTCCAATATCCTACTTTGTTGTCCAAAATAGTAAATGACAGTAATAATGCCATAAGAATGACCATTTCAGGGAATCGATTCAGACTCTAGAGTAGAGGAGCTATAGTTGGGGTTATTTGGGTTACGCTTTGATCTTCTTTCATTTTCCTTGTATTTTTCTTAGGTTTAGTTGAAGTAGGTTAATTATTACTGCATTTCCTCCGCAGAAAATTTCACTGTTCATTTGTAATAATTGAAGCAAGCTCAGCTCTTGTGTTGGGGCCTACCCAAGACTGTGAAGTCGCCACCGGTCAGTCACATTCCCTTCTGGTCCACGCCACGGTACGAGTTGCAGCTTCGCGCATTTACACTCCGATCTATTCTTTACATTGTTTACACTTTTCACGACAGGAAATACATGGAGAAAGAATAGAGATACTTGACGTGTGGCCGAGTGGTTAATAAACTGAACCGTCATTCACGAGAACGGGGTTCGGTTCCGGCCGTAGTCGACCATACAGACGGGGGTTTTCCATGGTTTCCCTTTGTCGTTTAGGTCAATACTAAGATGGTTCTTTAACAACAGGCCACGACCGACTCCTCCCCACTAACCAAAAACACCTGATAAAATAACCTTCTATCTCATCATCCCATCATCTCTTATATCATTCACCATCGCCTATAGATCGTAGTCATCAGTAGAGCGCGTTGTTGAAAACGATATAAATAAATAAAAAATAAATAAAGAAGAGAGATAGTTGCGGGAGGGAACGGTGGAGGGAACTCGTAGGAAGAGAAGACGATGAAACGGACGATGGTATAGGAGCAGTGATGAAGAGGAGTGAGGTGAATGATACTCGTAGGAAGAGAAGGAGGACGATAGAGGACGATTAGGAGGAAGTAGGACGATGGAAGCGGATTAAGGTATAGGAGCAGTGAGGAAGAGGAGGAATAAGTAGAGTCTGTAGACTGGGATTTGATGGGAAGCAGTGTCTGCCGTGGGTTTATTCGGTGGAAACACCCCTCTACTCGATTCATTTGGTTACCTGGGATTGAAATGATGAAGTTGGGACTTTTTTTCTAGTATTCCGGTGATTTCATTGTATAGTAACTGCGAAATAATTGTCGCTGTGAGCTCAGAAAGATTCTAAGTGACTTGTGAAAGAACTTGGAAAGCCGTCAGAACAAAACCACCAGTGGCAGTGCTACCGTCATCGTTTGTACATCTTTGGTATTCACACGATATTATGCTTGTTTAGAACAGAATTCATGATGAGAAAAGCATCTGCAACATTCAGGAAGTTACGTTGGCATAGTTGCAGTTTCATTATTAATTAATAGAATATCTATCGATTATTTGGTAGGTGAATGACATTTTACCTCCGATGGATACGTGTCAACAGAATTTAACGAATACAATCTATAAATAATTGCCCTTCCTGGTAAACCACAACAATGGAAGCATTGAGAATATTCAAATTTTCAGGAATTTCACTCAGAAAAATGAAAATAAAAATAGCTAAATGATTTTCTCTCAATTTATATGCAGCTAGGTTATTTAGTGGTACGATTGTGCATACGAAAACAATGCCTTATGCGGGACAATTAATTGAACCCACACTCAATTTCAGAGTCCAGTTTCTAGAGTAGATTTGAGTGAACAAGACGACCGGAAAATCGCTTCTATAAACAATTAAACTGTTTCGTTATTCATACTTATAATCACTATATAAAAATAATATGACCATAAATAAAATGATTACAATTCGCTACTTCGTATAATAAATCTTCCACATCCCAACTGAATGGCAGTATAAATGCATGTGATATGTCAGTAGGTCCATAATGCGGTACGAGACTAAACCACAACAGTTTCAATTACACAAACTCACTGCACACTCGATAACAATGCCACATTGTTACAAGGTCCTCTCAACACCGCGGTCAACAACTATTCCACAACAATAGGAGGTATTTCAATTGTTGAATCACTTGAATTATTGAGTGGAACATTGGTAATTAGACCGCAGGCGGGAAAAAGTTATGATGAACTTATAAAGAAAAAAAGTTGAAGACCGGAAATTAATGATACTAAACGGTATGAATTGTAATATTTTACCGGGATGTGGCCGATTGTTCATAATTGTTTTTCATCATGGTTGTTTTCATCCGTTTAGATAACATTCATAGTTAAATGGGAAATATTTAGATGAAGGCGATTGTCTTCTTGCACCTTCATTGTTGCCACACGTTGACAACAATGGGCTACAACAACGGATCGGGTTTGATTGGACTCTGATGGCTGGACTGAATGATGTCGGTGACTCCAACGTTGACAATTCTCTCAATTTACAAGAACTGTTGACAACAAAACCGTAGCATCACCATAGTACAGATACCTATAGAGATGATGAAAAAAAATGTTCAGTGGAAAATAGCTTGTACAATATAAAAAGAATGACGCGTCATCCAGTATTATACATACTCAAGGTGTTGCATACATTTTTTCTTCAACATCGAAAACTTGACAAAATGTCATGCTTCCCAATTGAGGCGAAGGATGAAAATTTAGGATCGTTCGATCGTATACCACCAAAGAGGTGAGATAGACAGTTAAAGTAGAAGCGACAGTTTGTAAAATGCATTTTCAGCTCATTCTACGAATCGTGAAGATTATAGGGATACGTTTAAGGATGAAGAAAAATGCAATAACTATGTAAGGAGGAAGTATCAAATCTTCTTTTCGACATTTTTAAAAAATATGCAATTTATTTCGTACATAATGGAAGATGGACGTTTGTGAATATCCATATAAACACTCCGAAGTGATGAAATTGTAAAATGAACCGTTACGTTATATTAATATCGAGAAGTAGCGTTTTTTTCATCATTTTGTTGATCTTTTATAGTATAGTACCGTACGGTATGTTCTCTTTCATGCAAATCCATTCGAAAGAACGAAGCCGAAATAACGGAAACCATTTCGTCTCCTAATACCAATCAACCCATTTCGTAGGCCTAATGTACGTCGACCAATAAACATTTTAGAGCTCCAACTCGTAAACTTGACCATTTAATTTATTACATCGAAAACGGTTGGTGTTATAAAAGTCCGAAGCCATTTCACTTCCAATCTGATTCTTGCAGCTATCATCGCGGGCGTGCATTATCTCTCTCTTCCATCTTTACTACCACCAGTTAGGCGAATAACTCTAGGTTAAATTATCTTTCATAGTGGTTGATTGGCAGAATGCAGAAACCTTGCTTATGCATCTGAGTTGAAGGCACCGGTCGACGGTCTTCCCTATCTGTTAACTATACCGATCGAACGTGTCGAGTCGGGATGTCTTTTATAGCAGGTGGTCGGTCGTTTAGCAGTTCTTTCTTATAAATATTCCAAGTAGGTTAGGTTCGAATGATTATACTATTATGCTGTTATCCTCACTGGCGTCTCGAGTTGTGATGACTAATCGTCCATATTGATTGATACGGCATTAGATTATAACGGTTTCAATATTTTTATTATTATAGTATTATATATAGACACGTTGTGAAATTTAATAATAATTTGATATAATTGATGTTTTGTTTATGTACCAGATAGCTCCACTCACGGTCATCCATGACTGCGCAAATGTTGAATCATAAATAAAGAACAGATGGGCTAATAGTGAAGAAAAAATAAAGAGTACACAATCCTGGAAATTGTTCCTTATCGATATGAAATTGAAAATACGGAGATATTTTGATATATTTTCAAAACACAAATATTGGTATCGTTTGATGGAGATGTTGGATCATGATACATAAGGTACAGATAATGAAGGAGTAAAACGAGGAACAATCCTGGAAAACTGTTCCTTATACCGATATATCTTTTTTTTCAAAACTGAAAGATTGGTATCATTTGAGATGTGCCTAAGAAAACGAAACACCTATACAATAAAGCGACAAATTTTTTTGAAATTTTGTTTTCCCGCGATCGAATTTTTCTCATTGAGGAATTTACGTTTTCATAACTTGTACTGTATCACATGTAAAGAACAAATACAATTGAATTGAATGCAAAAAGAAGGAATGAAATATGAATGCTGTTCTTTACGGTAACACCGCAATATACAACTATATATAGTTATACATGACAATTTCGTCATGGAGTAACAACTGACGAAACAAGATCAATGACTGATGTGCAGGTGATGCGTTAATCACACGTGAATACAATAGATTATCTATAGGCCTACTCTATACTCTGTAGTTGTAAAGGTGTGATCTAGGTAAAAACAAGAACCGAAGACAATATTTATATCTAGTTTTTAGCTCCTTTTGAATGTGGAAGGATGAATTAATGCATGACGAAGATGGAATCGAGTTCGATTGTTAAGAAAAGCTGATTTATATCGGAAATACTTGTTGTTCCATGTACAGTGAGTTCCAGTCAGATTAATAGGTCATTCCGTTATGCATCTATACGATGTAAATATTTCCGGGAGGCATTGGCGGTGGAGCTGGGGTGTCAGGGGCAGTGTTGTGGAAGTAACTTTCAAAAGTAACGCGTTACTTTTTCAGTAATTTTCAATATATATATATATTTTTTTAATAACATCGAAACTTGATACAAAATTATTGTTCCCCAATTAAGGCTAAGGATGAAAGATATGATCGTTTGGACGGAGAACCACAAGGGCGATCTTACCACCACATTTTGATCATTTTAACTTTCATATACATGTATCGTTGACTTTTCACACTCTACTTTCAAAGTTATTGTTTATTAAAAGTTAAAAGTTACTTGAACGTTACTTTGACGTATGAAAATACAAAAGTCCTATTATATCAAACATTCAATATCACTTATTTCCAACTTATCTGGGTTTGTACTGTCTTATTAGAGTAGACGAGGGCTTGGGTTTACCTCGGGAGTCTTCGACCTTTCATGACGATGACACTTGGTAACAACATTCCAAAAACCCAAGAAGTTGATCAGCTGATCGAGTGCGCATACACGTGTTATTGTTGATGTGCAACGAGTTGGTGACCTGGACGGATCGTTTCATGAAGTATGAAGTGTGATTTTAGCAATGTCAGAATCTGATACAATAAACGTACTTACGTGGTCAAATTAGAGGGCGTATTTTAGCCTCACTGCTGATAATATTAGTGGCGAGACTTATAAAATCATTTGCCAATTGTGTTTGCCAAGTAGAAAATGTATAAAAGCTTCAAAATAGTCATCTTCGAACTTGAAAAAGCACCTCTAGTTGAGTTTGAAATTTTATAAATTGTGTAATATGAGCCAAGGACACTATAATAGTGTAGCAGGTGGACCGGTGGGGGCGTTTTATCTCATTCAACTAGGTTGAACATGTATATATTTGGAATCATAATAATAATTATGCGCTTCTATGGGGAGCCCGTAGACTGGACCCCGATATTGTGGGCCACAAAAGTGTATTAAATGTCGTGTGGATATAGTGTACCACAAACTAGATATACTGTACCCCAAAGCTCGTTAGACATACTGCACCCCGGTATTCTGGTCCCCGATATAGTGGGCCACAAAACTAGGACACGGGTGGTCCAGAATATCTTTTCCGAACGACCGAAGTGGTATTGTGGACCCCGATAAACTGATACACAGAGATTTGTCATTGTTGACCCCAATAAACTGAGCCCCGATATTGTGGGCCACAAAAGTGTATTAAATGTCGTGTGGATATAGTGTACCACAAACTAGATATACTGTACCCCAAAGCTCGTTAGACATACTGCACCCCGGTATTCTGGTCCCCGATATAGTGGGCCACAAAACTAGAACACGGGTGGTCCAGAATATCTTTTCCAAGCGACCGAAATGGTATTGTGGACCCCAATAAACTGATACACAAAGATTTGTCATTGTTAACCCCAATAAATCTTTGTGTATCAGTTTATTGGGGTCCACAATACCACTTCGGTCGTTTGGAAAAGATATTCTGGACCACCCGTGGTCTAGTTTTGTGGCCCACTATATCGAGGACCAGAATACCGGGGTGCAGTATGTCTAACGAGCTTTGGGGTACAGTATATCTAGTTTGTGGTACACTATATCCACACGACATTTAATACACTTTTGTGGCCCACAATATCGGGGTTCAGTTTATTGGGGTCAACAACGACAAATCTCTGTGTATCAGTTTATTGGGGTCCACAATACCACCTCGGTCGTTTGGAAAAGATATTCTGGACCCCCATGTTCTAGTTTTGTGGCCCACTATATTGGGGACCACAAAACCAAAGTATTTGTACAATTTTCTGGTTTAAACGTGTGGGCCACAATACTGGGGTCCACTTTATCCTTTTCTTGGGGTACAGAATATCGGGGTTCACAATACTGTGGTCCACAAGAGCGGTACCCGCTTCTATGAAGTAAATAACAAAACACCATTTTCAAAAATATGTGTTTGAAAAAAATTGTTTTTGAACACAATATTAATTTTAATCGATTGTGCCACACAAAACTATACAACAGTAACAACACTATACTTCGGTTGGATACAAATGTCGTAGATCAGTTGCAACCTCGATAATTTTTCAGAGGAGAGTGTTCAAAAATAAGTTGGCTCAGAATGTGCGGCTTATTGAAATTGAATCTTTGCTACGTTCAGTAACTGACCCTTAACTCTGTAAAAGAGGTTTAAATAATTGATAATTATAAACAAATTCGTCTTTTTACTTTCTTCCACAATGCGTAATTTACTTTCGATATACTTTCGGCATATAGGGTTTGAAATTGCGTAAATGAGCTTATAATATAGACTATCCGCTATGTAACTTTATAAAGTAACTTATACACTTTTTGAAGTAACTTTTGTAACTTTAAGTTACTTTCAAACTTTTGTAACTTTAACTTTTAAAAAGTTACTTTTGAAAAGTAACCTCCACAACACCGGTCCGGTCAGGGGGTCGACTGACCCCCCAATAATCATGTGATAGACCCATCTATGACCATACTGACCTCTCAATACAATTGATAATTCAAATTGATGCTATTTTATCAGAGAGTGTAGTTTAGTATACTCTCAATAAGATTGATGATATATAATGAATATATTATAATTATATATCATTAGGCCTATTTACCGGATATATTTAATAATGATATTTGATGAGTTATCACAACATATTTCCCATTGTTGAAAGTGTGTGTACTATACAGTAGGATGTACATTCTATTTTTGCTGCTTCGTTCATATTTTCGAATGAATCAAACACAGCTGCCACCTGTAATTATCATTTGATCCCCCCCCCCCTCCCATCCACTTATGCACCGCATTTCCTTAAAATCACGTCAATATATCGCCCACTGCCCCCCACCCCGCGCCATTTTCTGTGACGACAACTTTATCAATCTATGTCTCAATAATGTTAGGTGCCTCCGCCGCCTCTCTTCGTAGGGAAACGTTTCCATCAGCTATACATAGGGATTCACGCATGCAAAATGACATTCTTTTTAGTCGTCAGAACATCGGAATACGTTATTCATTGCTGTTGTTGTTGTTGTTGTTGTGCGCTACCAAAATCCAACATTAACCAACTGACTTCAACCAACCTCACCTGACAAATGTATCCTACATTATTTCAACCTGAAACCAGTAATTTGAATACCAAATCATAAAAGACCGTGACGTTGGCACTTTATGACAAACATACAATTCCTGTCCGACAAATATTCACTCCGATATGAAATAACAGGGCAGGCAATTTCTCGATCAACCATACCGTGATAGCTTCAGATCGGCTGTCGCCATTCTGAATAAATGAGACAGAAAATTAACATTATCTGGTTCTATAGATATAGCTTTTCAGCCTTCTGTTAGTTTGTTTGCTATATTCGAGTGAGGGAGGGGCCCTCCCAAAAAATTGTACCACACGAATTTTTCTAGGTTTTGCTCATCTTTCACCTTGTAACAGTGAAGTTTTGGGTAGCAATCGGTAGATTGTATTCAGAGCGGTTCGGGATAAATCCCAGGAATCAGCGTTGAATGAGTGGAAGGCACTCCCTGGTAATAAGCACCGCGGGGGCGTACGAAGAGCGGATACTGGAATACAGATGTTACCAAGACCTATATTCGAGGAAAGAAGCATATTTTAGAAGTGGGGTTCACTCGAATATCCACCATCTTTCACACGAGGGGTTAACAACTCCCGGAATCTGGTGTACACTTGTCACGAAGTCCCTTGAAATCTTCTTGAAATTCATCGAAATCTTCTGACATTCTTTGAAATCTCCCTGAAATCCCTTGAAATCTGAAATCAGGTTACACCAAATTCACTAGCTGTTTACCCCTCGCCTTCACATCAATGTTTTAAGTGAGCCCAAGTTCACTCCTTGTAGTTTCCGTATTCTAATATGCGCTGTTCAGAGCCCCGGCATCCGCACCGTGCGTGCACCTCCTAGCGGATCCGCAACAATCCGCTCATGCAAGGCCTGCTCAAGACGCGGATAATCTCTCCTAAGACAACTTGTCAGAGTGTACCCGGCCGGACTCGAAGACTGTTACTCTCCCGCTGTTGAGATCGCATACAATTACCATGCCATACAGCTGACGAGCCGAAACGTACGGTCGCCGACTGACGGCTATAGGACGAGACGGCCGGTCGCAGAGATACGCTGTTCTCAATGTATGAATAGATATACTGCAAATCACGACTGTTGATATATTCTTGTTCACCAACTCATTCCATTTACATAGGATTAGTGAGTGGAGTTCAATAAATATGTATATTATGTATGGTCAGATTCTTGAGCGGACTATATTATAGCTAATTATTGTTTTGGTGTGCTATATAATATCACGCCTGTGGAGCTCTGTCAGAACGATCCTAACATGTCATCAGTGGCGTTAATTGGGGAACAAATGACTAATACCAAGTTTTAAATGTTATTAACAGAATGCAAATCTAGTTTGAATGAAGTTGAACTGCTGAATGATTTCTGAATATGATGTATCAATTGTGTGACTCGATCTCCACTTCATGAATAGAGACATGTTTTGGGATGTGTATATAATATTCAAATGAAAAAACTCATTCACTGACTCATTTTTCGAATTTCTACATATCATACGGTTTCAAGTTATCCGTCAAATGACCATACTGTTTGCTCTTTGCTGACATCAACAACAGAGCTGAAAGTTCGTTCGAAAGTAGCTGATAGATTCAGTCTCCCTATAAAAAGCCAGGAAATCAAGGTGTTGAAAAATGAATTATATTATATAATTGGGAGTATACTATATGAGTAATATATATATATATATATATATATATATATATATATATATATATATATATATATATATATATATATATATGAATATATATATGTATATATATATATGTGTATATATATATATATATATACATTTATATATATATATATATATATATATATATATATATATATATATATATATATATATATATATATATATATATATATATACTTATATATATATATATATATATATATATATATATATATATATATATATATATATATATATATATATGTATATATGTATATATGTATATATATATATATATATATATATATATATATATATATATATATATATATATATATATATAATATACTCTTTGAATTTTATTGAACATTCTGTCTTAGATTTGAGATTGCTGAGAATACAGAATTGAAATATGAAAATTAACAATAAATCATTGATAACTCATTTGAAAGAATTAAAAAATAACAGTGGAACGATGAACAGAATATGAGGCAATTCTCCGAACATTTCACCTCATCTCGCTCCGTTTTCTCGTGATTCGAAGTATATGTGTTATTCCAATATCTGGGGGTCGTTATAGTGACACACATCTAGCTGTATGTCTTGCGTTAGCGCTATTATTATTGTGTCTGTTAAGTTTACGGCTGATTGTATCCCATTGTTTTGTTACCAACTTGTGAGTATCAACAAGGTGATGCGCGGTGGGGGACTGCGCACCCAGCTGCGTGGGTGGGTGCAGTAGGTGAAGAACCCTTCACACAGAACCTAACGGAGTTATGTCAGAAACAAAAAACAAGATAGATTCAATTTAATAGATTCAAATGTTGATAGCTTTGTGTGGAAAAAAAGAATGTCGGTTGATTTTTTTAGTATAGCTTATAAGTTTATTTTTTCCACATATAGACAATATAAAACGGTTCGGTTAGATATGGATGGATATCCAGACCATAAAAGGTGAGCTGAGAAAGGGTGTAAAAATGTTAACTGATCTCTCGTAAAACGTGTATCAACACTCATGTAATAAATCAAATCGTGAACCCCAAATAACTTCAACGTTGGTGGGATCATAAAAATGGATGTTAAAAAATTAAGAGTTTTTCTTCGGAAGGGACTATAAATATTTCGGGTGGAAAAGAATGGTGTGGTCATGTGAGAAGGAAAACGCTGGTTCTACTTCCGTCTGGGCAGACTTAGGCCCAGTATTACCAAGTCCAGTTAGCGTTTATCTGGCAGTTCAAACTTGTTATCACCATGGTTACTTATGCTATTTGTTTTCACCAAGTCTCAGATAAATACTAACTGGCCGTGGTAATACCGGGCCTTAACGTACATAGAGCGGTCCTAACACGGATGGGTCAGTAAAGCGAGCGCATTGAACCTTCACACAAGATACCGGGGTTCCATTCTCGCCTTGGTCATTCGGACTCTCAGTGTTTCGTGGCTTCTCTCTGTCGTAAGGTATGCTTCCTTCCCCGGAGATTGGGACATTGCACAGTTCGATACAATTATGATCCTGGTGAAATAAAACCGTTCATTACATCTTCGATCGACGATCGACGACGCTTCAACATATTGGTAACCATTACTGCGCAGTGAAACTTGATAATTATGAGTAGGGATGGACACAAAATCGATACAATCGATTAAATCGATCACGTAGAAAAACGCGAATGAACTTCACCTTAGCCAGAAGAGCCGTAAGAATTCAACAACAGCAAATGAGAAGCAAGAATTCAATTTCGAATTCATGAAATTGTCGGTAAGAATGTTTTTTTGTTCTGAATGAAAAAAAATTGAATATATATATATATATATATATATATATATATATATATATATATATATATATATATTTTTTTTATATTGGGTTTCAACGACGCACTGTAATGATGACTGAGATCTATTGGCGTCGGATGAATGATTAATGAGATGATGGGATGATGAGATGAAGGTTTTATGGGTAATGGAAGGATAGTGGGAAGGAAGCGGTCGTGGCCCATATTGTGGGAACCATCCCGGCATTAGCGTAGGCTACAGAGGGAAACCACGAAAAACCCCTGTAAAGATGGACGGTGGCGGGGATCGAACCGGGTCCGATATGTCCCTTCACCTCCCGGGTCACACGAAGCAAGTGCGCTAAATACTCAGCTACTGTGCCGTTATATATATTTATATTTATATATATTATATATATATATATATATATATATATATATATATATATATATATATATATATATATGTATATATATCAATATATATATATACATATATATATATATATATATATATATATATATATTTTTTTTTTTTCCATCTTTTTTAACTCTTATTATTATAATCGATTATAACATGCAACCGTGCAGTAGGGAGCAACAATAGTGGGGAGCAACAGTAGTGCAACAATAAAGCGAGCTTCGATCAGATCTAAAATTGCTTAGCTGATTCGATTCTGCATATAGATGTTATGAAATCAACTATGTCCAGATGTATACCAAATTTTACGACAGGTGATACGAAAAGTGATATATTTTTTTCATTCTCAAAACTTATGTCGAAAGGGTCGAATAGACATTTGAAAACGTATTCTGGTACAGCATTAAGGATGAAAAGAGAACTGTCTAGAACCATTGAAAGCAACTAAAATATGAGGTTGAAACTGGAGAAAACCATGTTTGAAAAAGGGTAAAAAGGGGGCCTCTTTAATGTGACTGTCACATCAACTTCACTGTCAGACGCGCGTTCAACTCGACGAAAACGGACAGAAAAACCTGCACTCTAATTACAAAACACAATCTGTAAGGACGCCCTTTCAATGTAAGTCCCCATTACGATACGTTGGTCGACGGGTCGACACACCCGCACGATTATGCTCGTGTATAGGGGAGACGGCCGATCGGCTCCTGCATTCTCTTCGTGCACAACTCACCGCCGGTCAAGTAAAGCAATTATTGACGGGCGACCAAAGAGTTTTGGACAGATGGAGGGCAATATTATGGGGAGAAATATGAATACAACTTGGTTACAAGAAACTCCGTATAGTGAGTGTTTCTTGACAGAAGACGATAGTTGGGCTGAAACTTCAAGAAATATCCCATTCCCGGCACTTCCACCAATTCAAAACTCATGAGTATATATGTATAATTTAGTTTCAATCCATATCGAATATGTTGTCACAATTGTTCAATAAATAGTGGTCGATGAAGTTTCAAAATACTTGGAAGTATTTGATTTGCTTGGAGTAACAGCAGTATGATATATCAAATTTGTAGATATGAACACGCGTTTAAAAATATATAAAATACGTGAACTATCCACAAATATTGCAACAACCTCTAGCAGAGAGCGTATATGGTTCCGTTCCTACTGTATAGGGGTGTGTTTTGCGAGGGGTTAACAACTTCTGAAATCTGGTGTACACATTGTCATGAAATCTTTCTGAAATTCCTTGAAATCTTCTTGAAATCCCGTTGAATTTCCCTAAAATCCCGTGAAACCAAATTCACCAGTTAAAATTACCCCTCGGTGTTTTGTGAAAGTTTTTTCACCTATCAAAGTTTCATCGTTTCATTATTACCCACTCAATCAATCCTAGCTCTATATAACCTAGCCGTGGGTGGGGTCGTTAAGAGACATTGCAAAAGAACTACAGGAAGAAAGTTTCATTTTATAAATATATGGAAAAAAACGAGGAAAAAAATACATATTGTTATTCATACAATTAAATCATGGAGCAAATAAAACGGATGATCGAAATGCACTGCACAATCAATCAATCAATGTATGAACATTCCGCGCTGTGGCTTGACATTTGTAAACCCCTGTAGAGTGTAGAGCATGAGTGTACCGATGGCAGAACACGATAAGGATTAATTAATAACGAACTACTTGTCCATGCAGTTATGCCCGTAGCTGGCACGACTGTTGACGGCTCGACACCCGCGGCCGTTACGGCTGAGAGATGCGAGAGACGGTCAATCGGAACCGCCAACGAACACGATTACTGACATGACAAGTTACAGTATTACGAGTGATGACGGTTCAAGACCCCTGGTCGTTATCGATAAGAAATAGGGGAGACTGTCGATCGGGCCCACCGACTGACGAGATTACTCACTGACAAGTTAGTAACCTGAGCCGTGAGAAATCGAGGAACTCGGGGGCTCTGAAGAGCGTATATCGGAATAAAGTATACGAGGTTGAGTCACCAGAACCCTGAAATTAGATTTCGTTGAATAATAACGATATTTATTTCCGAAATTTCAGAGACAACTGGAAATCATCATCTGAATTTTAGATATTGAAAACATTTTTCATGTCCTCAAAAGATTACCGATTCTGTATAGAGACATGAATGGAATCGAGTAATGTCTACGAGACGTATAGTTACTCGATTACATATATGGTTTATGTTTATGGATTCCGGTTATAAAAAAATGCGGGTTCTGGAGGACAAATGAATATATACTATAATTTCTAAATATTGAGATGATTTCTAGTTTTCTCTGAAATTAGGGAAATAAATATCGACATTAGTCGTTAAAATGTAGTTTCAGTGTTGTGATGTCCTGACCAATTTTACAATCATTAATTCAAAAGTACCCTCAAGCCCATGTCACACAGCCGAGCATATCACATTCCGGTATACGCTCTTCAGCGCCCCAGAACTCGTGACATGACACGATCGACAGTCTCTGCCATGTACTAGTGATAACGATCGGGGGACCCGGTCCGTCAATACAAGACTGAACAAAATGAGGTAAACTGCATAGGTGAGAATGAATATCGTTTGCTCAACGACCCCACCAGCAGTAGGGTTATTTGGGGGTACGAAAGAGCAGGCGATAAAGAAAAGCGTATCTTATACATGCGGAACTCGAAGCCTGATCGATTTGGCTCAAGTTTCTAAGACAGTGCGTCAGCTGACCAAGCTACGGGGGGCGGCTACAACATTACACTACCATTAATGATGTATAGCATCATTCTACGAGGAAGACCGTGTACTTGAATCACGTTGTTAAAATATATGAAACATAATATCAGCTTTGTAGTTATTATCCATGAATCTATTATAATGAGCGCAATATGAAGTATGGAAATCAAGTTGAAAAATGTGGTGTATTAAGGTACATTGATTACATTCGCCTCACGGAATAAGACCGAACATGTTGATATTGTGATGATGACCCAGTGACCCGGAGAAATCCAGTCTAATGCACATTCTTGGAAGAGTTGCATCAGGATACAAACATTCAGTGATTCATTCAGTGATTCTACAGCAACACAAGATACAGATTTATCAGCATTCGAGACAAGCATGAGCAAGATGAT
>OZ023329.1:16466007-16528507 GCA_964007535.1 Brachyptera risi | reverse complement strand
ATAGCCCTGTTTTGTGTACCACCCATGTGTGGTGCTGTCGGTGCATCGATTAACTGCATCTGGAAATGCATTAAGTGGGCGTGGCAGCTGCATATTGAAAGCCTATTACGATGCACTCTATGTGATTTGGCTTCCGGCATGCAAGCGACAAGGAATGAGGAGTGAGCAAGATTTTTTTGAAGTTAGGTTTGAAAAGGACTGATTGATTCTATTACCATTTGCTGAAATATCCTATCAACAGCTACGTATACAAGGATACGAATGAGCAGCTGATTATGAAACTATGAAGTGATGATAAGTGAACGGAACGGACGTTTACAATAATCAATGCCTTATGCGGGACTCGAACCCACGCCCAACGACTTCACTTTCTGAAGCGGTGCCTTAGCTGGGCAAGCTACCGAGGGTGGCTTGAATCTACTATTACACCATTGGTGTAGATATTTTCGTTTCTGTTGTCACATTGAGGAGAGTGAGAAGCCTTAACCATGATCAGCATAGCTCCAAACAACATTCAATAGTACGGCATTCAGTTTTGAAAAGAAAGTTACTGAGTCGGGAGTCAAACCACAAACCCCTAGTATGTGATGCAGCTATATAAACAAACAGCTAAGACCCGCATCCTACTCCGCATATTGCTACTTAGTTATATATATTCAATTTATCATATTCATTCTATTCATAATATCCATATATATATATATATATATATATATATATATATATATATATATATATATATATATATATATATATATATATATATATATATATATATATATATACATATACATATATATATATATATATATATATATATATATATATATATATATATATATATATATACATATACATATACATATATATATATATATATATATATATATATATATATATATATATATATATATATATATATTATACTTCATCAGCATGGGTCAGTAACTAAAAATGACGTCACAAATCTTGGCGTTCCCATTGGTCCCTTTTAGTCCCATTTGAAAACCGACTTGCAGAAAAATTGTCGCGTGCGGGGAGGGGAGGGGGGGGGGGGTGAATCGGAACATGTGTGCCGATAAACTGAAACACAAGAAGCCGATGCACTTAAAAACACTGAGTGCACCAGTGCATCCGAACTGAAGTTGCACTTCAATATATAAAAGGTGACGAAAAGGTGAAAGTTCATTTGATTTCTTGAATTGAGTTGAACGACACACTGTATAATAATGGATGAGATGAAAGCAGTTTCATATAGTCTTCTCTTCTATAGAAACCATTCAATGAGGGCTGTTTATTTTTTAATGTGTTTCGGAAGATGGGATGGAAACGGTCGTGGTCTGCTATTAAAAAGGACCTATTCACGGCGTAGTATTTCAATGTCAACGTA
Organism: Brachyptera risi; assembly: GCA_964007535.1. Lineage (NCBI taxonomy): Eukaryota > Metazoa > Arthropoda > Insecta > Plecoptera > Taeniopterygidae > Brachyptera > Brachyptera risi. The sequence continues at coordinate 16,527,117 of OZ023329.1, read as the reverse complement.
ACATATGAACGATCGTGGTGGCTTTCTGTCTGGGCCTATTGTCGGCATCATTCGATGTATTCGTTGATTTCGTATCTTACACGGTTCAAGTTTCATGATAATCTATATCTACCCTAGTGGGAACTCTCCGACCTACCTATAGAGACTACCTAACGACAGTGCTGAAATTACGCAACACCCCGGTATTCTGAATGACAGTTAGCGTGCTGGCGACTCACCACGGACCTCTCAGTTCTATGTTTACTCAAGCTATGCTACACACAGAGATAATAATCGTATCAATTACGAATAAAACTACAATTCCAAATGAATGAATGAAAGCGATTAATTAGTTCTGAAATCACCGCTGCGCGCGCCACTTCCACCTCCCGGCCAATGATGACGCCAGCTCATTTGATACTCATTAATGAATAATCTTATCTCGTTCAGACGACGGCTCGAACCTCCCGATCGCCAACACCCAACAATCTGAGGAAACCTCCGAACCAACCTTCAACACTTGACGAATCTACACTCAGAAATAATTCGACCACTATATACATCACGCGTAGACACATGTTCGAAACATACACTCGTCAATGGTTGAATATATAAAAAGACACGCGGTCGAACCATCATCGTGCAGGTATGAATATGTAATAAATTAATTACACGTACCATGAAATCAATGTTGTCAGTAGCAACGGGTGGGATCATGTTGAGGCTCGACACGGTCGATCGTTGCCGGTGTGAGATACGAGAGACGGATGTTCGGGAAGTGCAGAACGGGTTGAGAGATATGGGCAATTACATTCATTGTACGTATATTTACTTAGGACATGTCATTAGCGTAATTTGAAAACTTGATCTGGGAACGACTAAGTGGACTCGAATTCGAATTACTTGATTAATAATGCGTGTAGGACATGCGCAGATGAAGTGGAATTGAAGAGTGAACTTTTGGACGAATTTTAGAGCACTAACAGGAATATCACCGTTGACTTTGAGTAGATGTGATAATTCGACGTTCGTTTAATTTATCATGCCGAGATTTACGACTCGAAACACAACTATATATTTCGGATTTGTGGTCTGTTCATGATCGGATCTGTACCGACGTTTTCACAGTTATCCTCGCTGGTAGACGAGGTTCTTTTCAAATTGATACCATTAGATGACACTCTCAATGACTGATTGAGAAAAAAAAGAACGATGGTCAAAATAATTTATACAGCATATAAATTAGAATTATATAAGGCCTTGCTTAAAATTGCCGATATAGAATTATTGTGGTCTATGTCATGACTTTTTTCTAAATGTATATATACATACAAATATAAAATAAATATAATTTTACAAGCGTATATACCACGGGATATAAAGTTTTATGAGCGCAATTTCAGCTGGGGACCTTGTTATGTGAGCGGGCCGGGCCGGTTGAAGCGACATTGACACTGAGGGCCGGCTCCAATGACTGATGGACGCGCCATATCGGAGCATTTCATCCGACTTCGCGCGTCATCAAAGAAATTCACTCACAAAACTAACAATGCTTTTTGGACGCGAAACAAAACAAAAACGGTTCAACCAAGGCACAAACAATTGACCAAATAGAAAATTGGTCTCATCAAATAATAAAAAAACTAGCCAATAAAGTGGATGGATTAGAATCAAAGGACTTATAAAGTACATGGCACGGCGCGACCGTGCAGTAAAAACACCATTGATTTATTGGAATGAGTTTGTGAAAAACATTTTTAGGTTATGTTGGATATTTCATCGAAGAATTGAATTAGATGTTGATCTTCGACGTCATCGAAATGATTGTCCCATTACTCTTCCTTAAACTCGACACCGTATGTCGCTTATTGCCAACTTTCAAACTGATAAAAACTAGTAACTTCAAACTTCGACAGCCAATTTGTCTGTAACTTATACTTATATAGAGAGGCATATAATTTTTTTTTCGAACAAAGACTTCATATAACAGATATGTTTTGTAAAATGTATCAATATTTTTGTGAAAAAAATAATAATTGGATACGCCTACGTGGAAGGTAGCCTATCTATGCAAGTGGATAATGAAGTTTGGGTGATAAGCTCAGTGACCATGATGAACACCACAAAACAATCACTAGTATATATTCAGTATCACCATGAGGCAGCCGCCTTCGGTAGCTTGGTTAGCTGAGGTAACGCTTCAGAAAATAGATTCACCCCCCTTAGGCGTGGGTTCGAGTCCCTCATAATGCATGAGTTTTTGTAAACGTTCTTTCACTCACCATCACTTCATAATTTCATAATCACCTGCTCATTCGTACCCCCTTATGACTTAATTTTGGTGGAGTCGTTAAGCGAACAATGATCACCATAATCCCCATGAGAAAGGGTTTGTTGTTCAATAGCAGATTCTATATATAACTCTCAGCAATTCTAGAGATCCATTCCTTTTTTCAAAAAAATAAAAATATAAATAGAATGAATTCCCTTTCGGCTATAATATATATATATATATATATATATATATATATATATATATATATGTATATATATATATATATATATATATATATATATATATATATATTTATATCGTTATATTTCCTAATTCCTTCCGCGTGTCTCTACCCATGTTATGTGTATTCGGCTCGCAGGCAGGCCTGTACGGTATAGCCCACGTCCCTCACGCTAAAACAAATAATCGGATGAAAATCAGCCAATTACAGCGATGAATCGGGCGACCCGGAGTCATGGCAACACGAAAACACGGCAACAAATTGCCCGAGGTGTAAAACGGTGCATGTAAATGCGGTGAAATTCCTTGACCTCTTCCAAAAGATAAACGGCGTCCATGGACAACGTGAATATAAGTTATTCCGCCTTCTTGACTGACGTAACAACCCCTAATTCGAGTCGTTTCCACACTTAACACTCTAAGTGTGTGTGAGAAAATATAACTGCGTTTTTATGCAAAAACAAAAGAGGACCGCGATGTGCATATTTTGTTCACTTGTTTATCGAGATGTTGATACTCTTCTCACATATATACTTATATGGTATAAACTCAAATTGCGAGAGTTTGTTGATGCTGGATTCCAGTAAATTCAAATAACTCATCGATTTTACTTATTGCTATGCATACTGGCATTTTCGGTGATTCTTTTCCTCTTAATGTTACTTAACTGATTATCCATATGGAGTGTATATATTATTGTTATATAAGTAATCAGAATAATTTTAATTCCATTTATTTTTCTTAATTTCACATCTGTAAATCTTGAAGTTTTTCGAATGTATTATAATTTTTTGCATCATCGTTTGATATACTATAATTACTGATGTATTGATGATGCATGCAGGGGTCTAAATGATGGCCTTTTAATGCCATACTCAATCATCTGTTATTTGAAAGTTATATTGTAGAATAGGTAATTTGTGTACGGATTTCCTCGAAAGACGGTTGGAGTCTGTTTGGAGAAATACACACTAATACAATACCACTACAAGTTTTCGTTGTACTTTATACACTCCCCGGCACATATTGTCATTCAGGAGAGCGGGGTTCGACTCCCGCTGTGACCGACCGTTCTATCAGGAGGTTGTTCGTCAATTACGTCTGTGAATTCTGATTTCGTGCCTCTGAAAACAGGCCACGACAGCTTCCTTCCAAATGTTCACAATACTTATCACAATGACATCTAGTCTTGTCAACCCTGTAGGATCTTATTCACCGTACACCACCAATAGATCTGATAGTAACTGATATAGGCCTACAGTGCGTGGCTTCACCAGTATATCTTGGTTTGATTGTAGAGAAACTACCTACATCGGAACATTCTCAGTGTCAACAAACCATATAAACGATCGTAGTGGCTTCCGGACTTCTTTTATTGGAGTGAAACTGAGTGATCCACACTGTTCTGGAAAGTAACTTGTAAAATAATGGAGATCCATAATGAGAATTTAAATATTGAGTTACGTGCTATTTGTATGTATAACGGTACGCTGTAATGTAACAATCAATGGTAAGAATATAGATTGGGTGTTACTGTAACATACATTGTGATCTTTTAACTTTTATCATTATAAAATAATTGATTCATGAGTATGTTTCACAAATATTATCTGGAATTGCAGTTGTTCTTGTCAATTTTGTATCTGCCACTGGTGAAGTCTTATGATAATTTATATCTGTGAAATCACTGTTTGTCCTATGGAGACTGATGGAGACGCCTCGGCATATCAAATTTGACATTGTTCCCCATTCAAGGTCAAGGGTGATGGTTATGATCGATTGGACAGGGCACCCAGAGGGCGGCCCCCCTCAGTACATATATATATCTATCACCAAACACCGAAGATAAAAATAAATGAACATAACCCCATATTTGCCTTCTTCATCGACCAACACGTACTACATTGTTCTCGTTGGTCCACGTTGGCAACTGTGTGGTGGCCATAACAACACATCGCCGCCCTGCGAGATGAGTGTTCCTGATTGCTGGCACGGCCCGGTCGTGAGACGCACGGCACGGCACGGCACGGCACGGCACGGCACGGCACGGCCCTCACAGCCTTGCGCAGGATTACAGGCCGACAAATCCACAGCGAACGATTCAACTAGAGTTAGTGGTAATCACTTTGAGATAATAGGGGTGGTAAGGTTACTCTTGCGGTGCCCCGTCCGAACGATCCTACCTCATCACCATCGGGCTTAAATTGGAGAGCAAAGACTTCGTAGCAAGTTTACATAAAACAAATGTTGTATATTATATTCTTTTGTTTAGTTATAGTAATCATCAGTATATGTCTACGATGATGGTTATCGTTGGATGAACGGGGTCCACCAACAGCTATTGTTGTACGGGGTACGAATGAGCAGGTGATAATGGAACTATATGAAGTGTTGATAAGTGGAGAGATGTTGGCAAAAACTCATGCCTCATGCAGGTTTCGAACCCACGCCCAACGGTTCAGTTTCTAAGGTGACGTCTCCGATGCCCCTGTACCGGATTTTGTCTCCAATGCCCCTGCAGATGGCGGGCTGAGTTACACTAGCTTCACAGGGGTATATAAGACCCTGTGGAAGGGGCGGGCTAGAGTGTTGGTCATTGAATAGAAGGATTCACTATAAGTCGTCCCCGATCCCCCCCTCCCCCCTCAAAGGCCCAGTCAAACACCTTGCTACACGATGTTGCTACAGAATTATGGCGCAAAAATTTAAAATGTTTGTACTATAAACTAACTGTAACTGATTTCTATCAAATAACCGAGACAAATACATTTCGTTGTAATATGAATTATTGGTATACTGATCAATCATCAAGTAATGAAAGTAAATAAAATTAAATAAGTGGAAAAGTTCAAATAATAGCTTAATTATTGTTAATAACAAGCAAATAATTATTATTAAAAGTTTAAATAACTAATTTCTTGTTAATGAGCTAATATTGATGTAGTGTAAGAATAATTCCGTCTTTTATTCTTAAAAGAACCATTCTTAAGTAATGCACCCAAGGTGCATTATTAATTCAAGTACATAATTTAATTCATATTACAACAACACGTATTTGTGGCGGTGATTCAATAGACATGAGTTACCCAAATTGTTAATCAAATATACCGGTATTTAAAATTATTGTCTAGTACAAAACGTTCGAAATTTTCGCGCTAATATTGGATACTCTACATCGTGTAGCAACGCCGGTGAGGGTGAGGGTGAGGTATATAACCAGAGGGCCAGGGGCATCCAAGACAGGGCCATCGGAGACGATTAAGTGTCCGCATAAATTAGTGTAAACCCTTCTATTCAACGGTCTTCGATAGCCCTGTGAAGCTAGTGTAACCTGGCCTGCCATCTACAGGGGGATCGAAGACAAAATCAGGTACAGGGGCATCCGAGACAGGGGCGTCGGAGAGCGCACCGTTCCTAAAGCTATGGATGGCAGCACACATGTGGTCATAACAAATTTGTCAATGGTTTTGTTTTGAAAATGTGCTCCACTTTGTTTGGCCTCACCTAACAGAACATGTAGGCCTATTAGCAGTAGATATAGTTATTATGTTATCAATATTATTATATTAAGTGCTTCTCACTTCCATTACATTATTCCATTTAGAGTCAATATTTGTGGTAAAGAAGGTAGATTATTTAGGCCTTCAGGCGGCAGGCTAGCTAGCCTATTGTTAGAGCTTTTTACAGTTAGTTTTTCAGGGTGAAGTGTGCGCGCCAAGAGCATTGACATATTGTGTGTGCGCGAGAGCTAAGGGTAGCATCTTGGTACAAGCAACCTATACAAATAGTATATTTGTGATATTTGTGATTTTACACTTTGAAATGTGAACTGTGTGCAAATCTGAGAATATATTATTACTACGAAGTTTCTGTGTGTGTATTATTGTTAATATATATTCCTTGTTATCTCTAGATATAACAAGTGGGGGCTCGTCAAAAGTGAACTTGAATTAATTCCTTGTTATCCCTGGACATAACAACTCTTACGATGTTATGCCCGTCCTATCTCTCATGCATTGCCTTAATTCAGGAACAATGATTTTGTATCAAAGTTCGATGTTATTGAAAAAATTTATGCGTCCAATTGAATATATACATAAGTCATCAAAAGAGTTCATTTACTTTCCGCATATTACAAACGCGAAGTATCGTCTTGATAATTGATGAGCTTGGTAATGAGAAACAGTGGTTGTGGGCTACAATTATCTTGCTCATCAATCCTCTTATACTAACTGAGGCTGAAACAGATTTAGTAATCAGAATAACCTGATATTCTGAATTCTGATTATATTTAGCCTATATGAAATTATCTTGGAAAAAAATCCGTGATGACGATACAGATGGGCAGCTATTTTTACGAAATATCTCAATTCAATCACCAAAATGATAATCAAATAATCAACATTTAAAATTAGATAGCAACCTCAAAATCAAGTAACCAAGTCAAATTGCTTACTCCAAAGGTCAAACTTGTATCCTGTTGGTAATAAATATTTAATAATAAAATGTATACTTATTTTCTGTAGACACCACATTCATAACTATTGAACGAATCGATAATTTATATTCATTTAGAGTACAACTAATTATAGTTTTCAGGACATTCGAATCAAAATTCCATCCGAGTAATTGCAGGATTTTCAAGGTCACGTGATGAACAGCAATCAATGACTTCATTTTCTCTCAAATCAATCTCACGTTTTCCCTCATTACCTCCATCAATCAACCAGCTAACGATTAACTCCACAAAAATAAACAGTCCTAATAATTTACTAAAACTAATTTATACCGTAATAGTACTACATATTCCCCCATAACGCCTCCATATGTATAATAATGAATAAACATCGGACAAGATCACACATATACTCATGCATATGGTAATACACAAAACGTAGAGGTTAAAACAAAGGTTCAACCAACCGTTAAACCTAAACGGAGAATTGGTAAAAAAAAATCAATTATAACATTGGCTGAAGGATTGGTATAATGACTTATGGTTTGACATGATTAATGGATTTAATTACACTTGTCGAATGGTCAAGGTATTTAGATGGAGTTATGCGCGTAGAACGTGGGGATTTCGATGCACTGATGAGTGAGGAAGCCACCGTGGTTGTGTGTTGTGATTACCTGGTTGCATACGTCACAGGTTCGGGAACACAATCAATAGCAGGGCCGAGAGGTGAACAACTAGTAAATTTGGTGTACATCCTATTTCAGATTTCAAGGGGTTTTGGGGAGATTTCAAGAGGATTTCAAGAAGATTTCAAGAAGATTTCAAGGGATTTTAGGAAGATTACAGGAAGATTTCATGACAAATGTACACCATTCCAGGAGTTGTTAACCCCTATGAGCATGGCTCACAAATTTTGTTTGTTGATTCATTTAGATCGGGTTTGACGATGCACTTACTGTTGACTACGATCTATTAGCGTCGGTGAATGATATTTGAGATGATGGTATGATGTGAAGAAAGGTTATTTCATTAGGTGTTATTGGCTAGTGGGGAGGAGTCGGTCGTGGCCTGCTGTCAAGGAACCATCCCAGTATTGACCTGAACGATAGAGGGAAAAAACATTTTCACTTCATACAAACTTTTCATACATATTTTCGTACGATTGAACAAAATATATTCACATGATTAAACTGTACTTTTCAAAATTACATTTTCATAAATCTGAAATCACCATTTTCACCATTTATTTTCCACGATGAATATTCATTTATCAATATTTTTCAAGTCTCACCCCTAACGCAACATGATGTATGTTCACATTTAACCCTTCACCTGATCCCCTAGCAGGTCTAGGAAATTTGTTGCCACATTGCGGCTATCACAGGGGCGTTAGTGTGAGAGTGAGAGAGATAGAGAGGTAAAGAAAGGAGGGAGAGAGAGAGAGAGAGAGCGCAGCGTTTTATTATTGTACAGGTAGAGGTCAGAAGGGTTCGCCATATAGACACGGTCACGTACAAATCCGGGACGACCACTCGTCAACGGGACAACCGTACGTCCCTCAATGCTGGCCTAGGTCAAAGTCAAACACACGAGAGATTGAAATTTAGATTAATTGTTTTATTTTTGGGTTCGAGTTTTTGTATTGAGGGGTGGTTGTATATGGTTACGAGAGGTAGTGGGCGTAGGCCCAGCTATGGGAACTGTTGTAAATAAAGGTCGTATATCGGGTGGATCGTTGAGAGGCAGGCTGAGGGGCGACCCATCAGTGTTACCACAGCAGTCAGATGCACACGAAGAAGGGAAACAATTGTTTGCTACTCAGTTTGATTAGGATCTGATGACGCCTATATAATTTATAAGCACATAGAGTCTACCTGAGCAATGAATCAACTGACATCATATTATTTTCGTGATGAATTCTGAAGTTGAACATATATCAAAATGAAACTCACAAAAATGGAAGATTATAACTTCGCAATATTCCCATTTGGTCAGCTGAAATGATGAAATGATGAATCAAAAAGGAAAAAGCTGAATGAGTTTTGAAAATAGGAAGAACTTCTTTCAACTTACATCTAGTTTCAAGTTCTGATATGCAAATCAATTGGACTGATGAATAAATGAATTATTAATAAACCAGAGTTGTAATAACTATCAGAAAAGTGATCAAATGTAACGATATTATTAACAATGGAAATAAAAATTTTCTACGTAAAGAAACTTAAGATATCTGCTTTGTGAAGAAATACGAGAGGCAAATTAAACTTAATGTTACTAGTGGTCGTAACGTATACCATCTTAAATAGCATTCTCATCAATGTTACTTCTTCACCGACCGTGCTTCAGGGCGGAGTGAAACGAGAGGGAGGGAAGGAGTGGAAAGAGCACCAGACACTTTATTCCAGTACCGTGTCATGTTAATTCTTATACATTTTATTTTTATATTGCCCTTCTAACAAGAGAGATATAAGCCCGACATTCCTCAAGGGTAGCCACCACACAACACTGCTGTTTCCATTTACGAGCTACATTATATAACATTGGCAGCACTGTGGTCTAACGCGACCTGCCGACCTAACGTACTATCGACCTTTAGGACAATCGATTATCACAATATCGAACTACCTATACCTTCATGCGATATATCGACAATGAGATATAGATTCAGATGATGCAATATCACATGTCACAAAATCAAGATGATCGCAATTGTACCCGTATTCAATCAGGAGTCCGTGTAATTTATAACACAATTCTGCATTATACTAAACTTGGCTTATTATTTTGGCATTTTTTAAAAATTCTTTAATTATGATCATTTTTGATAGAATATGAATTGAACACAACTTAATCGAAGTTATATACAACAATGTCCATGATACTCGTTACGTTTTATGAATGGTTTACAAAAGGAAGGTAATTAATTTGACAACGCCGTACTCCACTCATTCTTGAGCCAGGGTATAAGAGACTGTGAGCTCCCAATGACTCAACTCCCATCAAACTTACATACATTTAAACTGTATCTAGAAAAGCTGGCAGAGACAGATCCGAAGACTATACAGGAAGAATCAGATGAGTCAAGACAATCAAAGACTACTGTTCAGGAATACCCTTATCTATAGTTGTATTAAAATGATGACATTATTTATATTTCAAAGTTGAACCATTTGGACATATTCTATTTTATATAATTTTATTTTATATTACATGATGCGTCCTATAGTTGGTATTGACACTAGCCACACTATATACCATTATATATATATACTTCATCTCATATCTTATACAGACTTACTCAGTATTACCCTATCTTACTAGACTCAAATGTTTACCATTATAATAAAGATGCTTCTATTATTCTATTTCTATTTGACTGTAGACTTATACGCTTGGTTATTGAACAAAACTAGGTAAATATTACCATCTGTCACCGGAAGGTTGCCCCTTCCCAAGCAGATCGAATAAAGATTTGATTTGATTTGATGTGCAGAGTAATTTAGTGCGCTAATTAATGGAGTAGAATGGCGAATAATATTGGAGATGACACACCCCACATGAGTCAAGGGAAAATACATCTATTATTGCAAGCCAAGGTGGGGTGGAAAGAGCAGGATATTACAGATTAAAGAATCATTCTCCAAATTCAACTGAATGACGATGGGAGTGAAATTTGAGAAATTATTATAATAACAATTCCCAATCAGGTACATGAGGTGATAGAGTTGAACAACAAGTACTTTATTTCGAAAACTACGGTCGTGAGAGTAGGCCTACACTGCGTATAAGCTAACACTGGGTGGAAGCAAACAGTACGCGAAAGCTAAAGCTCCATGCAGACATGCGTGAGCGGGAAAAAGTATAGGGGCCTCCGCCTACAAACAACCCGAAAGCCTGCAATCTTTCGAACACTATCTCGAATGTTTATTGATATCACAATAAGAAATGAAGATCTCATTGTATTCGTGAAATATAGTAGTTATTATATCGTATTACAATTCTTGTAGTTATAGATTTTGAATGAATATTGAGAATGTTATTGGATGAGCGAAGCGAAGGCTCAATTTCGCCATACCCGAAAAAAAAGTGCCTGTGTTTTTTTTTCTCGCGCTCCACAGATCAGACGAAAATTCAAAATCAGTTGAAACTTGGCATACACAAGTGTCATTATCTAATTCGATACTGTATAGTTTTGAGGCGTAATCGGTTGAACCACTTCTGAGAGAACTCATTTTAAAGTTTTCAAAAATCCCATTAGAATAGCCCAGAGGAAAATATTCGTGAAATAATTTTCATCCGAGACATTTCAAATTCTCAGGGAATTTCAATATAATTATATGAGCGTAGCGAAGTCTCCATCCCACTCTTATAGGGCTTATAGGGCTTTGTCTGTGTTTTTTTTTTTTTTTTTTTTTGGTTTGTGGGCATTGCACAGGTCGCAGGGTTTGACTGATCAACATGAAACTTTTTTTGTACGGGCCAACTTTTACAACTTAGAACTGTATAGTTTTTGGAATGAATCGGTTGATTAGATTTTGAGAAATATCATGTCAAAGTTTTTAAAAACCTCATAAGATTAGGCTGGGTGAGAAAATTTGAAAAAATGAAACCTCTCAAGAAAAAAAAAATCCGAGTGTTCAAACATGAATGATACATATAACCACCATTTTGTGAGCAATTCGAATCAGCCGTTTCAAAGAAAAAAAATCAAATAACTGTTTTTATACATCAAATAGGCCTATATGGAAATGAGCCAAGATTCACTGCTTCCTAGATTCGATATTTGCCCAAGCATTAAATATTCTTCATATTCGTCAAGGTGTGTAGAATACCAGAGAAGATAAAGTAGCAATTCAATGAAGGACAAAGTGTGTAGAATACCATATTCGATAAAGTAGCAAATGTAAGACTGTTATTATAGCCTACCTTATTGAGATAACTCGCTCATATTACAAAACATATTTCGCGTTTGCCTAGTAATTAAACACATTATTCCGAACTTTCACTCAAATCGGATCGGCCGTTTTGATGTGAAAAAAAATATATAATGTAATTTTATTAAATCACTCAAAGCTATCAAGATACCAATTAAATCCAAGCCACAGGTGTCACCTTTTAAATGTAAACGATTGAAACAAAGCCTTCTTCATTATCATAGAAATTAATAATGGGAAATAAGATGGCAGTGATGTAATGGTTTGGATCTCAAGGTGTATATATATATAATAACCAATCCAAAGATAAGGTGATATGTTTCAGCTCATCCATCAACGCGGCAACACATAACGCGTTTGCCTAGTTTTAAGGGATCGAGAATGTATTTTGAATATACCGTAACTTCATCAAATAATGACCTGCGCTGCTTCTAACAGGTGATTGTGGTGGTTCAGCAGAAGGACGATGGGTGGGGGGGGGGTGGATGAGGGGTAGTGGAGAATAGAGAGGAGGGGGGAGGAGGTTACATCTGCGCATTTACTCATTTCCATTCACAATTTGTTTTCAATTACAAGAAGAGTAAATAAATAGTGTATAATGCATTGAAAAAAGTGTTGAGTCAGTCCACTATCGAGTCGCAATACCGCGGAAATAATGTCGCAATTAAAAATCAACTTCACCAAAATCTTTTTTTTTCTGATGAGAGAATTACAAAAACACAGATTACCAGTCGCATCATATCCATGAAATTGGCGTATTTCAATCAGAGCTGTTAACGGTAATCGATACACCGATGATGATCAATATTTGTGATTATGATCGATATATTCGATCACTTGTACCACTCACACGAGTCAAGGGCTTGAGATCAACAGTTGATATCAAGAGTTGAATTCAAGTGCTTGAGATCAAGGGCTGTTCGATCATTGGTACCACCAACACGAGTCAAGGGCAAGAGATCAAGGGTTAATATCAAGGGTTGAATTCAAGGGTCGAGTTCAAGAGTTGAGATCAAGGGTTGTTCGATCACTAGTACCACCCACACGAGTTTAGGGCTTGAGATCAAGGGTTGTTCGATCACTGGTATACCACACGAGTCAACTGGGCTTGAGGTCAAGGGTTGATATGAAGGGTTGAATTCAAGGGTTAAGATCAAGGGTTGAGTTCAAGGGTTGATATCAGGGGTTGTTTGATCACTAGTACCACCCACACGAGTCAAGGGCTTGATATCAAGGGTTGAGTTCAATGGTTGAGATCAAAGGTTGTTCGATCACTAGTACCACCCACACGAGTCAATGGGCTTGATATCAAGGGTTGAGTTCAATGGTTGAGATCGAAGGTTGTTCGATCACTAGTACCACCCACACGAGTCAATGGGCTTGATACCAAGGGTTGAGATCAAGGGTCGAGATCAAGCTGGTTCTTCGATCACTATTACCACCCACACGAGTCAATGGGCTTGATATCAAGGGTTGACTTCAAGGGTTGAGATCAAGGGTTGTTCGATCACTAGCACCACCCACACGAGTCAATGGGCTTGATATCAAGGGTTGGGTTCAAGGGTTGAGATCAAGGGTTGTTCGATCACTAGCACCACTCACACGAGTTAATGGGCTTGATATCAAGGGTTGAGTTCAATGGTTGAGATCAAGGGTTGTTCGATCACTAGCACCACCCACACGAGTCAAGGGCTTGATATCAAGGTTGAGTTCAAGGGTTGAGATCAAGCTGGTTGTTCGATCACTAGCACCACCCACACGAGTCAATGGGCTTGATATCAGGGGTTGAGATCAAGGGTCGAGATCAAGGGTTGTTCGATCACTAGCACCACCCACACGAGTCAATGGCTTGATATCAAGGGTTGAGTTCAAGGGTTGAGATCAAGGGTTGTTCGATCACTAGCACCACCCACACGAGTCAATGGCTTGATATCAGGGGTTGAGATCAAGGGTCGAGATCAAGGTATTGATCACAACCTTGATCCAGATCATGTGTACATTACATACTCTATCTGTTTGCACTTGAAGTGATCGCTGATATGACCACGGCGTGTTGCTTAGGAGCCCGATCATGCAACGACCGCTGGATTAGCAACGGCCGGGACATTAACACATAAATGACGATATTCGACTCGCACGCTTCCGGAAACGGTGTGGCGAATCGGCGAATCTGTATCACACACTACGTTACCGGTCGAAACGTCCGAGCTACATCAGTGACCGGTACGTTGAGACACGCGAGTTAACCGTCAGTATTTTAATAGATGTATTATGTAGGCTTCGTTCGCGTATCATACACACGTACAGTCTGTTCAGGTAGTGGTGGAAAATAGAATATACGAGAGGAAGAGGAACCGATACAGAAAGATATGAAGAGAGAAAGATGACATAAATAGATAAAGATAGAGAGAGTGAGCGAGAGAGATGAAGAGAGAATGAGAGGAAGAGAGAGAAAGAGAGAAATACAGAGATAAAGAGATGAAGAGGGAAAGAAGAAATAAAGAGATACAGAGATGAGAGATTAAGAAAGAAAGAGAGAGAGGGCATAGTCAAGGCAAGACTCTGCTGACAATATACTATTATACAGCTGAATTATCAAGTTGAAGTGGCTGAGTTGAACAATTGACCATCTTTGATGTGTTCAAAACATAGATAGATAGATAGATTGTTTATTTAGCATTTTTAGCTATTGGCACGTTACAGTAAATAATAATAATACATGATAATATAATATAGGCCTAATAATAACATGTAGGTATAAACATAAGTATTTAGGAACATTACCTCAGGAAAATTTGAGCTCAATTAACAATACACATTATAATTATTGATAATTAATAACATCAACGTTGGATGCAAGCACATTCTCTACCACTGTTTAACGACACACTGTAACTGCTTCCCTGTTGCACGGCTGACTCCCCCACTTGCATGGCTGGTAGAATCAGGCAACTTGAGCTAAATATTAATATCGGGAGATGTAATATCATTATATGTAAAGTCGTGTGTTTGAGCCATCTTGGAATTCGCAGATCGAATTCTATATTTATTTAGACAATGTATCTCGAAGAAAATTGATAAAAATAAGGGGGGAAATTGAATGAACAAAATAAACCAAAGCGACCTATGTAATAAAGGAAGAACCAAGGCGAGAGGAAGAAAGAGAAAACAGTCTATATGAGTCTTGCAAATCTCAAAAAAATATTCAAAATGGACTGAAACCAGATAGAAAATCGGGGAAGAGACGGAAAGTGAAAATTCCAAGAAGAATGGAAACTCAATAATTCCTAAATCAAATGTAGGCTTCCAATAAACCTACAAGTTGAAGACCCCTCGTCGAATATTGCAAATCGATACTGAATATTTGGTGAAGCAAAACGATTATTTCTGTCTGGCCAATCACGTCTCTCTCCATGATGAAAAAATTCAAGTACTTTGTTTGGGCATTACTCTTTCTTTCGATAACAATTGTACATTCCTATCGCTTCACGGTATTTCACTGTACACGTTATCCTCATAAAAAACCTACACCAAAACAATTAAATTTATGCTTCAACAATTAAATTAAATTAAACGCAACAAACTAATAGGTTTTCTTCGAAAGACAAGATAAAAATAGACGCATTTTCCATGTAACTTGAACAATTTACGACTCATTAAAATCACTTAACAGCGTATTAATTAATAATAAATTAGATTCATGCAACTGAAATGCAATAAACAAATATACATTATCGTGAAGCCACATGTTGCTATTGCACAGTGGTTTAAAATATGTAAATCTGCGTTCACAGCCGAATTGGCGGACCCGATTGACCGTCTCACCTATGGATCAACACTGGCGACCGGTAGTGTCGGTGAGGCAGTGAAGCTATTGTGGTGGCTTTGTTCATGTGCATAGGTTAACTGGATGCCGCATGCGTTTAACCATCAGTTAGAAACTACGAATCAGAACTAATCAATAGTATACGTGGTTGAGAAGTTCTCTTATTTCAGTCAAGAAAACACATCAAGTGTGTAGACGTTTTAGCAGAGATTAAAGGATCACAACCATGAAATTAGATTTCAATAAATGATGAAGATTTTTGGGGGGATTTTAGAGAAAACTAGAAATCACCATCTCAATTTCGAAAATTATAATTGATTTATATATCCTTCAGGGTTCGGCTTTTTTTCTGAGTCGTAAAGTAGATAATACTCGATTGTCTTTATGTTTCTCTACATAGGCCCAACCGGTAATGCCTATACGTCATGAATCATGGTCTCTGAAGGACATGATAATCCATTATCAGTTTAGAAATTGAGAAGGCGTATTCTAATTTTCTCTAAAATTTGGGAAATAGATACCGTCATTTTCCTTTTGAATCCAGTTTCAGGATTGTGATGACCTTCTAGGGGCAGGCGCCACCCTCCTGCGCCCTGCTATAACAAGATCGACTCACCACTAGTCAGCCTCTCGGCGTTCAAATCAATTCACTTTTCTCACGAGAGCAGACTGCTGCGTGCTCTACTTTAATAACCCAGCGAGTGTCTTACCTGGAATCAGACAAAATCACACAAATCATTGAATCAATGTCGAAAAGTGGTGCGGTTTCTCAACAACGTTCGAAACTGAGCAGTTAAGTGAATCTCTCGCGTTGACAAGGTATCATCAATGTGGCAGTGATTGCACTCGGAGCTAAACATGTGGTCTAGCATTAAACGGGCAGTGATCGAGACCTGTTGAGCGGTCGTGGCAAACAACAGAAACAACAAAAACAACAAACACACGAGGAGGAGGGAAAAAATAAAATGAGAGGCCGAAAAAAGAAAGAAAAAAGTGATAGAGTCGAACTGGAAATGATTCTGAATTCGGATCGATTTCAGCGAAATTCAATGAAATCCGCGAGATATTACACCAAAATACGCGTTTCCATCAAGTGACGTAATTGATTACAATATACCTTAATGGATATTCAACCAATCACAATACTCGTACCAGATAGGTCTATATTATGATTATGTTAGCCATATCTAAAGATAGGCAAGAACCCGATATATATATATATATATATATATATAGATATACATAATTGATTATTGTTATTACTTTTTTATATTGGGTTTTAACGACGCACTATACTGATAGCTACGATCTATTGGCGTCGGTGGATGATGAATGAGATGATGGGATGATGAGATGAAAGGTTATTTTATCAGGTGTTTTGGATGGGGGGGGGGGAAGTCGGTCGTGGCCTGTTGTTAAGGAACCATCCCAGTATCAACCTGAACGACAGAGGGAAACCACGAAAAACCCCTGTCAGGATGATATACCATGACGGGAATCGAACCCCGGTCTCCCGAATGACGGTTCAGTGTGAAGAAATGAAATAAATTGATAATTTAATAAATTTAAAAAATTGATTATGAATTGATAAGAAATGAATCAGCAGAGATATATTTTCAATTCATTTTGTTATCATAATTTAAGCAGTATACCCATAAATGATACAAAAAACATGTATCCTATTCATTTCTTCAATCTTGACACTTGCCCTGACAATAGGTCTGTAAAACATAGTTCAGAGAGCATTAACTTCATCCAGTAGCTGGCCAATTAGTTCGAAAAAGTGTGTAGAAATGTTTCAATGAACAAGAAGCGCCACTAGAGCCAGCTTATGCAATCAACCGCAGCGTATTGACAATTCCTTCAACACCTCGGACAAAAGATCAAACACGTCTGATTGTTCCGAACGACCGTCCCCTCTATACCACAACACTAGCGCGCGGGGGTTTAGCGCCAGCGCTTGTTTGTTTGTTTAGACACACATTATGGCATTTGTGCTGTATAGTAATATACTGGCAGTTCGCACAAGGAACCAACCGAATGAACATTAATTTTATTGAAAGAACATTAAAAATTGATATTGAAACTTGAAAGGTGAAATCGCTTCAAGGCTTCCAGAAGACGAGATGAGGGAGCGTCTGGAATAGACCTCTTGATGGCGCCATTGAGGGGGGCGCCTGAAGAGCCTGGAATAAAGTCGACTCGGTCGTGTAACATGAGCTTCGGGGTATAGTTATGAATGGTTGGTTGTAAATGTGGTTATAGGGTTCAGGTGAGGTTGGACACCCAAACCCATGTCACACAACCGAGTTGACTTCAATCCAGTATACGTTCTTCAGCGCCCCTATTTTGATACTTTGAGGCACCACAAGGGTGATTTACTATCACGGAGAAAATTACATTTCAAAAGGATTAAACTTTGAAATGAAAATGAGATAAGTAGATATATTACAATATGTAGCTATGTATAGCTATAGGAAATATATTAAAACGCGTGCAGCATATGCGTTGGAAAGTGCAGAGCAGATAATTCATATGATTTACTCGGCAGCTATATATACACACCTTGATTTTGAAACTAATAAGTAACGACCTTCTTTCATACAGCACCAATTGATGGACTCGTTGAATATTGATCCTAGCTTTTGACACTACTTGCTTTCACCTGTTACTTTTCAATATCTAAATGATTTTATTTTATACCGGTACTTATCAATTGTAATTTTTTTCTCTTAAAATTGCTGACCGATCCAAGTGGAGCACTGGAATGAGCACGTGTTTGATTCTTGTTCTTAAAAATTCTCAAAATATTTGCATTTACTCGAAGATTTTTTTTTTTACATTTTTCCCTCTTGGGTCCATGGTCTCTGATTACCATAAGGTTCATCAACAATTCAACATGGGTTTTCTTTAAATTGTGTCTAACCGATCGAGTCTCGAAAGTACACAGTATCAAATTGAACGATGATCGACATAGTGAATGCTGAAGTTTCATCAGAGTTTGTGTTTCCGTTCGTCTTGAGAAACGCGAGCAGATTTGTTTCAATACGGTAAATTCAAGCGCTTATATGCTCGTCCAGTTAGTGAAGTTCTTAGAATTCTTCTTCTGTCGTGGATACAAGTGTACAGTACAGACACAATACGCATGCGCGGATATGAGAGGTGTTAGGTACTGACTGCGCGCTAAAAGCCTCGGTCAGGGTCTCTAGAGGTAGGAGTGCGGCGGCGAAACGTCAAAAAGACTCGCTAAATGCTGAAATGACAATATGATTCGAAGGGCACTGAATTTATTAAATGGCCAAAATAGGTACGTATTACCTGGGATTCAACAGGGTTCGAGAAACACGAGTCTTACACCAAATTAAAATTGTTGTTTCGGAGCAATTTCGACATTTTCTAGTAGTGTGAAAATAGAGAAGGTATAAGGAGTACAACAATTATACGGAGGGAATTGATTGCAAGTGGATGGATTGAGTTAAATGATGGGAAGGGACATACTGCGGTCGTACGGACACATGAGCGAATACCAAAGCGTGAGTTCGAGAGAGGAACAGTCAAACGACAAACCCATACAAACCATACCATACACCACCATACATAAGATGGGAAGAAGTCATAGGGTGGGATGTGGAAGGAAGAGAAGAATCGTGGAAGAGGTTGAATGACAGAGAGTGGTGGGATGATAGGGGAGTATGCAGGGAGCTTGTGGATGGTGTGGAACTAGTGGAGGGTGAAGATGGTGAGGGGGGGTGTGCCTGGCGAGCACAACACATCGCGTGTGATCTGCCCCCGTTTTGGGTTTATTTGTCAAACCCCCTATTACCCGACCATATGGTTGTGTAAATGGTATTATATAGGATGTAGTGGATATAGAGTATTATTGTTTTGGGGGTGTTTTTTTTCACGTGTAGTCATATAGTATCAAACATGGAATAACGTTATAAATACGTAAAAATTACGAAACCACTGAAATGTATTTATGAAATCATTTTGTATTCGTGAATTATTATTTATAGTCTTATTTATAGTCAAAAGTTCACAAAAGTCATGCTATTGTCACAGTAGTCAGTTGAACACTGTTTTTCTATCATGCATCATGTTTGCTCTATTCTAATCGACCATTAACCACTGATCAACATCTATCCAGCTGATTGCTCCGACGTCTGTCGTTAGGGAGAATGACCTATACATTTGCCTAGTCAGCGTAAATGGCCCTACCGACAGACCGGACACATAGCAACAGCAAGTGAGGTTTGTGTATAAATGCATGTGTGATAAGAGTATACTCGGTCTCTTGAGAAGACACCAGACGACGTGAGGGACAGGGCCGCTATTAACATCTTACGCGTGCCGCTGTCCCCGATCGACGTACTCTCCTGGGCAAAGTTTCACCGTGGGCTAAGTATCGGTCCAGTTAACCGTTTCAATTCCCTTCCTGAATTATAAGATCGTCGGTCCACTGTAAATGCGTTTTTCGTCAAACGTCAGATTTATTTTTAACTGTTTCAATCATCTTGTTTTGTTTCTAAATCACCATCAATAAATAACTATTGTCCTTTAAATTACTGTTTACGTCACTTATACCTTCACGATCCTACAACCAACCTCCCACTTTCCAAAAGTAAGCGCCACTATTTCTAAATTATTGACTACACCCCTCGTCTAAATCTATTCAGAACCTGGCATCCAAATTTCGGTTGTAACATTCAACTTCTGAGCATATACCATATACCTACACGGAGTTACGGAGTCACGTCAACATTTTTGGCACGCCCAAAAAGTGGATGGTACATAAAAATGTTCAAAGTGCCGAGCCTAAATTTACTTCAAACAAGTGGATGCCACACGCGAGATACGTTATTCTATATTTGGTGTATTCGCGTATTACTTTTTGGTTCATTTAATATACCTTGTTCTTTTATTTCGAGAGTCAAATGCAAATACAATGTACCACGTGATCAAAAATAAACATCACACATTATATGGCACAATTCAACAATGTTCGATAAAGGAATGATAAAATAAGATAAACAGTTGAATCAATGGGATCCAGATACGCGGTTCTCTTGAAAGAGAGTCTATGGCACGTTTGTTGGATGAATTAATATATAGGGCTTTGAAGACGCGTCGAAAGCGAGATCATTATGCGCCTATTTCCATGTCCGTGTCATTCAACATCGTTTGTGGATGTTTCAGGCACATGAAGGGAGCGGGTGAGGAAGATGAAGAAAAAAGAAAGTGACAAGAAAATACAAGCGTATAACGCCTAGCATAATTCCTCCATAATCCGGTCATCAAAAGGCCATCATTCGACCGAGACGGTCCGAGCTTGGCCTGGACCTTCACTCCAGACCTTATCGCCATGAGTAATCAAGCTGGGAGCAAATAAATTGTTCCCGACGACAGCTCTGGACATCACGGGGCACGGGGCTACATCGCATCAAGGTGTGCGGATCCTTGCATGTTTGCCAGGAGAATTGCGGCCAAACAAACGAATACTGACGTAGATTAGAGAAAGAATGGATATATTTAAGAAAGAACATCACAATTCGAAACTAGATTTTGATGAACAATGACAATATCCATTTCCCCAGATTCGGATACAACTCTGAAACACCATCTCAATTCAAGCAATTATAATGATTCTCATTGTCCTCCAGATACCATAATTATGACGTAGATTGCCGATTCTATATGGGAAGATAAACAGAATCGAGTAATGTCGACGTCACGACTAAGAAAAAGGGTCGGGTTCCTGGACTACAATTAAATTATTGATAATTTCTGAAATTGGGAAGATGATTTCTTCTCTGAAATGAGAAGAATGAATATCATAATTATTCGTTGAAATCTAGTTTCAGGGTTGATGTCCTTTAAAATACTTTTAAAAGTAAATATCGACTGAAAGTAGTGGACGAATAATGAACATGGATTACTATGAACACGGAACAGCACAGTATTATAATAAGTTGGAGATAAAATGACAGTCATTTCTGACTATTAACAACGATCTGTCTTCGGATCACGTTGCGGACCGATGTCAACGCAGTCCAATTAATTAGCCGTACATCTCGAAACTCCCCATCGGCGACACTGAACAATACGCCGGAACATCCATTCGTACCTGAATACCAAACAAGGGCGGATCACCGTTTTTTTACACACCCGCTCTTCGAAACTTGACAATGTCAAAAACTTGTCCGACTATTTTAATCCTCTACTGTTTATTTTTTCTATTTCTTTTTCTGTCCCGTCTTATTATTCTTCTCGTGCGACTGACAATGGACTACGATGATGGAATCTGGAATCTCCCGACAGGTTTCCGAGCCGAACATCGTATAGGCCGTGTATCAAACATTTCAGCCATTCTCACGGCAGACCTTTCCAAAGTCGGACTAGTGCTATTAGATCTAACAATCGATCAATCGATGGATTAAAAACTAGTGTGAGATTATTTATTAAATAGCTGGTATAGATGAAAGAGTGAGATAGAAAAAGAGAGACGAGCTTTTTATTTGAACAAATACAATTTGTGCTGTAAACGTTGTCGCCATGTGGACATGAAATAGTCAACAAACGATTGGAAGAAAATATAATTTGAAAAATATAGAGAAAAAATATCAACAGGTTGTGGAAAAATAATTGAATGCCTCTTGGGTAAAAATGGGGTGAATTTCATTTCGGGAATCATTTCGGCTGGGCAAAAATCCAATTTAGCTCGTAAAATTATTATAATTTGATATCAATGCTATTGATTGTTGTACTTGTATTTGAACATTAAAATGTTGATATTTTCCAATATTTGAAATACCAACAATGTGGAACTGTTTCACTTGATATTCGAACTATTTATAGCAGAATCTGTTGATCTATTTCAGATGGATATGAAACCTTTTTCGAGGCGTCTAACTTCAAGATCGATTGTTATTGAAATAGTTGACGATTTCAGCACCAGATGTCACTACATGCCTGAGAAGAGGGTAAAGGCACATGAAGCATAGGTCTTTATTTAGCTCATTGAATGGTTCATAATCCCCCTGTCCAGGATGAAGTCGACTATATTACCGTGACCGTATATTACCGCATAATCGTGGAAGACACACGCGTATGATACTGGCACAGATAATCGAGCTATAATAGCTCGATTATCTGTGCTATGAGTACTAAGTAGATGAGTTTGGGGGAATTCAAACTATTTTGTTAATTTACATATCCGTATGAATGTATATTGGGAACATATTAAATTGATATAAGTCATTCTAAAATCTGAATACTAATACTAATAAATACTCATGTTCATGCTAAATTGAACAATCAATGATCACCATTTCGGTCAACCTTATTAAAAAGTGTTGAACAATTCGGTAGTCGAATTGATGCTAGTAAATATTTACCTCAACAAGAACTAGTCTTGTGAAAATAGACCTTTTCTATTCAAACAATTTGGCATGTACAAGTAGTGAACTAAAAAGTTTTGGACAAGTCAACTCCTCGAGAGAGTGAGCATGTTTATGCGTGGATAGATATCAGGCATAGAATGTAAACATTCGGTAGAACAAACTTGGCTTAATAGCGCCCAACCTACCCCAAAACAACCTTTTACCTCATCATCCCACTATCTCATATAACATTCACCGACGTCGATAGATCGCAGTCATCAGTACAGTGCGTAGTTAAACCCAAAATGAATCACATTTGATTCAATAGCTTTTGACATGAAGAAATGAAGTTGCCATGCATATCTCATTTCATTTCATCATGTCAAAAGCTATCAAGTTAGATATAGCAAGATAAAGAGAGAAAGAGAGGCTAAAGAGAGAGAAGGAGAGGCTAAAGAGAGAGAAGGAGAGGCTTAAAAGAGAGAAGGAGAGGCTAAAGAGAGAGAATGAGAGGCTAAAGAGAGAGAAAGAGAAGCTAAAGAGAGAGAAGAAGAGGCTAAAGAGAGAGAAGGAGAGGCTGAAGAGAGAGAAGGAGAGGCTGAAGAGAGAGAAGGAGAGGCTGAAGAGAGAGAAGGAGAGGCTGAAGAGAGAGAAGGAGAGGCTAAAGAGAGATAAAGAGAGGCTGAAGAGAGAGAAAGAGAGGCCAAAGAGAGAGAAGGAGGGGCTAAAGAGAGAGAAGGAGAGGCTAAAAAGAGAGAAGGAGATGCTGAATAGAGAGAAAGAGAGGCTAAAGAGAGAGAAGGAGAGACTAAAGAGAGAGAAAGAGAGGCTAAAGAGAGAGAAAAAGAGGCTAAAGAGAGATAAAGAGAGGCTAAAGAGAGAGGAGAGGCTAAAGAGAGAGAAGGAGAGGCTGAAGAGAGAGAAAGAGAGGCTAAAGAGAGAGAAGAAGAGGCTAAAGAGAGAGAAAGAGAGAGAAAGAGAGGCTAAAGAGAGAGAAGGAGAGGCTAAAGAGAGAGAAGGAGAGGCTAGAGAGAGAAAGTGAGAGGCTGAAGAGAGAGAAAGAGAGGCTAAAGAGAGAGAAAGAGAGGCTAAATAGAGAGAAAGAGAGGCTAAAGAGAGAGAAGGAGAGGCTATAGAGAGAGAAAGAGAGGCTAAAGAGAGAGAAAAAGAGGCTAAAGAGAGAAAGAGAGGCTGAAGAGAGAGGAGAGGCTAAAGTGAGAGAAGGAGAGGCTGAAGAGAGAGAAAGAGAGGCTAAAGAGAGAGAAGAAGAGGCTAAAGAGAGAGAAAGAGAGAGAAAGGGAGGCTAAAGAGAGAGAAGGAGAGGCTAAAGAGAGATAAAGAGAGGCTAAAGAGAGAGAAGGAGAGGCTAAAGAGAGAGAAGGAGAGGCTGAAGAGTGAGAAAGAGAGGCTACGAGAGAGAAGGAGAGACTAAAGAGAGAGAAAGAGAGGCTAAAGAGAGAGAAGGAGAGGCTAAAGAGAGAGAAAGAGAGGCCTAAGAGAGAGAAGGAGAGGCTGAATAGAGAGAATATCGACTTCCCAAAATTCACCGAACAAATCGTAAGAGATTTCTTTGAAAACATGTAAAACATCTGTTTCGAACATTTTACAACCAATCGCAGTCGGAACTGTGAATCGTTCGATGTTATCTCCATGGCGAACGGTTGTCTCGCGCACCGTATGCAAAGTTCCCTTCAGATATAGACAATCAATCCAGTAACAATCCGCTATTTGCCACTCCACTCTGCTGTCACCACGGCCACTCGGAGCATTGTGCGCCAGTTAATCTTGTCAACATGCACAACTGGGTCGCCCGCCACGTGAAGACGTGCACTGCACACATGCAAGCCGCATGGCGGTGCGGGCCAAATCATAATAATAATAGGTCTGAATCTAGTGATAATATACAGTTTAGAATCAGTTTTAGGAATCTCGGTCGAGTACTGATCCACCAACTATTAGTCAAGGTACGGAAATAGCATGCGACCAAGGGTGATAGTAAGTTAATCCACCAACTATCACCTCGTGTAACTGAGCCTTATATTAGTGAATAATTGGATTGGCGAATGATTTATTTGATTGATATCAATTATTTTTATATTTTGCATTTGATAATGCATTTTTTGATGATTGTGGAATGCTCATTACGAAGATGATGAATTCGCATGATTATTATATTATTGCTAATCTACAATCATTCATGTTCAATTTATTATATTGAAATTATATTAACTTCTTTCTCCTACAATTCCTGCCTTATCTTCATTTTTCTCATCAATGATCTCCTTCAAAATTATATTCTTTTTTTAATATACATTATTGTCCATAAGACGTTCAATCCCAACTATTGTCTATCTATAGCATAATGGTGGAGGTTGGAAGTCACGATTTTCAACAGCGTGCCAAAAAAGGAATTGTTATTCTTCTGAGAAATGTCAAAAGAAACACAAAATTATCGTTCTATTGATACTTATGATCAACTTTTCATTATATATAATTTTGAGTATGATATTGAAACTATGACTATAATAACTATATATAGGCTATATATTTCAAGCGATTCGGCTTTTGTTTGAGAGAACTGCTTTTTTGATATGTAAAGAAAAACAACTTCAAAAGCCAATTGTCAATCTAGTGCTGACGTCAGATACTCTCGATGCAATGAAACAAAAAGTGATAAAAAAGTCTTGAGTGCGTCAATTGATTAATTTATTTTTATATTGCTTTTGTAACGACGAACTATACTGATTATTGAGATCTATTTGCGTCGATGAATGACGAACGCGACGAAGGAAAGATACTTCTTATATGTAACAATAACAGTCGACATTTTTGTCCTTGATTCTTACCTCACAGCGTATACCTACGTAACATACAAATAACACGTAACCTATTGTGAATATGAAGTATTTTATAATACACTTCTCCAAATGGTGTGAAGCAGTTTCACTATACAAGTAGTGCGGTCGTTTATATGTTATGTTGACACTGATAATGTTCAGCTGCGAGTGGGTCCCGAAAAAGCTACTGAAGCAACAGTGGGTAGCGCGCTCAACTGTCATTCGAGAGATCGGGGATCGATTACCGTCACAGTCGACCATCCTGCGAGAAGGTTCTTCGTGTTTCCCCACAATGATACCGAAGTAGTTCCTTAATAACATGCCACGACCGCCTCATTCCAAGATTGCTATTAACGAAACAGATGATAGTCCAAACAACGTCCCAACAAATTCAAACACACTGCTCGCTTATCTCGCACTTCTTGCTCATTCCGGCTGACATATCTGATAATTCGCGGTGGCGCTGCGGTAGCGCTGCGGTAGCGCGTGCAATTTTGGCCCCGAAGATCGTCAGTTCGAATCTGTTGTTGGTGTTGTTTTTATTGATTTTTTTCTTTTTTGTGAGGAGGGGAAATCTTGCATAAAACCCTTGCAGGTTGAACTACGGGGAGTGTCGGATTCTTACCGACTAAAACCCCTCCTCATTTGTGGTTGACCCCGACAGCGTGGTCATTTCGTCACCCGTTTTCATACTGATTGCTTCGAATATTATTATGGAGAAGATATGTGTTTTCCACACAAGAGCCCACAAGCCCATATTTGGCTTGTCTAGGGCATGACCATAATGAATAAAAAACAAACGTGATCACAAAATAAGATGTCAAATTATGGTTAGAATAACATCGCTAAGAACTGAAACAGGCCTTAAAATAAGCAGTACATACAATATATTCATATGATAGTAATAGAGATACAGAGAGAAAAGAGTTAAGGATAATAGTAGAAATTAGTCAGACTATCATTTTACTTCACGTGAAATGATGTTTTTGTCAATAATTCAATATCGTGCTGTTTTTTTTTTCAATTAAATAAAAATATCATGTAATATTGCCGTGGGAGTTACTAATGAATGAATATTAGGGTTTCAAGGCGCATCGACAGCGAGGTCATTTAGCGCTATTTACTTTATTTTATTTTAGTTACTATTCCGAGGAATTGGTTAGGTTTAATGATTAGTTGGGTCACGTTTCAGTCTCTTCACATGTGTCGTCCTGTATATTGGGCCAGGTTTAGTTAAAGACGGCTTATACTAACTGCACTTTCTTCATAGAAAAAGTTATATTTCACTGTATTTATTTTGTTTGCAATAATTTAAGTGAGTTTAGCTCTTGCATCGGGACCTATACAGGATTATCGAGTCGCAGCCCTACTGGTCTGTATACACTACATTTACAATAAATAAAACTAGTGACTGATTGGCCCTGATTTGGGCACATTTCCCTGTCACTGGCCATTCATCAACCATCAACGTCGCCAAACACTGCGCACGTCAACTGCGCAAACTTACAAGTCCATCCATCATCTCGTCACCGTCGTCACGTGACGTCTCGAAACATCCGCGCGGCAATGCTGTCTCATAGGGGAGACGGTCGTTCGTCCGTGACATGTTGTCACTGTGGACTACTTGTCGCTGTGACAGGTCGAATGTGACGGTTCGAGACGACCGACCGGTAATGTTGGTTGATGAGGGAGACGGTTGGTCGTGACTGGCGATGACGCGGACGATTGTATCGGTATGCAAAGGACCCCGCGGGAAGATTAGAATAACAAATCAGGGATTGAACCGCGTTTGTTTTGCATGATTGTGAATAATTTTGTGAACTTGTATTCAGTGAAGATGAAGGTCGACCAAAACTTCGGTAAATACAGGATGTTCGCTGCAAACTTTGATGATATCAAGCTTTGAACGACATGGTAGTGTTCCTGATCTCAAACCTCGACCTGAAACATTATAATTCCCCAAAAACGACAGCTTCAGAGATGTAGGCCTAACGGTGATATTTGTGCTTGTGTTAGTGGTACATATAATACCTTATTCCGTGAATATCAAGTATGTAATTGATCTCTCTTTGAAGTCACCGTTTGAAGGTCTTTGAAAGTCTTTGAAGTCTTTGAAGTCAACTGAAGTCACCGTTGGGCGGGGGTTCGAGTCACGCATAAGGCATGGGATTCAGTGAATGTACTTTCGATTATCATCACTTCCTAGTTCCAATATGGTCTGCTCATTCATACCCCCGTATGACCCAGCTGTTGGTGGGGTCGTTCAGCAAACAATAATCATCATCAGTATATGTGATTATGCAATGGATTCGGTTGGATATACGTATGAAGTGATACGACAAGGTAGGATCGTCCGACGGGTGCAATAACCGATCTTACCGGCCTGAAGGTGTGATATGGACGCATTTCATATGAATGAGATAATTCTTTCGGGAACAAAATTCCGAACACGGAATTGGGAGACATGATTTTATTTTTTGGCTTGTGAAAATAAAGAAGTTGTCAATGATTAATACTACGATTGAATTCCGAGGAAATATCTGATTATTTTGAATCGACTTTAATGGCAGACTATGAATAAGCTGAATTTATTGGCGTCGGTAAAAATTGAATGAGATTATAGGATGAAGAATGTGTGAGACCGGCACAGTACCTGAGTGGTTAGCGCTCTTGCTTCGTGAGACCCGGGAGGTGAGAGGCATATCAGACCCGGTTCGATCCCCGCCACCGTCCATCTTTACATGAGTTTTTCGTGGTTTCCCTCTGTAGTCTAGGCTAATGCCGGGATGGTTCCCACAATATAGGCCACGACAGCTTCCTTCCCACTATCCTTCACATTTTACCCATAAAACCTTCATCTCATCCCATCATCTCATTAATGATTCACCCGACGCCAAAAGATCTCAGCAGTCATCATTACAGTGCGTCGTTAAATAAATAAAAAAAGTGACGAAAGACAAATTTATCAAGTGCTTTTGAACAGTGGATAAAGCTTTTAATTATAGGTATTTTAAATTAGTGAACTAATTTTAGTAAAGCCAGGATCTGTCGCCTGTCGGGCATCGAACCCGCAGTTTCTTCAACGACAGCTCGGGGTGCTAGTGACTGATCCACCTGAAATAACTCTATCAGCTCGCTCATCCAACAACGAAACCATGCCAAGATTTTCCATAGTTTCTATCAAAACACAAATATACATTATTCAGCTGCAATTTTTCACGAATAAAATCATCCATTCAAACTCTAAATAAATACCACTTGCAATCACATGTTTTCGTTTGACGCTTTCAATACGCGGTCGTGTTGACTGATCGACACACCAAATCGTTATAAGTATAACTCAGCGGAGACGGTCAATCGGTCAACACTTGCACGCGTAATGAAAACAATGTTTACCATATCTGTACAGCGGGCTTATCTTCGGCGGATGGAAATGGGGCATGCAATGAAGTTACGGCCTTGCACAGCGAACTCGAGGAGAGGTTTATGCTGATCAGATTGTGCATTATGCATGTGCATATGTGACTCAAAATCTGAGAGCTATTGCGGTCCCGATCGACTGTCTTCTCTATCAAACACCATTAGCACGCGGGTGGTTCGCGCATTCAATTCTTCATCTACCCACCAGACATGGTGGTTCCGAGCGATCGTCTTTCCTATCAAACACCATCAACATCCGGGTGGTTCGCGCCTTCATCTTTCGAATACAACTGAATGTATATCATATTATATCCACAATCTCCCGGCCGACTCTCACTTTCCGCCCGCCAAGCCAGAAAGGCAAAGATGCCTCTTTTCAAAAGTCGGGTTTTGAGAATGTCATTTGCCCAATTATATATATATATATATATATATATATATATATATATATATATATATATATATATATATATATATATATATATATATATATATATATATATATATATGTATATATAAATATATAAATATATATATATATATATATATATATATATATATATATATATATATATATATATATATATATATATATATGTATATATAAATATATAAATATATATATATATATATATATATATGAATATATATATATATATATATATATATATATATATATATATATATATATATATATATATATATATATATAAGAAAAACAAAAAGAATATATATATATATACATATATTTATATATATATATATATATATATATATATATATATATATATATATATATATATATATATATATATAATTATATATACATATATATAATTGTATATATATATATATATATCAATATATATATATATATATATATATATATATATATATATATATACATATATATATATCAATATATACATATATATATATATATATATATATATATATATATATATATATATATATATATATATATATATATAAATATATATATATATATATATATATATATATATAAATATATATTCATATATATATATATATATATATATATATATATATATATATATATATATATATATATATAAATATACATATATATATATATATATATATATATATATATATATATATATATATATATATATATATATATATATATATATATATATATATATATATATATATAATAAGCTATATTTTTCAACTGTTTATTGGTAAACGCGAGAGATGATGGTTCCAATCGACTGTCTTTCCTATCAAACACCACTATAACTCGGGTGGTTCGCACCTTCACCTTCCCCGAGAGTATATACAGGTGCGACTGAACTATATCTTCAGACAAGCGGTAAAGTCAATCATGGAGATCCAGTTGAGAGATGCTGTGAGTGAGATACTTATCGACTGATCACGTCATTGAGAGAGGCTGCTGCGTCATCAAGCTCAGGAACTCAGGACTGAGAACAGGGATTTGAAAAATATTCCAGGTTGACCAGTTCGCGATATAGGCCTATAGACATATTAGAATACGATGAAGTATGGTTGATCACGTTGAAGAACGAACACCGGCATGTGGATACTACCAAGAGCTTAGCGTGTAAGACCTACTATTCATGCCGAGACGCGTGGCCAAGTGGTAACACACTGAACCGTCATTCGGGAGACCGGGGTTCCATTTCCGCCATGGTTTGACTATTCTGACAGAGGTTTTACGTGGTTTCCCTCTGTCGTTCAGGTCAATACTGGGATGGTTTCTTAACAACATGCCACGATCGACTCCTTCCCACCATCCAAAACACCTAATAAACTAACCTTTCATCTCATCATCCCATCATCTAATTCATCATCCACCGACGCCAATAGAGTAGTCATCAGTAGGCCTAAAGTGCGTCGTCAAAATACAATATTTAAGAAAATAAAAAAATAGAGCGACTATTTCGGAGAATTGGTGAGAGCACATATGAGCATAGGCTTAATTGAGTCAGGTTTTGATCGTTTTCTCGAATAGGCTATCCTCTTTCCAAGTAAACACGCCAAGCCCACGTTCACTCTTGGTAGTATCTCTATTCCAGTATGCGCTCTTCAGGCACCTCGTCTGGATGATTGTAGGAAATTAGTTTGGGAAAAATCGATAGAAAGTTGAAAATGAAGATCAAAAGCAGGATGAAATTAGGATGCTGTAGAAAAACGTGGTGTAAATGATGATAAAGTAGAAATAATGTAAATGAAAATAGAAGAAAGTTGACCATTAGCTGAGGTAAATTAGGGTTGGAATGAAATTGGAGAAGAGTTGAAGAAAATTTTGGAATTGAATTGAATACGGAATTGAGTGGATTGTACGACAAAATGGTGGAAATGCATGACGGCCAAAAGTTTAGGCCTACCAAAATATGAGATGATTGAATAAGTATACATATACACACACACACACACACATATATATATATATATATATATATATATATATATATATATATATATATATTCATATATATATATATATATATATATATATATATATATATATATATATATATATATATATATATAATATATATATATATATATATATATATATATATATATATATATATATATATAAATATATATATATATATATATATATATATATATATATATATATATATATATATATATAAATATATACATATACATATATATAATATATATATATATATATATATATATATATATATATATATATATATATATATACATATATATATATATATATATATATATATATATATATATATACATATATATATATATATATATATATATATATATATATATATATATATATATATATATATATGAATATATATATATATATATATATATATATATATATACATATATATATATATATATATATATATATATATATATATATATATATATATATATATATATATATAAATATAAACAGTACACAGTACACCGATAGCAGGTAGTGATCTGGAATGCTTGTATCACAGCCAAGGTTGATATATATCGAATTACTCGTACCGACCCATCATACCAATAACTTATCTCCAGCCGTTAAACAAACCCATACTATCAATAGTGTGCATATTTCAAGAGTAGTGCGTTATTATACCACCAGATGACGTTTGGAACGCGTCCAATTGCAATCTCTGACGGAATCGCTCGGGTATAAAATGGCGATCACCATGAATCACTGTGATTCAACCGATATCCCACACCACACCTGAAGTCAACGATGTGAAATCCATTGCTCACTTTGATCTACGGCTGATTGATTATTGTTTGCCTATAAGGGCCCCACCAACAGCTAGGTCATACGGGAATACGAATGAACAGGTTATTATGAAACTTTGGAGTGATGATAAGTGAAAGGATGTTTACAAAAATCCATGCCTTGTGCATGACTCGAACTCACGCCCAACGGTGGATTCAGTTTCTGAAGCAGTGCCTCAGCTGGTCGAGCTACCGAGGGTGGGTGGCACTTTCATCTCCATCGAGGAATGCACAGTAATTATTGGTCCTCATGTGCTGGTGTGGATGAAAGTGGGATCGCGTGGACGTGCGTGGTACCACAAGGGCGATCTTAACACCCTCAAAGAATAATTATTGGAATAAGATTAATCATTTATCAAATAATACATGTCGAGTTACTAATTCCAGGTATAGTTAACTATTCGAATTTTAAACATTCAGATTGGCGATCAAAAGAAATATTCTATCATTTTCTTTTTTTTCTGTTCTGATTATGATATTGGTGATTTTTTATTCTATTTTTTTCGTATGGACCTATAGGCCACTATATTTTCGCCATTACCGTACCATGATACTTTGCGCGCGCATTATACTAGCCGCCATTGATGAGGTGTAGAAAACCAATATGGCGGCGCCCATGAATGAGCGCGTAAAATCCCGTATAATCAGTTTTTTCATCTATCATTTATTCCTTCATTCATCAATCCAACTTTCACCATTTGTTATTGAATATTTCGTATGTATACGAATAAAATGATAATAGAAATAATAATAAAATGATAAAAAGATTTTTAGTATAATTATTATTATTATTCATTCAAATCGATTCGCGAGAAATAGTGATTATGAATCACATTTTGAAGAGAAAGTGTGGATCATTACTTTCTATGAATGAAAATTGAATCTTAAAATCTGATATCACTGCGAAAACTCGGAATGATTCGATACCACCTCCGACTTGAATCTTAACCAGAACTTTCAACATAACGTGAGGGTGATTCCATCAACACAAACACGTTTGAAGTTCGCAATGTGTGTTGGCATTGAACTGTGTACATTGTAACATTATATAATACCTGTTGCACTCATAGGGGTCAACACACAGATTGGTCTTGAAGGAGTATTTCGACATTGACCTCTCTCTCTCTCTTTCACTCACACTCCCACTCTTCTTGTTACTTGTTACATGAGCTCGTCAATGCCAATAACAGCGAGGTGCAAGTGCAACTCTCCGATGCACATATAGAGACACGAAAGTGCATCTTGAACAATTGGCCAATCAGCATTTGTACCATACCATCAAGTGTGGGAATAATAGACGCGATGTATCCAGACATCTTGCGTTGCATTGTTATGCTGGTGAGACTATTTGTTCATGGGAAAACCGATAGAGAAATATTTAAATTGAAATCACTCTTCTTTGAATTTTTGACAAAGGAAATAAGTGAAGATATCCAAGTGGTAAATACACCAGTTTCTCTCTGTATGAATCGAAGGAAACAAACCGTTAGTTTTGTTATGAACATATATATAAAACTGAATTTCAATTTAATTTTTGACGGGAATTCATTGTTCCCTGATTGAGACTTGGGAAGACAAGGACAATTCGTTTGAACGTGGCCCTATGCTAGGACGATCGTACCAAACCAATGGAATTGACCAATGGAAATATGGAATTGATAATTCTAGATATTAGAAAATCGCGAAAGTAGGTAATTTACTGCGCATCTGACCAGCCAACTTTGAAATTTAGATGTTGGGTCGAAAGGTACAACAAGAGGGTGTCAATAGTTCAAGAACTCATGAACCACTCGTGTGGCACAGTCAGCTAAGGCACTGCTTTAGAAACTGCCAACAGGTCGATCGTTCGTACCCCCAAACAACATAGCTGTTGTTGAGATAATGAAGATGATAACAATCGAACAATGAACCAACTTATTCAACTACTAAAGCTGTTCTCCTTAGCTCAGTCAACTGAGACACCGCTTCAGATGGTAAAATGGACATTCGGCCTTGAGTTCGACCCGAGTTGAAGGTACGGGTTTATGTTAAAGCCCTGTCTCGCTCCACCACTGCATCTAATCCATGACCTATACCCACTCATTCGAACCCCCAAATGATGTAAGTGTTGGTGAGGCCGATAGTTAACACTAATCAATCCATTATTTTAATGTTGCTAAACGACCCCACTTATAGCCACGTTATGCGGGGGTACGAATTTGAGCGAGTGATAATGAAACGATGAAGTAAGTGATGATAGGTTGAAAAGACGTTTACAAAAACGCATGTCTTATGTGGGACTCGGACCTACGCACGACCTGACTTCAGTTTCCAACGCAGTGTGATAGTTGACCAAGTCACGGGGGCGGCTAAAAATAAATCTATTTATGTATTCATTATTAAGATTGGGTTGAACGACGCACTGCACTGATGACTGCGATCTATTAGGGTCGGTAAATGATATATGAGATGATGGGATGGCGAGGTGGAAGGGTATTTTACTATAGGTGATTTTGAGATAGTGAGGAGTCAGTCGTGTTCTGTTGTTAAGTAATCATTCCAGTATTGACCATGGTGAGAATCGAGCCCCGGTCTCCTGGATGACGGATCAGTGTATTAACCACTCGGTCACTCATCTCAGTAATAATCAATCGAAAAACGTAAAACAAGTGATCTATAAAATCGTGAGAACCTAAATTGCAGCCTCCACTAACCTGTTGTTTGTCCACCCCTATATCCATCCGAGCCGATCGCCACGTCTGTACAACCACTTATTGCGCTAAATTGTTGGTTTGCTTTCAGTCGAAACGAGGCGCGCGTGACCCGGGGGCGGGTCCTCACATCCCTGGCATCAAACCCCCGCTCGCTCGCTAACTAGCACCACTCTCCAAACACGATCTAATTATACACGTCCACCCGACGGATCGACACGGCCGACCGGCAGCAGTGTGAAACGTCGGGACGGTCAATCGGGACAGTCACGTGATCGGGACAGGAATGTGCGGGTATGAGCCGAGTGCGGGTACCTGATGTAATGACACCGTATTACTGGAACAGATATCGTCTCGGGGAGAAAATGAATCATTAATATTGGGGTTTGTTATGAATTGGACTTGGTTGAGTTTAAGTATGGGTTGTGGAGGGACAGAGTCGACTGCGGAGGACCAAGTCGTTCGTTTCTTGGGGATTACTGGTCATTTGTTGGTTATTCTATGCCGAGACGTGGGACTCCGAGGCGCAACAGGGGCTCGGGAAAACGATATAGTCATCTGTACATATATGCCCATATTATATGTTTGGATGAAGTACTTATTGGCCACGACCATTAATTAGTAGAGCGATAGGCCTAATTATAACATTATAGGCATTTCACTAATTTAATTTGTGCATTTTGTATAATGATCAATTTTACATCTGCTGTCAAGGGAAAGAAGTGATCATTGCCCAAGAGACTTAGTTTCAAAGTGGAAGATATCAACATTCGTGTGTTTATACTGAAAGACTTTCATCTACGGCAAAAAATTATGGTCACAGACAGCGCAGTCCTGGTGTTGAAGATCACTAGTTTCAAATTATCAAAATGGGGTGGTAAGATCGCCCTTGTGGTGCCCCGTCCAAACGATCCTATCTTTCATCCATAGCCTCAATTGGGGAACAATGCTTTTGTATCAAGTTTCGATGTTATTAAAAAAATATATATTATATACACACGCAAATCTATATTATATATATATATATATATATATATATATATATATATATATATATATATATATATATATATATATATATATATATATATATATATATATATATATATATATATATATATATATATATAAGCTCTAAAACGCACTGCACTGATGACTACAATCTATTTTAGTCGGTGAGTGATTTATGAGATGGGGCGATGTTGGGATGGAAGGTTATTTTATTAGGTGTTTTTGGATAGTGTAGAGTGTAGACTGTTGTTGAAAAACCATCCCAACCTACGCGATAGGGAGAAACCACGGAAAATCCCTGTCTAGAAGGTCGACTATGGCGCAAATCGAAACCATGGCCTTCTGAATGACTGAGTCACAAGACCATCTGTCTCAGTATTCATAACGATCCGAAAATTATTATCTTCATCTTCTGCTTTTTATAATTATTTCGTTCTTCTTCTTTCTCCTTCCTTCTTTGTTCTTGCATTCAATACAATCTTGATATAAGTTACTGATACTTTATTGAGAATCCAAATAATTACCGAATTGAGGTACGAAAGAATCAGATCTTTTTTTTTTAATAACATCGAAACTTGATACAATATCTTTGTTCCCCAATTAAGGCTATGGATGGAATAGAATCTGAGAATGTTATCCCATCACGTGAGTCAAGTTGAACTAAATGATGATTATTATTGATTAAACTCATGGTTTATGCAAATGGAAGCGACGGTTGAGATTTGAAGGTTCATTTTCTACTATGTTCTATCTCCCATCTGTGCTTTTATCTACCTTTCGCTACAGACACATAAAACAAGTGTCATAGAAATACAATTCGCCATTACTTAACCGTACGACATTCATAAAACAGAGGCAAAATTGTTGTTGAAAAAAATAACATTGAAATAAATTGACGTAATTTATTACGGGCTAACTATATGAAAGAATAGCGACCGATGAGATCTAGGTTAACAGGCGTGTAAAAAGTGAACTAAAATATTCTTCACGATTTAAAAAACTATTTTATAAGATAAGATAATGTAATAAAGTTATGTTACATTAGTTTCAACAGGTCGACACTCCAAACGGTTAGCGCTAATGGATGGCAAAGACGGTCGATCGTAACCATCCAAAACTCGTGCTGACTCAACAAATAGTTGTAACAAACTTAAAAACCAATTATAATTTCAATCTTAAGATTTGATCAACCCGAAATTACGACTGCTTTGAACGATAAAACTGTGTTTGTGTGGCGTTATGCCGTCTTCGCATCGTGCCGGACCGACACCCCCGGCCGATAGCGTTAATGTGTTGGGGAGACACCCGTTCGGGACGGGAGATGGATGCGGGATTCCAATGTCACCATTCTTCGGTAGAAATGTGTTATCAGGGAATCTCAAAGTCTGCAGCTTTTCGAGAAAATTTGAGGAATCTTTTTCACTGGGGTTGAGAGAGTCAACCGCCTTGCGTTGAATGTCGGAGTTTAGTTTTTCATAATGGGGATTTATACTCGATTAAATTAAGTAATAAAAATGTATTGAATTGCTTGTATTAGTCCTATACGGTATAACTTACTGATCTAGCTTTTGAGTGACATGCGAGTATATGAAATTCCCAACAAAAACAAAAACTTGTGAAAATAAGGAGCCAAGCCCTGACTATTCAAACACTCTGGCATATAAAAGTATTAGTGGTATCAAAAGTGTTGGCCAAGTTAATTCTCTTCAGGAGAAATAAAATGAATGTGTCGGGATAGATATTAGGCGTATAATGCGATCTTTCGGTGATTATACCTATAAGGGCTGAATAGCTTTTGGCATGATGAAATGGCATGGCAGTTTCCCTCAGGACTGCAGCTCCAGGAATCGCTCTCCAGGTCTCGTTTGGAAGTCGTCTATACACACACGGACAAGACCTCTGCTACATGATGCACGGGTTCAATTATCAATATAAGATATATATAAATATATATTTATATATATATATATATATATATATATATATATATATATATATATATATATATATATATATATATATATATATATATATATATATATATGGGATGGCTGAATCTCTACCCGTCGGAATGTCTGTTCCGTGGAAACTCGTCCCCCGCTATTTAAATATACGAAAACAATTACTGAAACTGGGTTCTGTGGAAAGTCTTCCCCACCCAAGGTCGTCACCAATAATATTACATCTCTCGTTGCCGCGAGTATTAGGACTGAAATCAGTTTCAATAATTTTGTGAAGCGACTATATGAACACGTGTATTTAGATCGCAGTCGAAACACTCGCGGCAACGAGAGATGTAATATTATTGGTGACGACCTTGGGTGGGGAAGACTTTCCACAGAACCCAGTTTCAGTAATTGTTTTCGTTTATTTAAATAGCGGGGGACGAGTTTCCTTGGAACAGACATTCCGAGGGGTAGAGATGCAATTATTACATTTAATTATATATAAGAACCGACTTTCTGAGTGACTTCTTAAACGAGTGACGACTTTCCAGGGGTTAGGGATTCAGGCATCCCATTTATATATATATATATATATATATATATATATATATATATATATATATATATATATATATATATATATATATATATATATATATATATATATATATATATATAATTATTTGAAATTCACAACCACAACAATTTGCAATCATAAAATCGGTGGAAACTCGACTGTTCAATTATTTATGATCTGAATGTTTAAAGTGATCGCCCAAATTATAATAAACAGGAAACACAGATATCTCCGGAACCGTTAGAATGGTATGAATAATAACTAGGCCTATTTATCTCATAACGCATGAATCTAAGAACCTAGAAGAGAAAAAAGCTATGAAAACACATTTTTTAACTACGCGTTCAATTCTGCGACATGAGATGAATACTCATTACCATTATGAAGGTATGGAAAAATCTGTGTTTCATTTTCATATAATGTTGATATCTCGTACCGTTCAAAAAATACCACAAAAAACTGATATTCCGCTGAATAGACTCCCATGGACTCTTAACCATTCTAGGCCTGTATCCACAAATTTCCCTGATGTGATGATGAAAATCTGATGACATAGAAATGTGAAAAACCTGCGTTGGAAGTTATAATGGAATTACATCCAGCCAAAGATAAGCGGAACAAAAAGTAGTTTGTTGTTTATATGGTCTTATTCAAGCTGAAATATGGGATGCGTCCGAACATAACGTATAAACGCTCACATGATACGTATAAAATATAAATGCATGGCAATGCATTAAATTAAATGCATCGACTACAAGAAAATGTGCGAAAAAAGTCAATAGAAAAAGTGTCTACTTTTATAAACCTAGTTAACATGGAGAATGTTTGGTTGTAAGTTATGACGCTGGTTTGGATATAAATCTTATTCGTCAAAGCTTGCAATTATTGGTGAGATCGATTGGAAATAAGCACACGATAAACGCCAGAAAAAATGAATATAACTATCAAACGAACCAAGGCAAATCCGACTGTTCAATAAGGACAGCCGTATGTCTATTCACGTTTCGTATTTGTAAACAATACAGCATAAACATCTTTAATTATACGATGAGATTAGCTTTCAATATCAGATACATAATGAAACTAATTTAACTGATGAACAGATGAAATTGAGACTAGTGGTCAAGTGGTTATAACACTGAACTGTCATTCAGGAGACTGGGGTTCGATTCCCGCCATGGTCGACCAATCTGACAGGGGTTTCTCGTGGTTTCCCTCTGTCGTTCAGGTCAATACTGGGATGGTTTCTTAACAACAGGCCACGACAGAACAGGCCTTCCCGCCATCCAAAAACACAATAAAATAACCTTTCATCTCATCATCTCACCATCTCGTATATCATTCATCGACGCCAATAGATCGTAGTCATCAGTAGAGTGCGTCGTTAGACCCAATATAAAAGAATGAATAAATACATAAAAATGAACTGATGAACTCGAACTGATTTCGGTTTCCAGCGAAGACCAAATTAGCTGACTGCGAGCCCGAAGGCCGGGCGCCAATCTGCATTCACAGAATCATTGTCCCCCAGAGAAGATTAATATTCATGGCGGCTGTTCATCTTGACGATATCTGACCTGACCATAGATATATATAACCAAGATACGTTATTGGCGTACATATTTGTGTCTCGGCAGTAGCTTCACATCGCTTTGCCAACCGGAAGTTTCCGACATATTCGACATATAGAATGCCTTGCTTGGATTCGATCTGTTAATGTTCAATATGGCCGCCGAGATTGGAACGAGCATGTGTCGCTATCGGCTGCGGGAGTACAACGTATGTCGGTAAGGTAATATATATCTATAATCTGACTAAAATCAAAATCAAAATTGCTGAAAGTGAAAATGAGTAATTCAATTATTGTGATAAAATCATAAACTCAATTAGTTATGAATAATCAGAGCTAGTGGTGATAGTGGAAGACATGAATGAGTGTTGAAGAGGTGGTTATGGAAAACATGAGAAGATTTCCATCAGATCGTGAAGACTATTTCGTAATGAGTGATTCAAATATATTGTATGATTATATTTCAATTACAACAACATGTGGGTAAAGCCGCATGTTGCTCCAGAAACAAGTCCACAACGTCCCAGTATTCCTCAGGAATTCCATGACGTTTCGCGAGATCAGGTATATACAGGAACGATGCGGCCAAGGATGGGCTAGCTAGCTAGGATTAGGATTGAAGCAGGATTCACGGACAGGGCACCAAAAGGGCGATATTGTCACACTAAATCGTACATTGAATGAAATTATACTGATTCATATCACAGGATTGTTTTTAATAATGATACATTAATTTGGTCTCACTCTCATCCCACATTTATTCCAAGTATCAATGATGCCCGAAATAGTTGATTTGTCCTCAAAGTTCCAACTCATCTCACCTTTGTCTGTGCACATCACTCACTGGTGCATCTTTCTCTGTCTGGTAGCAGGAAATGCAAGGCGTCTGTCTCACAACGAGGAAGTCCCAAGTTGGGCGCCAAACATTGGGATGATCTAACACGCCCACATTGTTATATAGTCTACGGGTTATATCTATCTAGTTATGCCATAATCACTGTATCCAGGGGAGGAAAAACTCGAGCTCCAACCTGATGAACACTTTCCTTGATATGCAGACGAAAAAGAATATATCGTGGATATATACTGTCGTATTAAGGAGAGGCATGAACGGTGAAAATTTATCATCAATGTTTTTTTTTATGTTCAAGAACCAAGTTCTGTAATCAAATGAGAAGTATATCAACTTCAAGATAATTTTATTCTCCTGAGTTAAAATGACATTTTTTTGGTGTTTATTCAATCAGTTTCAAAATGATACGTCTTATCACATTCTTGGTATTCATCCACGTATTAACTTGACACTGTTTGAATTCGCAAAAATGGAATGTAATATTAATCAACCAGCATGAAATTATCTTAAAGATAACGTATACACTTTTGATTAAATCGAACAGGTTCGTGAACATGGACACAAATAGTGGAGTTGAATTCTCTAGAGCCGTGGATCCAACCCCTTTCAGATATAGTACTGATATAATATTTGATAACAGTTGTTCTTGAAAAGAATTGAGACTGAATTTTCATTTGGTATCCTTTCTGATACCTGAAATGTGTCATCATGTTTTCATTATGAGATACAGAATATTTGCTCTGGGAAAAGTGAACACGTTTCCCTTCAATTCCTCAATTGCTGTCCTCATTCTATTACACAGATTCCTCGACAGCAACCTGCGAACAGTTCTCAGTTCAATATGCATCATGTTATTCCTATATCTTGATTTCAACAATTAATGCTAAGACTCATCAGATTCACTTGTTGGATTTTCTCAATAGGGGCGCCTGAAGAGCGTGTACCAGAATAAAGTCGACTCGGTTGTGTGACATGGGTTTGGGTGTACAACCTAACCTGAACCCTAACCACACATTAAACAACCATTCATTGAAAGTACCCCGAAGCCCATGTCACACGTCCGAGTCTAATTTATTCCGGTATACGAGCTTCAGCGTCCCCTCAATAGATTCGCAAAGAGTTGGGTTGCAAAGAGTTGTGGTGAGAAAAACGTCATCATTCAAGTGTTTTTCATCTTGACACGCATTCATTCATTTATATTGGGTACATAAACACCCTCTGCCCTCTACTGATGGCTACGATCTATCGGCTTCGGTGGATGATATACGAAATGATGGAATGATCAGATGGAAGGTTATTTTATCAGGTGTTTTTGAATAGTGGGAAGGAGTCGGTCGTGGCCTGTTGTTGAGGAACCATCCCAGTATTGACCTGGTCGACAGAGGACAATCAGGCAAAACCCATGTCAGGAGGATCAACCATGACAGGAATCAAACCCGAGTCTATAGAATGACGGTTCAGTGTATTGTGAGACACGTTACTGAATGCCTGTTGTGTCTTGCATCCATTGAGCTTTGTCATCTAATGTTTCGCGAGAGAACATCGTCTTCAATGTCCTGCCCATGCAAGAATCCTCGCCCCTTCTGCTTGACCATTGTGATTGGCGAGTTGGATCTTCAGTGGTACACCTCCATAACACCGCTGACGCGGATACCAACTGAATAACATGAAATATTGGAGGTGTTTGTTGACCAACGGAAGTGTAACAAATGTAACAAACAATGTAACAGAGTGACAGTAATATTCAACATGTGAACCTAGAAAGAATATAACCAATGACAAAACATATAGTTCAATTAAAAATATGAATACAAATAATGAACAAATTAATCGCCATTTTTTGCTGGACTCACCGCCGCTGTTGACACTCACCGCCATATTGGGATTGTACACAATTCTGTTTTCTACATTGTCAGTCTCTTTCTAATCTACTTACTACTTATCTACTTACTTTCGGGGATACAAAAATCATACAAAAACTAATGACAGTGAAAATATCGAGTACATCCAGACCAAGAAACATATCAAGGCAAGTATAAACAGAGATTGCTAAATAGACAATAGAACCATATAAGACAGCTACTAAATCAGACCTAATGGTAGAGAAGGAAATAAATACGATTTGTAATTCTCAACAAATGCGATTGTAGTTATTAGAGCGTAATTGAATCAAAAACTTGAACAAAACTGAATAATATAAAATAATTTATCTCTTTGAGCAACGAAATCAATCGTTTCCCGACTCGTAAATTTCCATAGCAAAAATGACCCTAAAAAACAGCCACTCGTCTTCCGATCATCTATATCGCAAAACAAGCACGACTCATACACAATCTCGATTATATTTCGCATATAATCGATAATTACTGAATCGATCTCTCGAACAAGAGGATAAAAAACGTCCCGCGAAGCGGTTAAAATGTCGTTGGCCCTGTCTGTGACTGTTTTTCTCCTTATATATACTCTCAAATAATAAAACACGTAAAAATTCGTCATGTGTGCAGATAGAAGAATCGGCTAAAACGAGCGAGGGTCCGACATTTCCACAAGATGTGTTTCAAATCTTAAGTATAAAACACAAATACATGTTCGAAACTAATGCTCGCTTATATATAAATATAGAAGCAAACACACGGATTAACATTCATCAAAGTTTTTACCTATCGAAGAAGTTTTATGGTCGATGTTTTGCAGAGTTTTTATTTGAAATCAACAAAGGAACAAGATTCCTGGTCGCCTAGGTAACTGCCACCACGCAGGTTCGAGGACTACTCATATATACCAGCGAGCCTGTCAATATTTGCCTTGTCGCGAGAATTGAAGAAAGAGGAGTGTTTTTTTCTCGGGAGGGAATGTGATGTAAAGGCTAGCTAGGGTGCTATGTGAGGTGTTTTTACTCCGCTAAGGAGAACTCGGAGCAATTTAATTTGTTATACGCTTTCGTATAATGAGATGAGTGTTGTGGTTGTGTGTGGTGACTTCTACCATATATGGTGAAAATGTGTGTGTGTATAAAAGAGAAGAATTTAGAAATTTGAACCATTTTATTGAGCGGTATTAATCGATAGAGATCAAGTTGGATAAAATGTTGATTCGTTCACCATTTATTCAGAGATAATATGCGAATAACACCTTACATAATCAGGGAACTTTTTGTGATATATATAAATGTGAAATAATATTCAGAATTGTGAATAAAATACTAATTGGAAACAGGTTATAAACTAGGACAAACGCAAGAAACTGGAGATGTTTGTATGAAATATATGAAAAATCTCTAACCTCGATTTCAAACCTATAATAATTAATTTAATCAGTCATTAATTTGATCGATGTAGTCACACACTTGTTTCAATTTTATACATCTTCAATTAAATCTTATATGTTGATCAATTCAATTGCATGCATGATATTTGATATAAAAAAAGCTTATGATTTTAAATCTTGTGAAAACGGCTCGTTTGATAGGTCTACATGCACCCTATATATAATGTAAGAACTTCTAGACTTGTAGATTCTTGTGAGAACGGCTCGTTTGATAGGTCTGCATGCACCCTATATATAATGTAAGCACTTCTAGACTTGTAGATT
This sequence comes from Brachyptera risi, assembly GCA_964007535.1. Taxonomy (NCBI): domain Eukaryota; kingdom Metazoa; phylum Arthropoda; class Insecta; order Plecoptera; family Taeniopterygidae; genus Brachyptera; species Brachyptera risi. Next base: position 16,482,236 of record OZ023329.1, on the reverse strand, counting down.
CTTGTGAGAACGGCTCGTTTGATAGGTCTACATGCACCCTATATATAATGTAAGAACTTCTAGACTTGTAGATTCTTGTGAGAACGGCTCGTTTGATAGGTCTGCATGCACCCTATATATAATGTAAGAACTTCTAGACTTGTAGATTCTTGTGAGAACGGCTCGTTTGATAGGTCTGCATGCACCCTATATATAATGTAAGCACTTCTAGACTTGTAGATTCTTGTGAGAACGGCTCGTTTAATAGGTCTACATGCACCCTATATATAATGTAAGAACTTCTAGACTTGTAGATTCTTGTGAGAACGGCTCGTTTGATAGGTCTGCATGCACCCTATATATAATGTAAGCACTTCTAGACTTGTAGATTCTTGTGAGAACGGCTCGTTTGATAGGTCTACATGCACCCTATATATAATGTAAGCACTTCTAGACTTGTAGATTCTTGTGAGAACGGCTCGTTTGATAGGTCTGCATGCACCCTATATATAATGTAAGAACTTCTAGATTCTTGTGAGAACGGCTCGTTTGATAGGTCTACATGCACCCTATATATAATGTAAGAACTTCTAGATTCTTGTGAGAACGGCTCGTTTGATAGGTCTACATGCACCCTATATATAATGTAAGCACTTCTAGACTTGTAGATTCTTGTGAGAACGGCTCGTTTGATAGGTCTACATGCACCCTATATATAATGTAAGAACTTCTAGACTTGTAGATTCTTGTGAGAACGGCTCGTTTGATAGGTCTACATGCACCCTATATATAATGTAAGAACTTCTAGACTTGTAGATTCTTGTGAGAACGGCTCGTTTGATAGGTCTACATGCACCCTATATATAATGTAAGAACTTCTAGATTCTTGTGAGAACGGCTCGTTTGATAGGTCTGCATGCACCCTATATATAATGTAAGAACTTCTGGACTTGTAGATTCTTGTGAGAACGGCTCGTTTGATAGGTCTGCATGCACCCTATATATAATGTAAGAACTTCTAGACTTGTAGATTCTTGTGAGAACGGCTCGTTTGATAGGTCTACATGCACCCTATATATATTGTAAGAACTTCTAGACTTGTAGATTCTTGTGAGAACGGCTCGTTTGATAGGTCTACATGCACCCTATATATAATGTAAGCACTTCTAGACTTGTAGATTCTTGTGAGAACGGCTCGTTTGATAGGTCTACATGCACCCTATATATAATGTAAGAACTTCTAGACTTGTAGATTCTTGTGAGAACGGCTCGTTTGATAGGTCTACATGCACCCTATATATAATGTAAGAACTTCTGGACTTGTAGATTCTTGTGAGAACGGCTCGTTTGATAGGTCTACATGCACCCTATATATAATGTAAGCACTTCTAGACTTGTAGATTCTTGTGAGAACGGCTCGTTTGATAGGTCCACATGCACCCTATATATAATGTAAGAACTTCTAGACTTGTAGATTCTTGTGAGAACGGCTCGTTTGATAGGTCTGCATGCACCCTATATATAATGTAAGAACTTCTAGACTTGTAGATTCTTGTGAGAACGGCTCGTTTGATAGGTCTGCATGCACCCTATATATAATGTAAGAACTTCTAGACTTGTAGATTCTTGTGAGAACGGCTCGTTTGATAGGTCTACATGCACCCTATATATAATGTAAGAACTTCTAGACTTGTAGATTCTTGTGAGAACGGCTCGTTTGATAGGTCTGCATGCACCCTATATATAATGTAAGAACTTCTAGACTTGTAGATTCTTGTGAAAACGGCTCGTTTGATAGGTCTACATGCACCCTATATATAATGTAAGAACTTCTAGACTTGTAGATTCTTGTGAGAACGGCTCGTTTGATAGGTCTACATGCACCCTATATATAATGTAAGCACTTCTAGACTTGTAGATTCTTGTGAGAACGGCTCGTTTGATAGGTCTGCATGCACCCTATATATAATGTAAGAACTTTTAGATTCTTGTGAGAACGGCTCGTTTGATAGGTCTGCATGCACCCTATATATAATGTAAGAACTTCTAGACTTGTAGATTCTTGTGAGAACGGCTCGTTAGATAGGTCTGCATGCACCCTATATATAATGTAAGAACTTCTAGACTTGTAGATTCTTGTGAGAACGGCTCGTTTGATAGGTCTACATGCACCCTATATATAATGTAAGAACTTCTAGACTTGTAGATTCTTGTGAGAACGGCTCGTTTGATAGGTCTGCATGCACCCTATATATAATGTAAGCACTTCTAGACTTGTAGATTCTTGTGAGAACGGCTCGTTTGATAGGTCTACATGCACCCTATATATAATGTAAGAACTTCTAGACTTGTAGATTCTTGTGAGAACGGCTCGTTTGATAGGTCTGCATGCACCCTATATATAATGTAAGAACTTCTAGACTTGTAGATTCTTGTGAGAACGGCTCGTTAGATAGGTCTGCATGCACCCTATATATAATGTAAGAACTTCTAGACTTGTAGATTCTTGTGAGAACGGCTCGTTTGATAGGTCTGCATGCACCCTATATATAATGTAAGAACTTCTAGACTTGTAGATTCTTGTGAGAACGGCTCGTTAGATAGGTCTGCATGCACCCTATATATAATGTAAGAACTTCTAGACTTGTAGATTCTTGTGAGAACGGCTCGTTTGATAGGTCTACATGCATCCTATATATAATGTAAGAACTTCTAGACTTGTAGATTCTTGTGAGAACGGCTCGTTTGATAGGTCTGCATGCACCCTATATATAATGTAAGAACTTCTAGACTTGTAGATTCTTGTGAGAACGGTTCGTTAGATAGGTCTGCATGCACCCTATATATAATGTAAGAACTTCTAGACTTGTAGATTCTTGTGAGAACGGCTCGTTTGATAGGTCTGCATGCACCCTATATATAATGTAAGAACTTCTAGACTTGTAGATTCTTGTGAGAACGGCTCGTTTGATAGGTCTACATGCACCCTATATATAATGTAAGAACTTCTAGACTTGTAGATTCTTGTGAGAACGGCTCGTTTGATAGGTCTACATGCACCCTATATATAATGTAAGAACTTCTAGACTTGTAGATTCTTGTGCGTGAATTCAGCGAACCAGATCGGTTATTCTTGGGATGCTCATCGAAATCTAGCGATGACTTTTCTAAGAATATTGTCATAATATTTTCGCCCCGAATTGATCCCGAAGTCAGTGAGGTATTTATTCAATTTATATTGCGTTTAACGACGCACTCTTTTGATGACTACGATCTATTGGCGTCGTTGAATGATATCTGAGATGCAGATATGGAAGGTAGATTGATTAGGTGTTTCTGGAGAGTGAGAAGGAGTCGGTCGTGGTCTGTTAGGGAACCATCCCAGTATTGACGTGAACGACAGAGGAAAACCACGAAAAACCCCTGTCAGGATGATCGACCATGGTGGGACTCGAACCCCGATCTCCTTGATGACGGTTCAGTGTATCAACCACTCGGCCAAACGTCTCAGTGAGTAAGATATTGATGTAAGAATGTATTTACGTCAAAGTTCTTCCATTTTTTTCTTCTATTCCACGAAGCGAACGCGAAAACACAGTTATTCTTATGATTACAGTGAAGTTGAGTTTGTATTCTCTTTTGATCAACTGGAATTGTTTCTATATAGAAAGAAAAAATGAATAGTTGAAGACAAAGAGTAAAGTTATGAGAAATACGTAAAACCAAAGTTATCGTGTTTCCTAGAATTGGTATGGAAATGTTGCAGCACATACGACGGCGATATGCTGAAAACAGCACTTATTATATTGATAAATAATAATCACTTGTAATCCTTAACAAATGATTACCAGTCATGAAACTAATACCAATAACCAACTGCTAATGGATTCCATATCGATGTAATCATTACAACTTGTAAGTGATAAAGAATCAACACTCGAATGATCCCATAACTCTAGAGACGTATCTACATAGTTATATGGAGTATAGTGTCCTACCTTACAACTGACAATGACATATCATGGAAGGAAGGAGAAGATTGAACTGAACTACATGAATCAATACTCGGATCCATGCTCATCTTGTGGATAAATCGAATGAGATTATACGTGAAGTTCCAGCGATCAAAACAAAATGTTGAGTTGAAATGGCTGAAAGGTGTATATGACAATACTATTTTGATAGTATAAAACTATATTAATATGTAATATGTGGTAAAAATATAAAATATCGACTATATTGAAAACTATATCATATTCAAATTGCTGTTCCACATTGAGATATTCAGATTCATTTCTTGCAACTTAAAACATCCAACTTTTTCTTTGGGATGGTAAGATCGCCCTTGTGGTGCCCCGTTCAAACGATCCTATACATTCTCATCATTTGCCTCTATACTGGGATACAATTGTTCTATTTCACGATCATCTATATCTGTGGAATCCCCCTGTCGAAAACCTTCTGCCCTGCGGAGACACCGAGACAAGTGGCCGAGTGGTTGATAAATTGAACCAGGGTTCTATTCCCGATATGGTCGACCATCCTGACAACGATTTTTCGTGGTTTCTCTCTGACGTTCAGGTCAATACGATATGGTATGGTACTGGCTCCTTCCCACTATTCGAAAACACATGATACAATAAATTTTCATCACATCATTCCATCATCTCATATATGATTCACAGACGCCAGCAAATCGTAGACATCAGTACAGTGCGTCGTTAGGCCCAATATAAACAAATTCTATGGATAATAAAGACGCCACGAGTGCCGCGTAAATATCTTAATTGAATAATATAAGTTAGGGAATCACAAATTCCGTCGTATCAACCGAAAGAAAGATCAAATTGTACGAAGTGCGTGAATACCTCTCATTATAGTCTTGAACAGTTGAATACCCGGCTCAACAATAATTAACTGGCAGAGTATTTCTCGCCTATAAAACGAGACAAACGATACATGTGGCGAGTGTGCAGTACGATGCTATAGCTTCTTATCTTAAACGGACATTTGAAAATGCCAGGACCACTTTTTGTAGAACTCTATCACGTTTGAAATGAGGAACAGCACAGAAGCTATTCGGCCACGTCTGTGTGTGTGCGAGAGTGTGTGTGTGATACCAGGTCTGCACGAGCTGGACGAAATGTTGCCGATTGATTACGTCACGATTTGGAACATACACAAGTGAGATCATCCCTGATCCAGCAAGCCTTCATGTCGACAGGATTCTTGAGAAATATCACAGGATCGAAAAAAGTCGGGACTGGCAAATTACAATGTTATCTAATTGAAATACAGGAGACAAATATCGAATTGGATGTGAAAAAGGGGAACTGGCCATTTTCGACATAAAAAGTCATATGTGATAATGCTCATTCGACAAATATTAAAAGCCGCAGATCACTTCACAAGTTGTGTTGACGAGAATCTCTTCAATCATTTTCACGTAGAAAAACTACCTTTCAAAATTCTACTTTATAAAAATAGAATTTGTGTTCACGGTCCTCTTTACCACACTCTGGAAAATATATAATATATCAACACAGATATGATATAAAATATATTTGTATCTTCCATTGGACACCACCTCTTCATTATCATTACATTATATATCAAACTTGACCTTTCCCAATAATGTCCAAGGGCGACAATGTATATGGAATCGAGCGGATGGGACTCAACAAGGGCGATCTAACCATATCTCAAGGAAGATAACTGATCAAGATTAGTGACAAATTGAAAGAAAAAACTGCTTTATAGGTGTATATAGAATGATTGAAGTCTCAGGAACACTGGATGAGGAAGAGGAATTGATCATAAAACATATTTATTCGTCATAAAACACACAAGCCTAACGTAGATGAACTTAATGATGTCACAAACTGGACATTCATTTTTTATATAAATATAATTCCAGTAACAAATCAATTGAATTGAATTCAAGCAGTCATCAAGTTTCATCTAATGTTGCAATACAAATAACTACCGGAATATAAATACCTGGATGCAGTAAAGTCAAGTCGCATTATTTTGAGCAGCACTTTGGTATCCCAATTACTTTACAATCACCTACAATCACTTTACAATCACCTATCACCTTACTATACGATAAGGTGTGCAAGAATTTGCTAGAATCGAGTATTCCCTCACAATAAATGCGTCATTTGTGTGGTAAAATGATTGTGTGCACTGAAGAAGCTGCGATGATTAGAAAGAGATTTTCGAATTAGTTGAGCAGTAAATTGCTTCTGTTGATGGCACTCTGATTATAAGATCGAGTCGAGCTGAGAGTCGACCGATCGATACCACATTCCGGCTTGAGGTCGATCACTTCGATCGATCGATTGTTGGAAATAATCGGATGGAGAATGTGTGATTAAGAAACGGTTAAAACAACTATAGAACGTCACTCATATTGGTTTAATGAACTAGGATTTTGATGAGTTTGATCGTACATATGTTTTTATTGATGTGAACATCTGAAAATTGGCAGAACTCCCCGATTGTGGCAATCCAAGGATGACAAGGTACAATCATTCGGCCAAAGCTCGAGAGGGGAAATCTCACCAAAGGAACAATCGATCATATACTCAAGTTCATTAAAAAAGGCAAAAGCAATAGGCCCACATGTGAGTGAATTAGTTCGTGGATAAATGAAATATATGGTTTTGAATATGAATTATAGATTAATTGAAACATTATTTGAAAAATTCAGGAGCATAAACAAGATAAATATACATTTTCCACTTCAAACCAGATTGGAAGTAGTTGAAAAACTTATAAAACAGTGAATTGAACATTTCCCAAAAACATTTCTTTTGCATGAGGTTCCAAGTCCACTCCATGAGGTATGGGTTTGAGTCCCACATAGGGCATGGATTCAGACTTTAGAACATCACTCTACACTATTTTCTTCTATCAACATCGAAACTTGACGTAAAATCTTAATTTGCCAATCAAGACCGAAGATGATAATTTAGGATCGTTTGAACGAGTCACCGAAACGGCGATCTTACCACCCTACCTCAATTTGTACCCCCAAAACTCCTAGTTTTCAGTGGGATCGTTTATCACACAATAATCATCATCATTCAAGAAAATACCACAAAATAATGTGAGCCTTCGAGTTCTGTCCACCCGGATGTCCTGTCCTCGCACCATGAGACAATGTATGGACACTCAGGCAACCTATTAGTAGAATCGTGTGGGCGAGGCCCACTTCTCTAACTGGTCCACCACTGATAATGAAACTAATAGTAAAATGAACCCAGATGCTATTCCACTAATAAAGTAACTGTCAAATAAATATATTGGAAGAGTAAAATTGTGTGCCACTGTCTCTTGGTTACGGGATTCTATTAAGATAGCGCGCGGTTAATTAAAACGGACTGCTATACACAAGGTGTGTAGAAGAGCCCGGGCGACAAACGCTATTACGTTGGAAATGAAACGTATCTCGAAACACGATCGTCAGATAAATTAAATTTGAATTAAATTGACAGTTTCAATTCGGAATGTGGAACTTGTACAAACACGGTGATTAGAAGGCTAAGAAAATTCGAAGTGATAGTTATTGTTAGTATGTAGTTGTTTATCAACAAGTTCTGCTATTTCACATTGAAACTTGATAGAATTTCATGCACTTCTTTTTCTTATATAACATCGAAACTTGATACACAATCATTGTCCCCCACTCAAGGCTATGGATGACAAATAAATGCAACAATTTCATAATAAAATATGATATATATTACAATAGACAACTTATAAACCAATATTCATGTTACACATATGGAAAAATATACCACAAAAAAAAGGTATAGGATCTAGAGGTCTGGGCAACACCAACTTTTTCAATTAAATATGTCCCGATAGTTCAACTTCTCATTAGCGTCAGGTCGAAGGTTTCTTTTTCTGATTGGCTCGTGATATTCCCGGATCAAATTTGACAATGTAAATTGGCACTATTTCTAATATCGATAGGTAGGCCTACTCTCATACCTCATGCCTCTAAGAAAAATCAAATTGTTCGACTCTTGTTCTTGTTCGTGGTCATGACCTACTGACCTGATGAAATTATCCGATCAAGTATTGTCCTTTGTCGAGAACTGCATATTCGATTGATGGAACACTGGATTCCAGGCTTCGATAAAATTACGATACGCAGTACACAGCATTTACTGCAGCAATGGAGAAACTACGATTGTTTGAAAACATTCTAAAAGCACATGTGTTTGGAAAATCATTAAAATGGGTTTCATTGTTTGAACATTCATGTTTTTACGTCAGCGTTATAATCAGTGTATAACTCACTTTTCCAAACAACAAAGCTGTAATTAACGTATCCAAGCAGAACAGTAAAGATAACATAGTGCAAACAGGAACATGAAGAGGACGACGAATTCAAGAATTTGGATGATGAGTATAATACTCATTCGGGTATTCGGTGGAAAGAGCATGGTTACAGGTGAAATTTAATTGTTTATACAATTTCTAGAACAAACGGTATTGGTTATGAGAAGTAGAAAATCGAAGGTGAATGCCGAGGTGAAGAGAGAGAGGGGCGCAAAGGGAAAGGGGTTTTCTTCACATGGGAAGGATTTTTAACCGAAATGTCGTGATATTTTCTGAAGCATGTCAGAAATGTATATCGATTCCTACTCACTAGTTTCGTAGTAGGCAAGACATATAAGTGGAAATTGCCACAGATATTATGAGAATGATGAATTTAAGAATCCCCCGAACAAGTGAAGCCTTTACACCTATACTATGAAAGTAATTGATATTATTTTAATTAATTTCTCTATTGAACTTCTCAAATCTGTTAAACCAACGTAAGTATTTGCCCAAAGAATTTAAACCTCTGGTTGAAATGTTGAGGCTATTAAAATCAAGAGTAATAATGCACTCCTCCTGTTTTATAGAATACACTGGGGACACGACGAACGCGCCGATGAGTCCAACCAACTCACTCATAAGTACAACCAGATTGTCCCTGAGTACAACCAACTTGCCCATGAGTACAACTCCAAGCGACAACGACACTCTCCTGGAAGAGATCGACGAGAACTCCCACTACCGCATGTTCTGCGAGAAGTGTCTGAAGTTCGATCGCAGCGCCGATACATCGCACACGGGCAGAATGTGCACCATGGTACGAGTTGCTTCGTACGACTTCCCTAGGCGCCTCACACAGTTCGAGAAAATGCTTAACATGTACATGTTGGGTCCGCCATTTTCAGATACCATCACGATCACTTTCAACAGATACGTCACCAAAGCTAATCTCCTAGGGCGTTTTCTATTATCAGGCGGCAGAGAAATCGCTGCAATCGCCAAGAACCTCACAGATCAAGTAGATGCAGATAAGATGGAAGAAGGAGCTACCAAACTGATAATCGCAGGTACTGATTTAATTTCGATTGGTAAAGACGATCCAGAAAATCCCAAAGAAATCCCCGACTTCATGAAACAGTGGTCCGAAGAGGGCATTGCCGTCGACACCCTCAACTCGACACTGGCAGAGAAAGACATGATGAGAGTCTTGATCCACATCGAAGAAGCACACGCAATCCTAACAACAACGATCGCAGTGCTAGGCAACGCGACCGACTTGCTACGAAAAGTGACCAACGAGACCAAAACGCTTATAGCGAAGTCTCTGAGGAAGATCGCCAAAGGTATCGCGAACTACTACGAGAGCGCGTTCGCGCAGCATTGCCGCGTCGAGCCGGACGTCGACCAGCACGCGGACAAGAGCTACGCGGGGCGAATGTGCATCATCGAGCGACACGCCTACGAGCTGGAAGAGACCGAGCAGTACCTGGTGTACACTATGTGGAACGACGCGGCCGACAACGGCCTGGACATACCCGGGTACATCACCAACACCACGCAGAAACGGAGCAAGATCAGTAAACTGACCGTAGAGCAGTTTAATCAGAAAGCGGTGGCACATTTGAAGAGAGTCAGCGAGAAATTCCGCACCCACGGTGCTGAGTTGATCGAGAAGAGTGAGAGGATCATAATTGCCGGTAGGAAAATGGCGGCGTCTGCCGTCAACTTGGATAATTTTGATGCTATGAATATAGAGTTGGCTGCCAAAGCGACGGTTGCTTTCGGTAAAGATCTTGCGACAATCGGTAAAGATCACTTGTCGGTGGTGGCGAAGGTCGATGAGTTGGATAAGAATGATCACGAGGCCATGATGAAGATAGTGAGTCAAATCAAGAAAGAGGGACCGATGTTCGTCAGGGCGGGAAGGAGACTTGCGCAAGCCAGTACAATATTGAGGCACATGAGCGCAGGATCGAGGCTCTACATCTTTCAAGTAATTGAAGAACTGTACTTATACGGAGGCGATTGAAACAGTGTCACAAGTGTTCTTCTCGAATTGAAAACTTCAAGTCACTTTCAGTCTCCAAGTTGAATCTTAACCAGCTGAATTAACAAACAAATAAGGCCAAGTCGTACCAATGTCGCATATATATAGCTCGTGTGCTCGTTGGCTGAACAATGCGCGTCACGCGGAGTATTTTCCTTGCGAATAGGCCTATCTATAAATCAAAATGGAGCAGCACTTTTTGAATTGTTTTTTAATTAATTTAAATAACCTCGCCTAATCCACTCTGAAACGTGATTGACCAGCAATCCTTCAATGCATCTTATTTACCGCATACTGTTTAATAAACTGTGATTTGCCGATTGTACAAATATTACTTTCATTTTAATTCAACACCACGGTTGATGTACCGTGTATTATACCTTGCTTCTGACCAACGCCTCACATTTTAAACATTTCTGAAGAGATGCATTTTTTCATGATTGTTCATGATTTTTTTTCTTCATGGTAGATGAATAATGCAATGGTGGGGATTTAGCTGTACAAATACAAGTACATGCAATATACTAAAGTGAACAGACGTCGCAGACGTCAGCTACAAGTAGGACCATGCTTTTCCGTCGTGAAGTACCACGACAGTAGTATTCAACAAATAATCTTATGATCATCAAGTCGTTGAAAATGACATCACCGCTGGGGGTAGATTGAAATAAATAATGACGATATTTATTTCGAAATTTTCAAAGAAAACTAGAGGTCACCATCTCAATTTCAGATTTTTTGTCCTCCAAGACGTATAGTCATAACCGATTCTGTGAAGAAACATGAACCTAATCAAGTAATGTCCACGTCACGACTTGGCAAAACGGCCAGGTCCCGAAGGAAAAATGAAATTATTATAATTTCTGGAATTGAGCTGGTGATTTCCAGTTTTTTCTGAAATCATGGAAACAAATATCGTAATTATTCCTTGAAATCTATAGTTTCAGTGTTGTGATGCACTTTGACGAATATTCACGAGCTGAACTCGGCGAGTGATTGAATTCGTCTCGTACGACGGAGTGACTGTTCATAAAACCAGAAGTAGTTCGTCAGATCGTTAGTAGTTCGTCAGACAGTCAGACCGGAAGTAGGCTGTAGATTGGGTTTAGTTTACACATTTGATTAGTTTAGGATGTTTGTTCGATTAGATTAGGCTCACTAAATTAGTTAGATTGGGTTGTTCCGGTTATTTGAGGCTGCGCGCAGTAACAACAACAACAACAACAACAACAACGTCCGCATGTGGTGACATGCACCAATGGTCCAATGAATAACGGCTGCCCTAGGACGATCTGCCAGCTAATACTTTAGTTGACTGTTGCCCCACCCCACGGCGCTGCTGAGTAAATACCCGACACCTTGCACTCTTCACCAGGACCATGTCCCAGACAGGTCTACCATCTTCTCAAGCACACTGTAAACAATCAGAGCCAAATGTCAACAATTGTCGTACCAACATCTTGTCAATACCGCGTTCTGAAGGATCGACACCATCGACCGTCTAATGTAGTCACATCAAGTGAGACTCTCGATCGAATACTCAACACCGACTCATATGTTGACTCGAGTGAATCTTACATCAGTCAGGTCTCAGGTAGCAACTAATGTTTACACTCTACACTAGACGACAGTGTGGGAAACTTGACAAAGATTCGATTAACTGGACAATACAATACTTATTATTCAGTTAGTAATTGCTATACTACAAATGATATGGTCTACTCGACAAATTTATGTTATGCAATATGTAAGAAATGAAGGGATGAAAATGGTATACATGTTAGCACGGGTGAGTGAGCCATGTCTCATTTCTACATGCGTGTCCTGCATTCATAGTTGCAGTATATGTACGAATTAAAAGTAGGATAGATTACTAAATGACTGTTATTCGGACAGATACAATCCTAGTGATGGCCTATATAATGAGCCTGTATATATATATATATATATATATATATATATATATATATATATATATATATATATATATATATATATATATATATATTTCTTGATAGGCACGTTTCCAAAATGTTGTTGACCTATTAATTTGCAGCTTTTCAGCAACATTGTTAAGCAAATGATATCTTCTTTCCAATTCCGTCAGTCAATGCTAATATCTGTGTTTCTAAAACCCAACTATAACTCGCCAGTTACTCACATAAACATATCTGGATTTAATATGATGCGACACTTTATTGTATCGTAAGCTTTTAAGCCGGTGTTCGGTAAAGGAAATAAAACCACCAAAAGACTCTATCCACAAGCAAGGTCGAGACTTCGCACTCACCTCAACACACGTGAAACATATGGCAGCACCGTGCATTAGAAAGAGAAGTCCTAGTCGGGCTTATCAAACTGTGCGAATGTGATGGTCTCGATCGACCGTCTCCCCTATATAGCAGCAATGTAGCACGTGGATTTCGATCTGTGAAATATGTTTGCTGCGGCGATAGATTCGGTTATCAGCGTCGAGCATTTTGTGAGACGACACGCGCGCTATCTGGTGTTACAATTAAGAAGGTTGTTTAACAAAAAGCTGAGCCGCCTTTGCGGTATTAGCATGGTTTTGCACCTGGTGAGATATCGCGGTGGAAACTAAAGATCACTGCGTTCAGAGAGAAGTGAGAACATGTCCACATACTTATTTAAGAGTCCACCCGAGTCGATTTATCGAGATATCAGTTTCTTGACGAGAACTTTTGGAAGGTATGAGATATCAAAATTCTAATACGTGAGAAACACAGATAATTATAATAGCTTCAAGATGATATAAGTTATGACTATTTAAGTCACGTTGCATAACTGTGGTGCGTCGATAGCTTAAAAAACACATTTTTTTGCTGTCGACGCTTGACAGTTATGCGACATGACCTAAATAGTTATAACTTGAATCATCTTGAAGCTATCATATTTATCTATGTTTCTCGCGTATTAGAATTTTGATATCTCATACCTTTCAAAAGTTCTCGCCAAGAAACTGATATTTCGCTAAAACGACTCTCGTGGACTGTTAAGGCTATTCATCCACCTACAAATGAGAAAATCTACTTCTGACAAATGACTTCATTTCGTATTAACTGATGCAGAACCATTGCAGTGAATTGCTATAAGACTGATGAAAAAATAATTCACATTATTTTGACCCGTTATTTTCTGAGTACCGGCCAAATGAATGGATATAAGCTCGTTTTATACGGAAATTCCACAGCAATAAATGTAAAGTTTTGAAAATTGCAAATTTATTGTTCATACAATGGGCATGTCATCAGATAATTATAATTCCCTTGGGTTTTGCGGTCTATCGATACAGATTTATCTAGAATCGCATGAAATGTTGTAATCTTTGGTTTGCAACTAAAACATTGATAATAATCAAACGCCAATATCTATGGAAATGACAACTACCGGTATCCGATGACAGGACATCAATTGTGGCAATAATTTATAAAGTGCTTGAAGAGATTGGAGAGTGCATTGTTGTCCTGCCTCACAACAATGTGTAACGTCACTCGGAAAAGAGCCTGTATGATAAATATTCCACTCTCGATTTCTACCGAATTTGAATGCATATATTTGTATTCACGAAGAAAGAAGGTCGTCAACAGACTCATTTTTTCAAAGGACATCACAACTCTGAAACTAGATTTTATTGAATGATGACGATATACAATACATTTTCCTAATTTTGGAGAAAAATATAAATCAACATCTAGATCGCATATATAGGCTATAATGATTAATTCTTCTGTCTCTCAGAGACCATAAAGTCATGACGTAGGTATTACCGATTCTGTACGGAAACAATGGACATAATCGAGTAATGTCTACGTCACCACTCAGATGAAGGGCTGGGTCGAAGAGGGCGAATTAATTAATTTTAATTACTGGAATTGTAATAATAACTAGTTTTCTCTGAAGTTGAGGGAATGCATATCGTTATTACTCGTTGAAATCTAGTTCAAGAGACTACTTAACATCTCACAACCCATGAGTACAACCTGCAGTGAGCGGTCAAAACAGGACAAAAAGCGCCAATGCAGGCCTTTGGCTCCCAAGTTATGGTGTTTTTTCCAATACCACCATAATGAATATCTGTCCCTCCATCTTCATCGAAAATGCCATTATCATGTCTGAGAAAATTGTAAAAATATTGAAAAACGGGTAGAAACATGTTGATTTTTGACAATTATTTTGAGAGGGTTGAACATATGCCACGAACTAAAGCTCTTCGTATGAGCACGTATTGAATACTGGTGATCTTTTAACTGAAAACTGTATGTTGACACGGTGATTGGTTTGCCATTGCCAACTTGGGTCCCGAACGCCTGCAATCAAGCCGAGGCAGGAAGACCTTCAAGAGAAAACTTTGATAAATACGTCATATCGCTGCAATGATGAGGATCCATTGCTTTGGATAGATGTAGTTGCTTTCCTAGTAGTAAACCTCGTCCTGAATTCCACTACAGCGATATGGATATAACGGTGATATTTGTGTTCATCATATTGGTATGCATGACGTGTATATCAAGTCAGACCACAACTTTCTTTCCTTATATTGGGTTTAACGACGCACTGTACTGATGACTGCGATCTATTGGCGTCAGTGAATGAAATGCGAGATGGTGGTATGGTGAGATGAATGGTATCATTTTATTGGGTGCTTTTGGACAGAGAAAATCAGTTGGTCGTGACCTGTTGACGAGGAACCACCTTAGTATTGACTTGAACGACATAGGAGAACCACGAAAAAACCCTGTCAGGATGGTCGACCATGGTGGGAATCGGAAGCCAGTCTCCCGAATGACGGTTCAGTGTGCTAGCCACTCGACCACTCGTCTCAGGTGAGAGCTCAATGATAGGCCTGGGCATCCAGTTATAGTGGTGGTACCTGGTAGACTATCATTCCTACCAACACTTCCAACAGAAATTCGAATTCAGATCTACATTTTTATAAACCAAAAATAATTTATCGACTGATTAAAGATTACAAGAAAAGAATTAATATTGCTTGTAAACAAAACAAACAAGAAAAAAACAGAATCGGAGAACGCATTTTTAACTCCAAAATCAACTTTCAGAAATGCCTTCAAACATGTTTTCTCTAAATCCTCCTCATAAATAGCAACAGGTAAAAAAAGTCACTACACAAACACGGCTGGTATTTGAGGTGAGCATGGCCACACGTCGACCGGGCGTCCCCTCGCGCGGCTTGACGTTGTTGACCGGGGGTGTCGGGCCGGCGCAAGGGGGCGAGGTGTAAAGGGGTTCACATACCCGTAGCGACGGCGGCGACATGAAATATGCGGCTCGAGACAGCGACATGGCGCAAGGAATTAGACGACACCGGGCCGTGGCCTGCGTTCTTCGGGCAATAGTGGCCGTGGTGGACCAAACTAGGTGATCATAGTGGCGTAGCGTGATTGTGAGTCAAATTCGGGTATTGTTCGGATACTTATATCAATGGCGCGATAGTGATACTAGCATACTTAATCATTATAGAGATAAGGATGTACCGACTCGCGTCTACAAAGTGAAATATTTCCGGGGTCAGAATCTGAGTCCAGTGTCCCGATTGTCTGTAGCGCAACTTTCGCTTTTATATCGAACTATATCAAACAAAAATGCTCAACAAAGCAATACACGACTCAGTAAAATGATTATGTATTATAAGTTGCATTTGTTTTACAAGAAAACTATATATGTTGTGGGTTCAACAATGCCACCGGTACGTATAGCCACTCTTATCTAAATCTAGTTCACAAATAAATCCGCTGAATCGCAACAGGCAATCGGGACCTTTGGCTCTAAACGGACCGCATGAAACCACAAATACTGGCCAGCATATTATTAGTATTAGTAGGGG
>OZ023329.1:16438507-16461007 GCA_964007535.1 Brachyptera risi | reverse complement strand
CTCAGACGCGTGGTGAACTGGCAGTGGCCGTATATATATATATATATATATATATATATATATATATATATATATATATATATATATATATATATATATATATATATATATATATATATATATATATATATATATAAATATATATATATATATATATATATATATATATATATATATATATATATATATATGTATATATACATATATATATATATATATATATATATATATATATATATATATATATATATATATATATATATATTTATATATATATATATATATATATATATATATATATATATATATATATATTTATCTATATATATATACATACGCAAGATGGAGGATGATTACGTAGTCGACAATCTTGAGCAGGAGAAAATAATTGATTTGAAGAAAGTTTTGAACAAATTAGGAGTGAGTGATTCGAGAAGTGAGTTGGAGAAGCTTGGACTCAACAAGGTAGGCTTGGAACCAGAAATAATTGAGAGGCTAGTTATGGCAAAAAGTGATAAGAGTGAAATTGACAACAGAAGGCCTAGTGAGAATAGGCTGATGAATGGCGCGGGGCCAAGGAACGATGAAGGGCAAATTGCACTTTTGAAGACTGTTTTGGGTGAGAAAGACAAATTACTCGCTGAAAAAGATAAGCGGCTTGTAAATTTGGAATAAGTGAATCAGTTACTTCGAGAAAAAGTAGCAGGTTTGTTAGAAAAAATAAGTCTAACCTCAGAAAATGTAGCCAGCTGTCAAACTCATTCTGACAGATGGAGTCTCACGAGTGAACGACAGAGGGCGCCAGTGGACCAAATGGTCAAACGTTTCGAATTGTCAACCTCGAACAATTTCAACTAGACCAACACTAGCCACGAGAATTCGGCCGCCAACGTTTTGAATACTCCGCGGTACTGACTAGTTCAGCAGAAGCCTGTGAACAAGAGACTGAGTCGGCGCCTTCAGTATCAAATAATGAGGCGATTAATTTTGCTGGGGCTGTAGATAAACGACAGTCACGAAAATATGAAAAATCGCACAATCTATCGGCCAAACATGGAACCAAGTCCCAGGCAAAGGACTCGGCGGTTCATTCTGATCGTGACGTTACTGTTGAGGACAACAATGGGTTTACAGAAGTGAATTATCGTCATAAGAAAAATTCGAAACCCAAGTCTGTGAATAGAGTGGTCACAATTGGAACGGCTAGAGATAACTGTGGAAAGATCTCAGCAGCTCCGAAAAAAATCCGGATTCATCTTTGTCGTGTTGAAAAAGATACATCAGCGGGCGATATTATGGACTATCTCGAAGAGGTATTACCTGGTGACGAGTTTGTTTGCGAGAAATTAATTGCTCGAGGCGAATGGTACAGCTCTTTCAAGATAGAAGCTAACAGCGAATCGGAACAAAAACTGCGCGATCCACTCCTATGGCCTGCTGGAGTGACAGTCAGAAGATTTGTTCACGTAACGAAGAGATCGGCCGCCCCAGCGTAACGTGTGAGAAACGTACTGTAAGTAGCACGCCACTGTGTACTTTAAACGTGATGCATCATGATATGCAATGTATTATAAATAAAGTCAATTTTGTTGAAGCGGTTCTCAATATATACGACATCGATATTTTTTGCGCTACCGAACATTGGCTGCAACAAGCCGAAATTGAAACATTTGTACTGGCTTACTATGTAAAAACTGTAGCTATTACTGCACACTCCGTCATCTACATGGAGGTGCCTGCATTTTTGTGAAAAAAGATTTGAAATGCAGCGCGAGACCAGACATTAACGCGCTATCTGTTGAGATGATCTGTGAACTTGCAGCCATTGAATTGAAACATTTGAACGTTGTTATTATTGCTGTATACAGACCTGGTGGTGACATGGCCATGTTCACTGAAGTTATTGAAGCTGCCATAGATCAAGTTTTCACCGACAACAAGAGCATTATTTGGGAGCCCGTAGACTGGACCCCGATATTGTGGGCCACGAAACTAGAACATGGGGGTCCAGAATATTTTTTCCAAACGACCGAAGTGGTATTGTGGACCCCAATAAACTGATACACAGAGATTTGTCATTGTTGACCCCAATAAACTGAACCCTGATATTGTGGGCCACAAGGGTGTATTAAATGTCGTGTGGATATAGTGTACCACAAACTAGATATACTGTACCCCAAAGCTCGTTGGACATACTGCACCCCGGTATTCTGGTCCCCAATATAGTGGGCCACAAAACTAGAACATGGGGGTCCAGAATATCTTTTCCAAACGACCGAAGTGGTATTGTGGACCCCAATAAGCTGATACACAGAGATTTGTCATTGTTGACCCCAATAAACTGAACCCTGATATTGTGGGCCACAAGAGTGTATTAAATGTCGTGTGGATATAGTGTACCACAAACTAGATATACTGTACCCCAAAGCTCGTTAGACATACTGCACCCCGGTATTCTGGTCCCCAATATAGTCGGCCACAAAACTACTTCGGTCGTTTGGAAAAGATATTCTGGACCACCCGTGTTCTAGTTTTGTGGCCCACTATATTGGGGACCAGAATACCGGGGTGCAGTATGTCTAACGAGCTTTGAAGTACAGTATATCTAGTTTGTGGTCCACTATATCCACACGACATTTAATATACTTTTGTGGACCACAATATCGGGGTTCAGTTTATTGGGGTCAACAATGACAAATCTCTGTGTATTAGTTTATTGGGGTCCACAATACCACTTCGGTCGTTTGGAAAAGATATTCTGGACCCCCATGTTCTAGTTTTGTGGCCCACTATATTGGGGACCACAAAACCAAAGTATTTGTACAATTTTCTGGTTTAAACGTGTGGGCCACAATACTGGGGTCCACTTTATCCTTTTCTTGGAGTACAGAATATCGGGGTTCACAATTCTGTGGTCCACAAAAGCGGTACCCCATTATTTTATGCGGCGATTTCAACCTTGACCTACTGAAAACTGGAGTGAAACAAGATGATCTCATGGATTTAATGGAATCGTTTGACTTACGGTCACTGATTGCTGTGGCTACCCGAGTAACTGTCAACAGTGCAACATGCATATACTTACTAATATAAAAAATATCTCTCGAGCTGATATAATTAAAACAACTTTCTCGGACCATGGTGGACAATTGTTATGCTTTTCGCTACCAAATGAGAACGTAGATTTGGTGGACACAGAAAAACAACGTAGTTTCAGTGTAAAAAACACAATTGAATTCGATAATCCCCTATCTACTGCCGATTGGCAACCAGTGTTTCTCGCCTACAATGTAGATTCAAAATATGGAATATTTATGGAAATATTTGAAACTCTATTTGACAAATCATATTCTCTGGTACAAAAATGAAAAGTGGAGTAAAGAAAGAGCGTTTTTGGTTGGATGACGACACTTTGCGCACCAGATCTGAAATGAAGCACTTCTACTGGTTGTAACAGAACATTGAACGAACATTGAAATATTCAAAAATGCTTTTAAATCGGCTAAATATAAATATGCAAAAAAACTTCAGCAAGCCAAGCATAAATTCTTCGCTGACCAAATTGCGCGCTCTGACAACAAAGCTAAAACCATGTGGAGTTTAGCTGAAAAGTTTACCAGCAACACTAACATTTCCAAGCCGAAGATAAGATACATAAAGAATGGAGGAGAAGATGTATCTGATCCTACTGAAATGGCTGAAGCTTTTAATAGTTTTTTTGCAAGCGTTGCAGAGAACCTGGTGTCAACCAACCTCTCTGTTGAGGAAGATGCTACTTCTCACCTCAAACGAACAACAAACAGGAACAATAAATCAATGTTCTTATTCCCAACAACGGAAGAAGAGGTGATACGAGTGATCGCAGGTTTTGACAGTAAGCTATCAACCGGTGTGGACGAAATACCCTTCAAAGTACTCAAAGATGTAGCAAAGCGTGTGGGATTAGTCCTGTGCGATATTTTCAATTCTTCTTATACTACCGGTGTAGTTCCACATCCAATGAAACTATCCAAAGTGGTTCTTATTTTCAAGAAAGGTAATAGTCAAGACATCTCCAATTACAGGCCTATTGCCCTGCTATCTGCTTTCTCAAAAATTCTGGGAAAACTAGTGTCCAACAGACTAATGCAGTTTTGTGAAACTTGTAACGTTTTGTCTGATAGCCAACATGGCTTCAGGAAGTCTAGAAGTACGACCACAGCGGCGTACAGAACTATCAAGAAAATTCTCCACGCCAAAGATAGTAAACAATATTCAGTTGGAGTATTTTTCGACCTTTCAGAGGCGTTTGATACTGTGATGCATGGGATACTGCTGAAAAACTGGGACTTTACGGAATCAGAGGAATACCCATCGACTGGCTCAAATCCTACCTCGGTGATCGAGCTCAATGTGTACATGTTTTATCGGATAGTTCGAGTGTGCTCTCTTCATGGAAAAAACTCACAGTTGAAGTTCCCCAGGGCTCCATTCTTGGTCCTCTGCTCTCCTTGATATATATCAATGATTTATGTATACCAAACATGGATGTTCACATCACGCAGTACGCAGATGACACCAGCATACTAATCGTAAGCGACGATCCAGCTAACCTTGAACTAACAGCGAACACTGCAGGACCCCTATTCCTGAGATGAATGAGATGTGAGAAAAATAAAAAAGTGAGTGAGAAAACGATTATCTCACTTGAAATGGCCGATTGGTAATGGTAAATCGGCCATTTTGAGTGAGATAATCGTTTTCTCATTCACTTTTATTTTTCTCACATATCTCATTTATCTCAGGAATAGGGGTCCAGTTCGGAGTCTTAATGACTGGTTTTATGTAAACAAACTAACTGTTTATAATGATAAGACAATTGTCGTTGATTTCTCGTGTAAAACGCAGTGGAAACCGGTTATATTTAATCAGAGTGACCTTCTTACATCGAGCGACTCTACAAAATTTCTTGGCTTCGAGATCGACAAGGATCTGAAATGGTCTCGTCGTATTGGTAATACCTGTATCAAACTCAGACATGCAATATTCAAGCTCAGATCTCTGAAGAAAGTCCTAGGAGCCGAAGAACTACGTGCTTTCTATCGAGTCCATTGTAAGCTATGGCATAGTATTCCGGGGCGGCACAGTGAAGAAATACATAGACAAGATATTTAAACTACAAAAGTATGACATAAGAGTCATGTTGGAAAAACGGAGGCGTGATAGCTGCAGAGCACTCTTCAAGAATTTTAATATCATGACAATAACATCTGTTTACATATTAGAACTGGTCTGTTTTATCAAAATGAATTTTAGCATATTTGAAAGTGAAACTACCCATGCATACAGCACCCGCAATAAAAATAATCATGTAACTTCTAGTCATAGCACTGCCCTTTATGAGTCGGGACTTGACCATAATGCTGTGAAAATTTTTAATGCTCTTCCTAAAGAATTATCATGTATATAATCTTTTAATCTTTTTAAAATAATGTGAAGCGTTATCTGTTGGACATGGAGTTTTATGATATTGATGAACTACTATTTAAGACCTGAACATTTGTATTTGTATTATCCTGACGAAACAACTTGTAAATGAGTATTCTGTGAATAAACTATTATTATTATTATTATTATTATTATTATTATCATTATTATATACATATATATATATATATATATATATATATATATATATATATATATATATATATATATATATATATATATGTATATATATATATATATATATATACATATATATATATATATATATACACTTCTTGGTTACGATAGAATATCAAGATATTTGTGATGTTACAATTATGTCATCAAATACACGCCTCGACCGGGACTCGAACCTGGGACCTTCTGATTGCCGATCTAGAGCTCTCCCCTGTCTTCTCTGTGTGCAGTGGAGCTGCGCATACGTTACCAGTGCCGACTGAGTTAGGTCATGAAAGGTTTTTCTTGACATTCCATAGTCCTGATTTATATTGAGTCTGTTTCCTGCAGTTTATTTGTTCAGAGCTCACCCAACTGAGCTACCAAGGAGGTGTGACTTTTACAACATTAGTTCAGTTGAGTATGGTTTTGATTGCCTTTCATTTTACCAGTACGCAGTATAGTAGTATAGTGGGGTATAGTTAGTTGGATGAGCGAAGCGAAGATCCAATTTCACCACATTCGAAAAAAAGTGCTTCTTTTCTTGATTGCGCTTTCAGTTGAAACTTGGCATACGCAAGTGTCTTCATCTAATTCGATACTGTGAAGTTTTGAACGCAATCGGTTGGATCACTTCTAAGAAAACTCATCTCAAAGTTTTCAAAAATCCCATGAGAATAACCCGGAGGAATAAAATCGTTAAACTTATTTCCTTCGAGGGAATTCAAATTCTCAGGGAATTTCAATATAATAATGACACAAGTTATTCCGAACTCTCATCCAAATTGGATCAGCTGTTTTGATGTGAAATAATTTATAATGTAATTTTTTTTAGATCTTGAAAAGAATATTTAATTTTTAAAATTTTCCTTACCACTCAAAGCTATTAGGGTACCAATCAAATCCAAGCAACGGGTGTGACCAATTATTTGAAAACGATTCTAACAAGGCCTTCTTCATTATTATATAAATTAATTAGGAAATAGGAGGGCAGTGACGTGTAATTGTTTGGATATAAAGATGGATATGAATAACCAATCCAAAGATAAGTTGATATGTTCTGGCTCATCCATAACGCGGCAACACATAACGCGTTTTCCTAGTTAGTATAGTATATATAGTTCATCAAGTTCATTAGTATACCCAGAGTGACGATAGTTATGGGGCTAGCTCTATTAGGCCTATAGAGGACTCACACTCATTTTACCAAAGGTGTTACGATTGTACGTTGCTACGGGACCTCGTGTGTTACTCTAGGTTATTTTCAGCTAGGCCTATTAGCAAATGACAAGCAATCGATTCTATAGCAATACAGCGAACTGCTGAAACATTCTGATTGGTCAATTCCAACTGATGGACATTGTTGTCTGTCAATTTCAACAATGAGTGACGTCACTTGACAGAAGCCTATAATTATAATTTGTGGATGTTACATAGTTATTTTTTGAGGCAATGATATTTCTATGAATTACAACCATAACAAATGAACATCAGCTCATTTAAATTAGAGTATTCATAAAAAAGATTGTATTCAAAAATTGATTTCGATTATCTGTAGAAATTCGTGCATTTAGCTATGGAAACAAAATTATCGAACACTGAAAACTAAGGTATTGTCTCGAAAATGTCAAATTTGACTTGTATCCAAATTCCGCCCCTCAATAATGTCCAAGCGTATTATAAATAGTTTAGTGTACGGGCAACAAAGTGACTTGATACGGTAGAAATGAAAATGAATGAGCTTGAAACATGGAATATAATATGTAGATGAAAATGTACCACATATGGGTTGTGATGTGTGTGCAAGTTAGGGTATACGATGATACAAATAAAAAAATCGAGAAAAACAAATTAAAATATCACATCTGCTATATGTTTTCTCCATACATATTTACTTTTTTAAATATAGCCACCTAATACGTTAATAATTCTACGTCACGGATACAATAAAAAGCATCACTTCTTAGAAAACTACCATCCAAACGTAAAAAGAAATTTAATAATTATAATACTTGATGATATTATAAATACATGATAAAAAAACAGATCCGCCAAAAACACACTGTAAGATTCGCTAACATATAATTAAAAGAGAAACATATCATATAGGAAACGTGCGAGTAAAAAAAATTCGGGTATTTTTATATTAAACCACAGCTAAATCATGGATTACAGACGAATCGAAACATATTATCGTCAATGGTATAGCATAGGGGGGACACTCGACCGACACTACCTTGATGTCGTCACACACATATTGAGACAGGCGCACAGTTCGAAACAGACGGTCGACTGTGGTAAAAGATAGAGGGGACGGTCGATTGTAGAGTCATGTGCGTGGCAGCTACCGGGGTTCGCCTGTTAATTGGGGAACCTCACAAATTAACATCTAAATGGGCGACGATAAAATTGATAGGTAGAAAAACTAGTCTAGTCTTCGTTGATAGACGAAATCTCTCTCTTTCTCTTCCTACCTCTCTCTAATGAATATAGTGAGAAGATACAACCCCATATCAAGAGAACTGACACAAATAATCCCAACTTTCTGTCAACATTTTGACGAGGAAATTGAACTGAAATTAAAAAAAAAAACGGGAACGAATTAAAAAAATGAAAACAAATACGTGTGAATAGAGGTAGAAAAAAAGAAGATAAAAAAGTTGACCAATTTTGAAATAATCACAAAATCGGTTTCGTCCAGCTGATATTAGTGCACTTTGAGTTACACTGAGTGTAATTATATCCTCATGAGTGGAGAGATCGTCCTCTAAGTGCACCGTCCGAACGATCCTACCTTGACAGGTTCAACTATTGTCTGAAAACAATCACTCAATGCACTGTCAGTGAGTTGTCAAGCCTGGCATGCCATGTTTTTTCAAGTACACTTTTAATTTTGTATTTATTCATTTTTTTATATTATTGGTCAAATACACTGATACAGAAAGAAAAACACAATTACAACAAAAAAGCATCCACAATCCATCGAAATAATGCTTAACTGTGGGTTAAAATAGTGAATTATGAGAACAATTGCAAATTTCGGACGTATTTCTCAAACATTAAAAGTGATAAAGTAGTTGAAGTGAAGAGAGAAAAGAAGAACATTGAGTGATTTGTTACATTCTACTTACAAAGTGTAAGGTATCTTTGATTGATATTAATTTTACGGATTCAGGTTACATCAAGTGGCGAGAAAAAGTAGATAGTTGTAGAAGATTGTTAAAAAAATACATAAAACCATCATTAGGACACTTTTAGGACAATCTTTGTCATAATAAGTCTGAATTTGCAGCTTCACAAAAGATCGTCAAAAGTGATGCTGGGTCCCAGTACGAACGCACAGCGAGCATCTCAGAAGATGGCCCACAGATTTTCACAGCGAGCGTCCCGAACGAAAGATGCTGGGTCCATGAAGCTACCCGACCGGTTCCCAAACCATATACACATCTACCGTCTCGGGACGGACGACCGGCGACGTGTTTGCATACCAGGAGACGGCCGATCGACGGCGCATCTCGACTGACCTTAGCGATCATTTCAGACAACGAGATTCAGTTTTCATTAGAAAAATAATAATTTCTAGTTTATATTCGCTGGCACAAAGAATTATACTGGCGTGAAACAGTGTCTCGAAGAGGACTGGGACTAGACGAATATGTCAGAATAAAAACCAACGATTCATTTATTTACGATGTGGAAATATAAATAATTGCAGTTTGAATACATATTACAATCATATAATTATCAAACTCCGAATAACAGATTGCATAGAAAAATGAATGCCATGCACTCAAATGTATTGGAAAGATAATCGTTATATTGGATGATATTGATCATACAACCGACAACCAGACAACAGACAACCGAGGCGCGTGGCCGAGTGGTAACACACTGAACTGTCATTCGAGAGACCGGGGTTAGATTCCCACCATGGTCGACTTTCCTGACTGGGGTTTTCGTGGTTTCCCTCTGTCGTTCAGGTTGATACTGGGATGGTTCCTTAACAACAGACCACGATCGACTCCTTTCCACCATCCAAAACACCTAATGAAATAACCTTTCATCTCATCATCCCATCATCTCATTCATCATCCCAATAGATCGTAGCAATCAGTATAGTGCGTCATTAAAACCCAATCAAAAAATAGATCCGGACAAAATGGATGCAAACAGTCGATTTTTCGAAGTGATTCAAAAATTGCTATATTATTTTGAAATGATCACTAGACAAAGTATTCAATTATATCATGATCAGTTACAAAGATATGTGATGATTTTTCCTACACATAAACATTCATACTCATCAATGAATTGATGATTTCACTTATATTCAAATAATTATCGAAGTTGGAATACATCAATGGATATGAAACATGGGAGACCGAAATCAATCATGAGTACAGCAGAACACTTTGAAGGGGGGGGGGGGGGGGGGGTGATATTATAAATAGTGAGAGATATTCGACGTAAAATCGAAACGGAAATACACAAGATCAAGGTGTATCGAAATGTATGTATATTCATTTATAAAACTCCGATAAAATCAAGATCAATGTGTATCGAAATGTATGTATATTCATTTATCAAACTCCGATAAAATGAAGTCATATAATTTGTTTTATCAACAACTATTCGATTTTTTCGACATTGCTATTTATATTCTTAGAAATATCCGGTTTACAGACAAAATTCATGCTAACGATAGTTATAATGAAATACATATATATAATTATAGGTGCAGTTTGAAGAAAAACCGCCTTGTAATGAGAATAAGATGACGAAATAATGAGAATTAGGCCCGCATGCATGAGAACGAATTATTGTGTGTGGGTAACATAGCCGATGATTAATTGTCAGAATTAGCAATAAAGTAAATTGAGAGAATTATATAAGATAAACCCACAAATATATTCCGTATTCACAAAGAAAAAATACGAAATTTCTAGAAGAAAATTATGTGCAAATAGTGCTTCAGTCCATAATGAGCAGTATTATTCATCATCAATATTGTGTTCATCCAGTAAATGTACATTAATACAGGACAGTTTTCACTCTTGAGTGTCCTCAAAACTCATGGCGGGTTCAACTGTGGAATAAACTGATAACACTCTCTTCAAAGAACTCATCTTCTTCTACATGAATGAATCATATCTGAAAGTCACGTTTAGCTAGATAACGAATTGATAATAATCTATATATTTTTTTTAAAGATTTGTTATTGTCAAAATATGTTATTTACATATATCGTAGACCCACAAAGTCATAACAAGACTTGTATGTGGGTCTACTATTTAATGTTACTAGGCAAACGCGTTATGTGTTGCCGCGTTGATGGATGAGCTGGAACATCGACTTATCGTTGGATTGGTTATTATATATATATATATATATATATATATATATATATATATATTTATATATATATATATATATATATATATATATATATATGTATATATATATATATATATATATATATATATATATATATATATATATATATATATATATATATATATATGTATATACATATATATATATATATATATATATATATATATATATATATATATATATATTATATATATATATATATATATATATATATATATATATATATATATGTATATACATATATATATATATATATATATATATATATATATATATATATACATTTATATAAATATATATATATATATATATATATATATATATATATATATATATATATATATATATATATATATATATATATATATATATATATATATATATATACACCTTGAGATCCAAACCATTACGTCACTACCATCTTATTTTTCATTATTGATTTCTATGATAATAACGAAGGCTTTGTTTTAATCGTTCACAGTTAATAGGTGACACCTGTGGCTTGGATTTAATTGGTATCTTAATAACTTTGAGTGATTTAAAAAAAATACATTATATATTTTTCTACATCAAAACGGCTGATCCGATTTGAGTGAGAGTTGAATATTGTGTATCATTATTATATCAAAATTCCCTGAGAATTTGAAATGTCTCAGATGAGAATTATTTCACGAATATTTTTCTCTGGGTTATTCCAATGGGATTTTTGAAAACTTCCAAATGAGTTTTCTCAGAAGTGGTTCAACCGATTGCGCCTCAAAACTATACAATATCGAATTAGATGATGGCACTTGTGTATGCCAAGTTTCAACTGATTTTGAATTTTCGTTTGACCTGTAGAGCGCAAACAAAAAAAAAAAAACTTTTTTTTGTTTTTGTTCGCGCTTCACAGGTCACACGAAAATTCAAAATTGGTTGAAACTTGGCACACACAAGTATCATTATCTAATTCGATACTATATGGTTTTGAGGCGCGATCGGTCGAACCACTTCTGAGAAAACTCATTTCAAAGTTCTCAAAAATCCCATAAGAAAAACTCGGAGAAAAAAACTCAGGAAAAATATTTCATCCGAGAAGATTCAAATTCTCAGGGAATTTCAATCTGATAATGATACACATTGTACCGAACTTTCACTCGAATCGAATAAGCCATTTTGATGTAAAAAAATATATAATGTAATTTTTATGAATCACTCAAAGCTATTAAGAAACCAATTAAATCCAAGCCACAGGTGTGACCTCTTGACTGAAAACGATAGAAACAAAGACTTCCTCATTATCATAGAAATTAATTAGATGAGCGTAGCGAAGTCTCCATCCCACTCTTATAGGGCTTTGTCTGTGTTTTTTTTTTTTTTTAGGCACTGCACAGGTCGCAGGGTTTGACTGATCAACATGAAACTTTTTATGTACTGGCCAACTTTTACAACTCAGAACTGTATAGTTTTTGGAATGAATCGATCGATTAGATTTTGAAATATCATGTCAAAGTTTTTAAACACCCCATAAGATTAGGCTGGGTGAGAAAATTTGAAAAAATAAAACCTCTCCGAAAAAAATAAAATTTCCTCCGAGTGTTCAAACATAAATGATACACATAACCACCATTTTGTAAGCAATTCGAATCAGCCGTTTTGAAGAAAAAATTCAAATAACTGTTTTTATACATCAAATATATGGAAATGAGTCAAGATTCACTGCTTCCTAGATTCGATATTTGCCCAAGAATCGAATATTCTTTATATTCGTCAAGGTGTGTAGAATACCAGAGAAGATAAAGTAGTAATTAAATGAAGGACAAAGTGTGTAGAATACCAGAGTCGATAAAGTAGCAAATGTGGGACTGTTATTATAGGCCTAACCTTATTCAGATATCTCGCTCATCTTACAACGCACATTTCGCGTTTGCCTTGTTTATTAGAAGGTACAATTTTGCCAAATCCATTTTTTTATTTCAATTCAACACCGGATAGTTTAAATCAGGTGGAAGTTTGTTAAACAGGGTCGGTATTGAAAAAATAATAATTCTGCGTGCAACGTGATGGAACAAAAGCAATGGAGAATGAAAATTACAACGAAGTTGCAAGAACCACGAAGCCAAGAAATTAACCCAGCGAAAATCATTGGAATATCAATTGGCACAATTAACATAATATGCAAAAACAAATATGGAACAAATGGCGCGAGTCTGCATGTATCACCGACTGAAGGTCTGAAAATTAAATACTTTATTTGTCTGAGACTGCTGTCAACTCGATCAAGACCAGAACGAAATGAAAAACACACGACCAAAAAGTCTCACTCCCGATATTGTATCTAATTGGGCTACTCAGCCGCTGGGTGTAAGACCGACTACAAATAGAATTAGCCCCACATCATAACGTCAACACTTGTGTACACTCATGGGCACATCAAATCATGGGCCACCCGAAGAACGTATACCGAAATTAAATCGACTCGGTTCTATGACATGGGCTTGGGTGTTCAACCTGAACATATTCCATTGAAAAGTACATCGGAGCCCATGTCACAAGACCGAGTTGACTTCATTCCGGTATACGCTCTTCAGACACACCCACATAAAAATTTTTATGTCCAGAATTTGAATTTCGATATAAATGAAATCTCACCAAATTGTACCAGTACTTTTTTTCAACATATGGCTATACGTAGGTATGCTAGTATTCTCTAATAGTATCACCCCGCAGATGTCGGCACATCATCTTCAGGATACATTTCAATACAACTCAATCGTGGATTTTATGAAGCTGCACGAACGCACTCTATATATTATACAGTCTACGAAATAGTAATCTTTGAAATATGTGCAAATTGTATTGTAATTCGAATTCAGATTCTCGATAAGAATATTTTATGTGGCCACTAGTGTACTCACCCGCCGGTTATAATAAATTAAGTGTAATTAATTCATTGGCATACCCAACTGCAGAGTCCAGCTCAGAAGTTGAGTGGAGGTAATTTATTGGCTCACGGTCCAGAGGCTGTTCGAACCAACACAAAGACAAACTGATGAACTGCAGCTTCAACAGGACGCCGTTTAGAGACATGCACATCTGATAGTGGTCCACAGCACAGAATCGAATATATTGAAAATGGAAGGACGACTTTCGATTTTATTTTGTGATCTTCTTCGAAGATTCTGAATCAGTTCTATGAATGAGATAAGAACATATTTTCTCCCATTGGAATCATATTACGCCTTCTTTTATTAATTTATTATTATAATATATCAGGATGTAGGGATGAGTGGCATTTACTGGAAGAATGCAACGTATTATTGACATTTGTTGATTTTCTATTGAATTCGTAACTTTTGGATTGTTTCATGACGAATGGATTGAACTCATCGATTTATGGATCTCGACAGAAGACAGGCGTTAGGAACAAATCATTTCTGTACATTTGAATTGTGGAGTATTTCTCTATTAAACGGCCTGCAATCATGAGCAATGACTTGATGTTGTTTATGGGCGCAAAACATCTATGAGCGATGAACATTACTGATATCAAGAATACATATATATATATATATATATATATATATATATATATATATATATATATATATATATATATATATATATATATATATATATATATATATATATATACATATACATATATATACATATACATATATATATATATATATATATATATATATATATATATATATATATATATATATATATTTATATATATATATATATTTATATATATATATATATATATATATATATATATATATATATATATATATATATAAATATATAGAGATGTGTATATATATATATAATATATATATATCATCTATCTATCTATCATCTATCTATCTATCTATCTATCTATCTATCTATCTATCTATCTATCTATCTATCTATCTATCTATCTATCTATCTATCTATCTATCTATCTATCTATCTATCTATCTATCTATCTATCTATCTATCTATCTATCTATCTATCTATCTATCTATCTATCTATCTATCTATCTATCTATCTATCTATCTATCTATCTATCTATCTATCTATCTATCTATCTATCTATCTATCTATCTATCTATCTATCTATCTATCTATCTATCTATCTATCTATCTATCTATCTATCTATCTATCTATCTATCTATCTATCTATCTATCTATCTATCTATCTATCTATCTATCTATCTATCTATCTATCTATCTATCTATCTATCTATCTATCTATCTATCTATCTATCTATCTATCTATCTATCTATCTATCTATCTATCTATCTATCTATCTATCTATCTATCTATCTATCTATCTATCTATCTATCTATCTATCTATCTATCTATCTATCTATCTATCTATCTATCTATCTATCTATCTATCTATCTATCTATCTATCTATCTATCTATCTATCTATCTATCTATCTATCTATCTATCTATCTATCTATCTATCTATCTATCTATCTATCTATCTATCTATCTATCTATCTATCTATCTATCTATCTATCTATCTATCTATCTATCTATCTATCTATCTATCTATCTATCTATCTATCTATCTATCTATCTATCTATCTATCTATCTATCTATCTATCTATCTATCTATCTATCTATCTATCTATCTATCTATCTATCTATCTATCTATCTATCTATCTATCTATCTATCTATCTATCTATCTATCTATCTATCTATCTATCTATCTATCTATCTATCTATCTATCTATCTATCTATCTATCTATCTATCTATCTATCTATCTATCTATCTATCTATCTATCTATCTATCTATCTATCTATCTATCTATCTATCTATCTATCTATCTATCTATCTATCTATCTATCTATCTATCTATCTATCTATCTATCTATCTATCTATCTATCTATCTATCTATCTATCTATCTATCTATCTATCTATCTATCTATCTATCTATCTATCTATCTATCTATCTATCTATCTATCTATCTATCTATCTATCTATCTATCTATCTATCTATCTATCTATCTATCTATCTATCTATCTATCTATCTATCTATCTATCTATCTATCTATCTATCTATCTATCTATCTATCTATCTATCTATCTATCTATCTATCTATCTATCTATCTATCTATCTATCTATCTATCTATCTATCTATCTATCTATCTATCTATCTATCTATCTATCTATCTATCTATCTATCTATCTATCTATCTATCTATCTATCTATCTATCTATCTATCTATCTATCTATCTATCTATCTATCTATCTATCTATCTATCTATCTATCTATCTATCTATCTATCTATCTATCTATCTATCTATCTATCTATCTATCTATCTATCTATCTATCTATCTATCTATCTATCTATCTATCTATCTATCTATCTATCTATCTATCTATCTATCTATCTATCTATCTATCTATCTATCTATCTATCTATCTATCTATCTATCTATCTATCTATCTATCTATCTATCTATCTATCTATCTATCTATCTATCTATCTATCTATCTATCTATCTATCTATCTATCTATCTATCTATCTATCTATCTATCTATCTATCTATCTATCTATCTATCTATCTATCTATCTATCTATCTATCTATCTATCTATCTATCTACCCAAGTAGCACAGATCCATGGCATTCGCATGGTATTGGAACGGCTAGCCATGCGGGTGGTCATGGCCCTTGCATGGCTAGCCGCTCATGGTAAACTACACGATTTTGGCGGTGCGCCCATGAGACTGCCATGAATTATGGCGAAGTCATGGCTTGCCATGAGATATACATGGAGGGGAAATGAGCCAATATTCACTGGCCAGCCTAGTATAAGCCATGCATGGTAACCTACTGGCTAGCCTGATGTAAGCCATGCATGGCAACCTACTGGCTAGCCTGATGTAAACCATGCATGGTTACCTACTGGCTAGCCTGATGTAAGCCATGCATGGCAACCTACTGGCTAGAATGATGTAAACCATGCATGGCCCTTGCATGGCTAGCCGCTCATGGTAAACTACACGATTTTGGCGGTGCGCCCATGAGACTGCCATGAGTTATGGCGAAGTCATGGCTTGCCATGAGATATCCATGGAGGGGAAATGAGCCAATATTCACTGGCCAGCCTAGTATAAGCCATGCATGGTAACCTACTGGCTAGCCTGATGTAAACCATGCATGGCAGCCTACTGGCTAGCCTGATGTAAACCATGCATGGCAACCTACTGGCTAGCCTGATGTAAACCATGCATGGCAGCCTACTGGCTAGAATGATGTAAACCATGCATTTTAGCTACTGGCTAGCCTGATGTAAACCATGCATGGTTACCTACTGGCTAGCCTGATGTAAACCATGCATGGCAGCCTACTGGCTAGCCTGATGTAAACCATGCATGGTTACCTACTGGCTAGCCTGATGTAAACCATGCATTTTAGCTACTGGCTAGCCTAGTGTCAACCATGCATGGTTGACACTAGGCTAGCCTCGTATAAGCCATGCATGGTTACCTACTGGCTAGCCTGATGTAAGCCATGCATGGTAACCTACCGGCTAGCCTAGTGTAAGCCATGCATGATTACCTACTGGCTAGCCTAGTATAAGCCATGCATGGTTACCAACTGGCTAGCCTCGTATAAGCCATGCATGGTTACCTACTGGCTAGCCAAGTGCAAGCCATGCATGGTTACCTACTGGCTAGCCTGGTTCAAGCCATGCATGGTTACCTACTGGCTAGCCCAGTGTAAGCCATGCATGGTAACCTACTGGCTAGCCTAGTGTAAGCCATGCATGGTAACCCACTGGCTAGCCTAGTGCAAGCCATGCATGGTTACCTACTGGCTCGCCTGGTGCAAGCCATGCATGGTTACCTACTGGCTAGCCTAGTGTAAGCCATGCATGGTTACCCACTGGCTAGCCCAGTGTAAGCCATGCATGGTCACCTACTGGCTAGCCTGGTGCAAGCCATGCATGGTTACCTACTGGCTAGCCCAGTGTAAGCCATGCATGGTAACCTACTGGCTAGCCTAGTGTAAGCCATGCATGGTAACCCACTGGCTAGCCTAGTGCAAGCCATGCATGGTTACCTACTGGCTCGCCTGGTGCAAGCCATGCATGGTTACCTACTGGCTCGCCTGGTGTAAGCCATGCATGGCTTGCACTAGGCTAGCCAGTAGGTATCCATGTATGGCTTGTACTAGGCTAGCCAGTAAGTAACCATGCATGGCTTGCACTAGGCTAGCCAGTAGGTAACCATGCATGGCTTGCACTAGGCTAGCCAGTAGGTTACCATACATGGTATCCCACCGGCTAGTCATTCTTCGTAATACACCAGTATAGCACCAGTAAGGCACTTGTAGTAGCTCCCATTTTTTGACCCATATTTTTCAGCACGGCAATTGCAGTTCCTGTTCTACTAAATATCTCTGAAACAAACTTCAATGAAAAACCAATATTGACCCAACTTATCTGTAAAGGATATGGAGGGAGGAAATTGTATAGATTTCGTTAGTGGATAAAAATAACACTTGCGGTCACATAAGTTGCTGATCGAGTCGTATTGAATTGCATTCCGGATGAAATTGACTTACGTACGCACTACAACTTGCAGATAACGTAGGTTAAGTATGGACTGAATGTTCAAGTTCTTTTCTACCTAGCTACACCTGTTATAGGTAGAAGTGCAACGGTGCGGGATTGTATAGGTATCAGTTGAACAGAAAAGGACGTAATTTTCGGTTACATGGAAATGCATTTTTTACGTTCCACATCTATAGACTAGAAATATGTGAAACATTAGCTGTGATTATATGCGTGTGATTTTCATATTGATTTAAATTCAAGTTCCGGAAAGAAACGCGTTATGTGACTGTAAGTGTATGTTCATACACTACTTAAGAAAATGAAAAGTCAAAAAATAATTGTTCATTAATCAAATTCTTTAATAATTATCAACACCTTATTATTTTTTGATGAAGGTTACATTGATATCGAATCATCAACAACGAATACATTAGAGGATTGTAAAGTCTAAGTTACCTCATCAACATCATTACACAATAGGCCCTATATACAGAAGCTGTATTTTTTCGTCTTGAATTCCATGTCAGGGAGAGTTGAGTCTGATGTCAGAGCTTTTTTCCCCGCTACGTTAGCCCCACCTACTACTGACTTCGTATGGGGTGAGAGGTCCGAACCTCTCGACGGGATTGGTAGCCAAAAGGGTATATCATACTTATACGCCGGTAAGATAATAGACCCTTTCGGCTACCGATCCCGTCGAGAGGTTCGGACCTCTCACCCCAACAAAGTCAGTAATGAGTGGGGGTAACGCAGCGGGGATAAAAGCTCTGAAGTCAGACTCTGAAGTCCCTGACACGGACCTAAGCAGCTATAATTAACTTAAGTTACTTGTCTAAAGTCATTATTTTGATTAAATCGTATAATCGAAAAGAAAATGAGAATACAAGTTGAAAACTCAAAAGGTAGGCCTACGGTACATGGAAAAAATTGAATTATCGCTTTGAGCCAGGGGGTCGTAACCCATTTTTGACCATAACAAAAAAAAAACGATACATATAGGCCTACATACATATTTATACATAATACATACATATATACATTACACACATACTTGTTTGCATAATGCACTGACCATGCATCCAGTGATGATTTCAGACTTTTCTGTTGGGGGGAGGGGGGCTCTGGAAAATTCAGGGGGTGCAGTGAGAAATATGACGGTACACATATTGAGAATGGAGGCATCCCACGGAGTGCTTATTTTCAGACGGACATGTTTAAGCTGATATTTGAAGTCACCAGAGCAACAACTCAAATAATTGGATGAACGAAGCGAAGACTTGTTTCACCGTAGGCCCATTTAGGCCTACTCGAAAAACACGAACGTGTGTTCTTTTTTTGCGTTCCACAGATCAAACGAGAGTATTAATCAGTTGAAACTTGGCACACACGTCATCATCGAATTCGATACTGTATGAGTTCTAAAGAGGCGTAATCGGTTGCAACTTTCCTGAGTAACTTATTCCGACGATTTAAAAACCCCAATAACAAGAATACAGAAAATTTAGAAATAGAATGAAGAAACTTTTGAAAAAATATTTCCACCGAATGGATTCAAGTGTTCATGAAATTTCATCATAATAATGATAAATATCCTTCCGAAGTCTCACATGAATCGGGTCGGCCGTTTTGATAAGAAAAAAATTAGAATGTAAATTTTCAATATCAATCAAAGCGATTGAAAAACTCATCCAGAATTTAAGCAGCAAAGCTAGTATAACCAATTGAATTATTATTAGAAAAATTAAAATGAGTAATGAATGAAAACGGAAGGCATGAACATGATTATTTCTAACTCAAGGTGAATAATATGTAGCGTTCCATTATACTCCACATAAATATGCTTATATCGCTCATCCAACAACTCATATTTGCGTTTTTCTAGTAGTCTACTAGGCAAACGAAGCATATGCGTTGTAAGGAGATCGAGATATTTATTTCGAGTATAAAAACAGATTTTTCAACAAAGCTAGTTGTTCAACAAACCAAAACTCTCGACACCTTGACTCGAATAAAATTTACTTCATTCTGCTATACTTCATTACGTATGGTCGAGAAAGCTGTGTTTCTCGACAACATAATTCTTCTATTACAATAGGCTTCTGTCAAGTAACAAATGATTAACAATCGTTACCATGGCAACACAGCGAACTGGTGAACTGACACGAGTTATGATTGTTCAATATAAACTGATGGACATTGTAGTCTGTCTCTGCAACAATGAGTGACGTCACTTGACAGAAGCCTACCACTTGATGAATAATAAGAAACATCTAATGAAAAACATTCATTAGATTATTTTCTCCAAAAGTGCTTGTCCGATTTGCATAAAAATATGTTGTGACGTACATTCATATGTTCACATTCAGTCTCTTTTCCTTTTTGAAATATTTTCCTTTGCAAAGTTTTCACGCCTCGCTCAATCTTATAGAGTTTTTAGAAGCTTGAGATGATGTTTCTAAAAAATGATCTAACCAATTTGACCCTACAACTACACATTTCTAAGTTGGATCAGTCCGCGTGCCCATAAAAAGTTGCATATTGATCAGTCAAACTTTGTGACCTGTGCAGGCCTCACAAAAAAAAACACATACAAAGCTCGGTAGAAGTATCTGATCACCGAGCTCGGTAGAAGTATCTGATCAGGCGCTAAATGACCTCGCTGTCGATGCACCTTAAAACTCTAATATTCATTCATTCATTCAAGTATCTGGTGGAAGTCTTCGCTATCGTTTATCCAATTAGAACGAAGATTCCGATGTTTTTTTGAAAATGAAAAATTACAGTTATGATTTGTTTATATATAACTTGACGATAGCTAAGTGAAGAGAACATTTGATTCAAATTGTGGTGTGGAGCATTGAATACCTTGGGGGAAGGGGGGCTCAGCTCCCCCCTTCCCCCAGGACATTCCTGAAATCACCATTGAATGCACTCCAAGCTTGATCAATCTCACATTTAACAACATCGTCAATTGGAGCCTTCTGAATGCGTTTCTCCTCACCGTCGTCAACGTCGCGTGCATGTCATCTTATTGTAGCCATTTTCGAATGCAGCAATCAATTTCTTGAGTGGTTGAGCTGCAACGAGATGAGGATCGCACCTGACTGCCCTGTAACTACAAATTAAATTGTCACCCTCGTGGAATTTTGGTTTTACTCCTGAACAACCTAGCTGTTGATAGGAATGTTAATCAAACAATAATTGCATTTTGCTGTCAGAAAGTAGAAACCGTGCATGGCCCACAACTGGGTAGCCTATTAAATACCATGCATGGTAACCTACTGGCTAGCCTTGCTATAAGCCATGCACGGTAATTTTTTATTATTTAACTCTTGCAAATGCACATAAATGCGCGGTGGCAAGTTCCCTAAGTACCCCTATCCCACCATCTCCTTAACCCTCTGACGGAATAACTTTAACCTGATGTCATCCCCTTCAAAAACATTTCTACTAAGCCCATTCCAGTCTTCTGGTCATCTTTGTATGAGCCGTGCATGGTAACCTACTGACTGGCCTCCTTTATGCCATGCGTGGTAACCTACTGGCTAGCCTAGCTATAAGCCGGCACGGCAACATCTCAAGTTTGGCCTGCTGCATCGCTAGAGAACATTTGTACAGAACTGCCATTCGGTAACGGAAAAGTTCAAAGTGATCTAATGAAGTTTGATCCCATATAACCTATCTGTTATTAGGGTCGATGAACAAAATACATTCTACAAGCATATCATCTAGCTAGGGTAGCACAGGTCCATGTTGGTCGAAATCTCATTCCGAATGTAGGCCTACAAAAGCTCTGTCAGGACAGTTCACGCTGTGAGCGAGGTTGGCCTATATACATAATAAAATGGACACACAGTTTCATGAATGAATAGTCATTTGCTCCTCAGAT
>OZ023329.1:16407807-16438307 GCA_964007535.1 Brachyptera risi | reverse complement strand
ATATATATATATATATATAATATATATATTATATATATATATATAAATTTATATATATATATATATATATATATATATATATATTATATATATATATAATTATAAATATATGTATATATATATATATATATTATATATATATATATAATATTATATAATATATATATATATTATAAATATATTAATAATATATAATATAATAATAATAAGAATAATAATAATATAATAATAATAATTGTTTTTATTTGTCCCAAAGATCCCAAGGATATACAGACAGTCATGATGTTATTATATACAGTTATTACATGCACATATATATATATTTTTTTTGAATACATATTAAAATTAAAAATAACATTTAAAATAACATTGGAAAAAAAAACAGTTGAAGTACACTCATAATGATATCGGTCATTATATATGGGAAAAATACAAACACGGATTACAGACAATAATCTCTATATGAATAAAAACACTTGTCTATTAAGTATGTCTTGAGGCATTTTCTGAACTCATCACCTTTTTTCTTTTTTAATAAATCGGAAGTGCATTTAAAAATTTTGAGCCCATGTGAACGGGATCTTTCAGATATAGATTATTTTTGAAGCGTTCCAATCTTATGTTCGTTTTGTTACGTGTATTGTAATCGTGGATAGTTTTCACTGTTCGAGATCCAAATGTGAATTTTCAATTACATACAGAATTGTAGAGTAAATGTATAAACTTGGTAAGGTAAGGATTTTAAATGATTTGAAGACATTAGAACAAGAGTCTTTGTAAAAAACTTCGGCACAAGGGTTATAGCTCGAATATATAATATATATATTTTATATATATATATATATATATATATATACATATATATATATTATATATATATATATATATATATATATATATATATATATTATATATAATATATATATATAGGCCTGCTCAAATGAAAATGATTATCATCACAACATATTTGTCGTTGTTGCAGGTGTGTCTTCAATATGTATATGTGTAGTTTTATCATTTTGAAAATTGATCAATCATATTTTTACATAAATCAGACTTCGACACCTGCAATTAACAATCAATTTCACTCCCATATTCACCCTTTTTTTAATCTCCTCAATTTCACGTCAATATGGGCCACTATATGCCCGCACTATTTTCTATCACATGACAACATTCCCCCCTCCATAATGTTGGTCTCCGCCGCTTCTGGTTGACGTTGGAATGTTTAAATTGGACTATTGCATACATTCAATATCTCGATTTGAGTGTTAATTATTTTTAGTTTTGTATATCCATGCAGGAATAACGTTTCGGGAATAATGAAGAAGTTTGCATTCTCAATGCATAGGGGGGCCTACACTTGAATTCATGGAAATGTCTCGCGATAAATGCACGGAAATAAGAATGGAAAAAGCAATTGGTGCGACATATTCATGTTGGGCGTGGCTTAATTCGGAAATGAATCACATAGGCCTACAAAAGCACTGAATTTACATTCTCAACATTTCTTTTTCAAGACCCCGAGAAGGCTGCATATGGGCTCCTGTCAAGTGACGTCATCCATGATCCATTGTTGAAAGAGACAGACAAAAAGGTCCACCAGTTGGAATTGACCAATCAGAATATATACGGGCGGTACACCAGTTTGCTATATTGCTATGGTAATTGTTATATGGTAAGGCGCTGTTGGGTATCCCGCATGGCTCGACTTGAAACCTTTGATCGAAACCCCAAATTCATCGGACGAAATGATTTTTGTTGTGAAAACTGAACCTCAAGCGGTACAATTCCAACATTGGCAGGTACTCCATTTTGGGTCGAGCCGTACGTCAATGGAACAGCCTTCCACGAGAGCAGATGAAAGTCAATTTCAACCATGGGACAACTTAAACGTCTTACTTTCAACACTCTCAGTATAATTTATTTAATTTTCTTCACTCATCCTTTTTTTACTAACTCAATTTTCTATTTTTTATTATTTTTTTACACTTAGGTTATTTAGGTGTTTAGTACTTACGTAGTTAGTTCAACATTCAACCACCGGAAATATTAGCTCTGTAAATTGGTATTTCCCAAGTTGTGAATAAATAAATACAAAATACAAAATTATTGTCTGTCACTCGTTACTTGGAAGAAGCCATATTATATCTAATTGTGTATGGTTAGTACTAAATACGTGCAGCGTTGTGTGAGGGATGCACAAGTTGTGGAGGTCCTCTCACGCGAAGCGAGAGTCGATCGCGCAAACGATTCCCTCCGACGAATATTACTAATAAGCTTTGGTTCCTGTCAAGGATTATTGATACTCGCTTCTTATTGACATCATCCAAGCCCGATGTTGATGTAGTATTGAAGTTTGTTAGCCGTGGGCTAGAACCTCCTCAGCCTGTTGGATTGATGAGAAGGCGTGGAGGAGGTCTAGCATAGCACTATCAAAGTGTTTCCCTTCACGTCACAGAGGAGCCCCAGTCGGGACGGGAGAACAAACCCCCGGCCTCTTGGAATGACAGTTCTACACAAATCAGGTCCGTTCAAACGTAACTGTTGGAACAGAGACGCGTGGCCGAGTGGTAACACACTGAACCGTCAATTCGGGAGACAGGGGTTCGATTCCCGTCATGGTCGACCATTCTGACGTGGGTATTTCCGTGGTTTCCCAGCTCTGTCGTTCAGGTTGATACTGGAATGGTTCCTTAAAAACAGGCTACGACCGACCTCCTTCCCACCATCCAGAAAACACCTAATAAAATAACCTTCATCTCATAATCTCCATTCATCCACCGACGCCAATAGATCGTAGCCATCAGTATAGTGCGTCGTTAAAACCCAATATAAATAAAATATATAGGAACTGTTGAATATCTGCAAGGCTCTCAGTTGATGCATGATACAGCGAGAGAGATTAAGAGAGCCGATGAAGAGAGGAGAGAGAGAGAGAGAGAGAGAGAGAGAGAGAGAGAGAGAGAGAGAGAGAGAGAGAGAGAGAGAGAGAGAGAGAGAGAGAGAGAGAAAGAGAGAGAGAGAGAGAGAGAGAGAGAGAGAGAGAGAGAGAGAGAGAGAGAGAGAGAGAGAGAGAGACCACCAGAACGCATTGTTAATTATTTAGCAACATTAACAGCATTGTCAGTCTTGCGAGGTAAACCAATAAATACCGCGAGCAACAGCTACCTCTTGTGTCGGGTCCCGAACCCGGGTCTGGTCTGCATGAACGTGGGTGGGCGCTGCGCATGTATACCTGTCTCATTGTCTCCACTCCGCGCACACACAACGTTAAACGCGGCCCATTCAAGAACAATTAGATGTTCAACAACAGAAATCCACTCTGGAGTTACAGTTTACCAAACATTGGCCACGGATAATACCTCCTCCCCGTCCCCCCCTCGTCATTCCACCCGGTAAGGATAGATGCTTGCGTGGATTGTTACTCTTCTAGGCAGGGATACGTAACTCCCACATCTTCACCAGTATTTGTTCACAGGCCTAAGCATGATATCTTGAATCGACGAAAAAGAAAGCAAGGAAAATATCAACATATTATTCATATTAATCAAATCATAGTAACTAATTCAGATCCGAGGTCCAGCTTTTTTTAGTTTGTTCAATATTGTTCGTGAATTGGAAAAAATGTACGATACTTTTTGTTTTATGTTCAATATACAACGTTGTTTGAATCATGTTTTCTTTTTTAAATAGCTTCAAAATACTAAGACGCGTGGCCGAGTGGTTAATACACTGAACCGTCATTCAGGAGACCGGGGTTCGATTTTTGCCATGGTCGACCATCCTGACAGTTGACAGGGTTTTTCCGTGGTTTCCCTCTGTCGTTCAGGTCAATACTGGGATAGCTCTTGGGCTTCTTTCTCTATCCACAAACACATCTGATAGAATATCCCTCCATCTTATCATCCCGTCTTCTCAAACCATCCACCGACGTCAATAGATCGTTCTCGTCGTGTCGTTGAATCCAACATAAAAAAACCGCGCCCCTTCGTTGCATCGCATCGATACGTTACTCCTGCAGCAGATAGCGACATATGCTCGCTCTAATCTCAGCGGCCATATTGGACATTTACAAATATGATTCAAGCAAGGCATTCTATATTATCACTAATATATGTCGAATATGGCGGAAACTTTCCGGTTTGCAAAGTGGTGTGG
This sequence comes from Brachyptera risi, assembly GCA_964007535.1. Classification (NCBI taxonomy): domain Eukaryota; kingdom Metazoa; phylum Arthropoda; class Insecta; order Plecoptera; family Taeniopterygidae; genus Brachyptera; species Brachyptera risi. The sequence continues at coordinate 16,434,146 of OZ023329.1, read as the reverse complement.
AGCTACCGCCGAGACACAAGTATGTGCGCCTTTCCAGATTTACAGGGTGCACTTTTGCCACATATATTTCAAGAACCACAAACACTACGGACTTGCGGTAAGATTCAACGAATAAATAATACCCTTACAATTAGATACGCTTAATCTAAAAACGAATAATGATTTCATAATGGAGCAATAATTGAATCAAAGCGTGCCTAACTTGATGGTTTTCATTGAATAAAAGAAGCATATCTTCAAGTTCAACTCTGCTTATCAATATTTGAAATCCAGATTCGCCTATAATTTTACAGTTTTCATTTTCCTTAGTAAAGATGTGTAATGTAACTAGATTTTGTCCAAATTATAAAATGACAGGCGGTAAATGACCTCGCTGTCAATGCTCCTTGAAATCCTAATATTCATTCATCAATTAAAAAATGGAAAACTCCTCCATCCAGCGGTGGTTATTTGAACTCTTTCAATATTATCCCCTTTACACTTTTCAACCCACAACCAAACTTTTCAACGCACATCGAACTTGGGTCGAGCATTTCGAAGAGAAACGAATAAATGAATGAATATTAGGGTTTTAAGGCGCATCGACAGCGAGGTCAATTAGCGCCTGTAATCGAAGAGATTTTCATCCAAGATGTGGGCTCTACTTTTTTTTCTTCTTTTTCAAGGCTCTTTATTGGATAACATAAGAAATTGACCCGTAACATAAATCCACAAAACCCTATAAGGGTTTATCTGTGGTTTATCTGTGGTTTATGTGTTGAGTAACGTATCTCGGTAATATATATTGGATATTGCATATCCCCCGTGTTTGCAGCATCTCCCTGGTTGCAGATCTGTGGCCGTACAAGTATCGCCAGCTGACAGGGTGTAATCACGTCCGTTGTGCGCAGGCGCAGTGCTAGGGCGAGGACTTGATTTACCGACCGAAAGCGAGATTAATTTATTGGCGAGAGGAAAGCCTAGCATTAGAGGAGCACACAACGTGGTATCGGTCGTGGCGAAGCGGTAAGACAAACGGCCATGCGAAAATAAATACACCTCCAATTAGATGATTTATATATAACGATAGAAACATTTTCGAATAGTTTCGAGTCCCAATTGGTTGGGATAAAAGATCGAATCGAACATGTGGTTGATGATGAATATTTTATAGGCTTTAATGGTATGCGGAAAAAGTTGAAATGTGGACGTTACGAAGAGCGACAGGTCAAAGTATTCGAGATATTCTTCTACAGGATGAATCTTCTAGTTTAGTCGTGCACGAACAAGAATGATGAGTGACGTATTAGGTAGATGTCAGAACCAACTCGACTTGCCGAAACTTTCTAATCAACCCTCGGTAGCTCAGTCAGCTGAGGCACCGCTTTAGAGACCGAAGTCACCGTTGGGCGTGAGTTTGAGTCCCGCATGAGGCATGGGATTTTGTAGAAGTTATTCCACTTAACATCACTATACATACTTGAATAATCACCAGCTCATTCGTACCCCCGTATGAACAAGCTGTCTGCGAGGTCGTCAAGCAACATTAAAATAATAATAAAGAAAAAAAGTGTTCGTATTTACCCCTAAACACCTGAGAAATCGAATAATTATAAATCAGATGATATATTCCACAGTATATACGAACAGATGGAGTTCACTGTTCGAAATAATATTTAATAAAAACGAAGCTTTTCCACATCAATTGTTAGAATCAAGCAGAGTTTTTCCCGACAACTCACTTATATAATATACACATCGTGTACTATCCTTGTGTGGGAAAACCTCATACAGGCCTGTAGCACATTGTCCACATACACACATTCAAAGCCATGGCAACAGGTATATGAACTTACTACCAACCTAATGAGAACGTATTTTTTTTATATAAATTTTAAAACTTTATATAAAACTACCAACATCTTATTATATGCTGGTCTATTGTTCTGACAAGAACTTAATTTAATTTTTATATACTTAGAAAGATTTTTCCTCGGCCAAAAGGTCGTTACCAATTAAACATTTACCCAGCACAATTTAATGATAGGGTTATAAAAATAAAAACCACACAGTATTTGTGTATCGAGTGATGTCATAGGACTATAAAACACTATAAAGAATAACAAACATAATTTGAAGTCGGGACAACATTGTCTTGACTGGTTTGAAGAGCCATAAACTTCCACGCCGATAGCAAGTCGGCCGTTCTAAGAGTTTGGAACCCACGATCGGTAACTGTGGGTGATACGAGGAGACGGACGATCGAGCCTTGCATCACGTTGTACACATGCTGCACGATCTGTAAGGAGTGACGTCACAGTGGAGGATTGAAGATATTCTAATGGAAGGAGGTGAAACCGAGAGGAAGAGTCTTGCTCCTATATGGTCGAACTGTCAGTGGAGGTTTGAGGAGATCTTAATGGAAGAAGGTGAAAACGAGGGGAAGATTCTTGCTCCTATACGGTCAAACTGTCAGTGGAGGTTTGAGGAGATTCTAATGTAAGGAGGTGAAACCGAGAGGAAGATTCTTGCTCCTATACGGTCGAACTGTCAGTGGAGGTTTGAGGAGATCTTAATGGAAAAAGGTGAAAACGAAGGGAAGATTCTTGCTCCTATACGGTCAAACTGTCAGTGGAGGTTTGAAGAGATTCTAATGAAAGAAGGTTAAAACGAGAGGAAGATTCTTGCTCCTATACGGTCAAACTGTCAGTGGAGGTTTGAGGAGATATTAATGAAAGAAGGGGAAAACGAGAGGAAGATTCTTGCTCCTATACGGTCGAACTGTCAGTGGAGGTTTGAGGAGATATTAATGAAAGAAGGGGAAAACGAGAGGAAGATTCTTGCTCCTATACAGTCGAACTGTCAGTGGAGGTTTGATGAGATTCTAATAAAAGAAGGTGAAAACGAGAGGAAGATTCTTGCTCCTATACGGTCGAACTGTCAGTGGAGGTTTGAAGAGATATTAATGAAAGAAGGGGAAAACGATAGGAAGATTCTTGCTCCTATACGGTCGGTCGAACTGTCAGTGGAGGTTTGATGAGATTCTAATAAAAGAAGGTTAAAACGAGAGGAAGATTCTTGCTCCTATACGGTCGAACTGTCAGTGGAGGTTTGATGAGATTCTAATGTAAGGAGGTGAAAACGAGAGGAAGATTCTTGCTCCCATACGGTCAAACTGTCAGTGGAGGTTTAAGGAGATATTAATGAAAGAAGGGGAAAACGAGAGGAAGATTCTTGCTCCTATACGATCGAACTGTCAGTGGAGGTTCAAGGAGACTTTAATAGAAGGAGGTGAAAACGAGAGGTAGATTCTTGCTCCTATATGGTCGAGCTGTCAGTGGAGGTTCAAGGAGATTTTAATGGAAGGAGGTGAAAACGAGAGGTAGATTCTTGCTCCTATACGGTCGAACTGTCAGTGGAGGTTTGATGAGATTTTAATGGAAGGAGGTGAAAACGAGAGGAAGATTCATGCTCCTATATGGTCGAACTGTCAGTGGAGGTTCAAGGAGATTTTAATGGAAGGAGGTGAAAACGAGAGGTAGATTCTTGCTCCTATATGGTCGAGCTGTCAGTGGAGGTTCAAGGAGATTTTAATGGAAGGAGGTGAAAACGAAATGATGCTTCATGCTCCTATATGGTCGAACTGTCAGTGGAGGTTTGATGAGATTTTAATGGAAGGAGGTGAAAACGAGAGGTTGATTCTTGCTCCTATATGGTCGAACTGTCAGTAGAGGTTTGAGGAGATATTAATGAAAGAAGGGGAAAACGAGAGGAAGATTCCTGCTCCTATATGGTCGAACTGTCAGTGGAGGTTTGATGAGATTTTAATGGAAGGAGGTGAAAACGAGAGGTAGATTCTTGCTCCTATACGGTCGAACTGTCAGTGGAGGTTCAAGGAGATTTTAATGGAAGGAGGTGAAAACGAGAGGAAGATTCATGCTCCCATATGGTCGAACTGTCAGTGGAGGTTCAAGGAGATTTTAATGGAAGGAGGTGAAAACGAGAGGTAGATTCTTGCTCCTATATGGTCGAGCTGTCAGTGGAGGTTCAAGGAGATTTTAATGGAAGGAGGTGAAAACGAGAGGTAGATTCTTGCTCCTATACGGTCGAACTGTCAGTGGAGGTTTGATGAGATTTTAATGGAAGGAGGTGAAAACGAGAGGTAGATTCTTGCTCCTATACGGTCGAACTGTCAGTGGAGGTTCAAGGAGATTTTAATGGAAGGAGGTGAAAACGAGAGGAAGATTCATGCTCCCATATGGTCGAACTGTCAGTGGAGGTTCAAGGAGATTTTAATGGAAGGAGGTGAAAACGAGAGGTAGATTCATGCTCCTATATTGTCGAACTGTCAGTGGAGGTTCAAGGAGATTTTAATGGAAGGAGGTGAAAACGAGAGGTAGATTCTTGCTCCTATATGGTCGAGCTGTCAGTGGAGGTTCAAGGAGATTTTAATGGAAGGAGGTGAAAACGAGAGGAAGATTCATGCTCCTATATGGTCGAACTGTCAGTGGAGGTTCAAGGAGATTTTAATGGAAGGAGGTGAAAACGAGAGGAAGATTCATGCTCCCATATGGTCGAACTGTCAGTGGAGGTTTGAGGAGATATTAATGAAAGAAGGGGAAAACGAGAGGAAGATTCCTGCTCCTATATGGTCGAACTGTCAGTGGAGGTTTGATGAGATTTTAATGGAAGGAGGTGAAAACGAGAGGTAGATTCTTGCTCCTATACGGTCGAACTGTCAGTGGAGGTTCAAGGAGATTTTAATGGAAGGAGGTGAAAACGAGAGGAAGATTCATGCTCCCATATGGTCGAACTGTCAGTTAGGTTCAAGGAGATTTTAATGGAAGGAGGTGAAAACGAGAGGTAGATTCTTGCTCCTATATGGTCGAGCTGTCAGTGGAGGTTCAAGGAGATTTTAATGGAAGGAGGTGAAAACGAGAGGTAGATTCTTGCTCCTATACGGTCGAACTGTCAGTGGAGGTTTGATGAGATTTTAATGGAAGGAGGTGTAAACGAGAGGAAGATTCATGCTCCTATATGGTCGAACTGTCAGTGGAGGTTCAAGGAGATTTTAACGGAAGGAGGTGAAAACGAGAGGTAGATTCTTGCTCCTATATGGTCGAGCTGTCAGTGGAGGTTCAAGGAGATTTTAATGGAAGGAGGTGAAAACGAGAGGTAGATTCATGCTCCTATATTGTCGAACTGTCAGTGGAGGTTCAAGGAGATTTTAATGGAAGGAGGTGAAAACGAGAGGTAGATTCTTGCTCCTATATGGTCGAGCTGTCAGTGGAGGTTCAAGGAGATTTTAATGGAAGGAGGTGAAAACGAGAGGAAGATTCATGCTCCTATATGGTCGAACTGTCAGTGGAGGTTCAAGGAGATTTTAATGGAAGGAGGTGAAAACGAGAGGAAGATTCATGCTCCCATATGGTCGAACTGTCAGTGGAGGTTCAAGGAGATTTTAATGGGAGGAGGTGAAAACGAGAGGAGGATTCATGCTCCTATATGGTCGAACTGTCAGTGGAGGTTCAAGGAGATTTCAATGGAAGGAGGTGAAAACGAGAGGTAGATTCTTGCTCCTATATGGTCGAACTGTCAGTGGAGGTTTGAGGAGATATTAATGAAAGAAGGGGAAAACGAGAGGAAGATTCCTGCTCCTATACGGTCGAACTGTCAGTGGAGGTTCAAGGATACTTTAATGGAAAGAGGTGAAAACGAGAGGAAGATTCTTGCTCCTATATGGTCGAGCTGTCAGTGGAGGTTTGATGAGATTTTAATGGAAGGAAGTGAAAACGAGAGGTAGATTGTTGCTCCTATACGGTCGAACTGTCAGTGGAGGTTCAAGGAGATTTTAATGGAAGGAGGTGAAAACGAGAGGAAGATTCATGCTCCCATATGGTCGAACTGTCAGTGGAGGTTCAAGGAGATTTTAATGGAAGGAGGTGAAAACGAGAGGTAGATTCTTGCTCCTATATGGTCGAGCTGTCAGTGGAGGTTCAAGGAGATTTTAATGGAAGGAGGTGAAAACGAGAGGTAGATTCTTGCTCCTATACGGTCGAACTGTCAGTGGAGGTTTGATGAGATTTTAATGGAAGGAGGTGAAAACGAGAGGAAGATTCATGCTCCTATATGGTCGAACTGTCAGTGGAGGTTCAAGGAGATTTTAACGGAAGGAGGTGAAAACGAGAGGTAGATTCTTGCTCCTATATGGTCGAGCTGTCAGTGGAGGTTCAAGGAGATTTTAATGGAAGGAGGTGAAAACGAGAGGAAGATTCATGCTCCTATATTGTCGAACTGTCAGTGGAGGTTCAAGGAGATTTTAATGGAAGGAGGTGAAAACGAGAGGTAGATTCTTGCTCCTATATGGTCGAGGTGTCAGTGGAGGTTCAAGGAGATTTTAATGGAAGGAGGTGAAAACGAGAGGAAGATTCATGCTCCTATATGGTCCAACTGTCAGTGGAGGTTCAAGGAGATTTTAATGGAAGGAGGTGAAAACGAGAGGAAGATTCATGCTCCCATATGGTCGAACTGTCAGTGGAGGTTCAAGGAGATTTTAATGGGAGGAGGTGAAAACGAGAGGAGGATTCATGCTCCTATATGGTCGAACTGTCAGTGGAGGTTCAAGGAGATTTCAATGGAAGGAGGTGAAAACGAGAGGTAGATTCTTGCTCCTATATGGTCGAACTGTCAGTGGAGGTTTGAGGAGATATTAATTAAAGAAGGGGAAAACGAGAGGAAGATTCCTGCTCCTATACGGTCGAACTGTCAGTGGAGGTTCAAGGATACTTTAATGGAAAGAGGTGAAAACGAGAGGAAGATTCTTGCTCCTATATGGTCGAGCTGTCAGTGGAGGTTTGATGAGATTTTAATGGAAGGAAGTGAAAACGAGAGGTAGATTGTTGCTCCTATACGGTCGAACTGTCAGTGGAGGTTCAAGGAGATTTTAATGGAAGGAGGTGAAAACGAGAGGAAGATTCATGCTCCCATATGGTCGAACTGTCAGTGGAGGTTCAAGGAGATTTTAATGGAAGGAGGTGGAAACGAGAGGTAGATTCTTGCTCCTATATGGTCGAGCTGTCAGTGGAGGTTCAAGGAGATTTTAATGGAAGGAGGTGAAAACGAGAGGTAGATTCTTGCTCCTATACGGTCGAACTGTCAGTGGAGGTTTGATGAGATTTTAATGGAAGGAGGTGAAAACGAGAGGAAGATTCATGCTCCTATATGGTCGAACTGTCAGTGGAGGTTCAAGGAGATTTTAACGGAAGGAGGTGAAAACGAGAGGTAGATTCTTGCTCCTATATGGTCGAGCTGTCAGTGGAGGTTCAAGGAGATTTTAATGGAAGGAGGTGAAAACGAGAGGAAGATTCATGCTCCTATATTGTCGAACTGTCAGTGGAGGTTCAAGGAGATTTTAATGGAAGGAGGTGAAAACGAGAGGTAGATTCTTGCTCCTATATGGTCGAGCTGTCAGTGGAGGTTCAAGGAGATTTTAATGGAAGGAGGTGAAAACGAGAGGAAGATTCATGCTCCTATATGGTCCAACTGTCAGTGGAGGTTCAAGGAGATTTTAATGGAAGGAGGTGAAAACGAGAGGAAGATTCATGCTCCCATATGGTCGAACTGTCAGTGGAGGTTCAAGGAGATTTTAATGGAAGGAGGTGAAAACGAGAGGAAGATTCATGCTCCTATATGGTCGAACTGTCAGTGGAGGTTCAAGGAGATTTCAATGGAAGGAGGTGAAAACGAGAGGTAGATTCTTGCTCCTATATGGTCGAACTGTCAGTGGAGGTTCAAGGAGATTTTAATGGAAGGAGGTGAAAACGAGAGGTAGATTCTTGCTCCTATATGGTCGAACTGTCAGTGGAGGTTCAAGGAGATTTTAATGGAAGGAGGTGAAAACGAGAGGTTTATTCTTGCTCCTATATGGTCGAGCTGTGTGTTGTGGGCTCACATTCTGATTATATAATTCAATATGAGAATAATGGAGAGAAAGAAGACACATATGGATGAAAAAGAAAAACACAATAACAAGTATACATATTCATTTTCCCAACACGTGCTCTCAAAAGGACTCTATAACAGCTTGCGCGATCTGTCACCGTCGCGCATTCACTGTTATAGATTGCCATTGACAGAGCACCACTGGTTCTATTCTAATGAACAATATGTCATTGGAACGTAAATTGTTCAAGGAAGATCACAATTTTCTTCAAAATTGCATGGCTATCATATTGACGACGGTAAAAATAATTACAGTTTGGACCGTATGATATACCGTAATGCATATTCATGTCGAGAACGGGTGGAGATGACGTGAAAATTCAAAGGCGATTTTCACGACCTAATAATTGCTGAGGCACCCTTAAGCTCGGAATTCGTTAGAAAAAATATCACAGCTCTCAAATGTTGTATAAATCAAAGTGTTAATTTTCATGAATTTACGTCTCGCTTTTCGTCCATGATCCGTGTGCTGCCGTATTTTGCGGCGATCTTTCACACTACTTCAAGTTTACGAAGGGTTGCTAGCTCGCTTTCAACTCCATCCCCGAGGCTAGCCACGAATCATACAATGCACAGAAAAACTACCTGTTCCAATGTGGTATTTTAACAAATCTTTCCTGGTCCGATAACGATAGTAATAGGGCAGCAAAGTAGGCTGTGGCGCGGAAGGATAGGGTTCTAATTTAGGTTCATTCTTATGGGTAATAGCACGTACATGATTTTAAAACTGTCATAACTTCTAAACTACTAACACTACGGCTAAACCAGTTAGCCTACAATGTTCAGTAAACTGTTATCTTTACGATGAGACACATACATTGTATCAAACGCCTAGTCAATTTAAACAATTAGATGATAAAAGACATGCTGTAATTGCGATGTCGCCAAGCGAATGAAAGAGAGAGATAGTTGCATCGGAATTCTCACAGTGGCCGTGTTCTCAAGAAACTTGCTAGCTGCTTGCTAGGTATCGCTTGGCATCATCGCAAAACAGATGTTGCAACATTAGGCTTTGATAGTCATGCGGGTGCACTCTTACGCGCACGGCTATCGTTAGTTTTCGACGTTGCAATTACAGCATGTCTTTTATCATCTAATTGTTTAAATTACCCAGGCGTTTGATACAATGTATGTGTCTCATCGTAAAGATAACAGTTTACTGAACATTGTAGGCTAACTGGTTTATCCGTAGTATTAATAGTTTAGAAGTTATGACAGTTTTAAAATCATGTACGTGCTATTACCCATAAGAATGAACCTTCATTAGAACCCTATCCTTCCGCGCCACAGCTTACTTTGCTGCCCTATATGCACATTCATACTTATGTCAGAGAGGAAACTGAGAACCTTTCGTATCACATCAAATGTTCAAATGTTTATTCATTATATGCTTCTCGGAATGCTCGAGTTCATTCATGTCCATCAAACATTATATTCATCACTTCATCCATTCGAGATATTAATCAACATATGATATAAATATGTGGACTATTATGCAATATAGGCCTATTTGTTTTGTTGTATGTGATGCACATCATACAGTATTCGTTTATGGTTATGTAATATAATAATTCAAAATATGCAATTCTAGGATGTTGGACACTGACATTTCAGAGGCTTTGATATATAATGCGACAGTATGTAGAAAATGTATTTTGGAAATTTATTAACTATTTGTGGCACAATAATTATTCAGCATTTCGTACATTATTCTTTCATGATGGATTCTAAGAATATAATTGAGAAATTTAACCAAAATAGGTCTAGTACATGAACGGTGTGTGTTTGTACATCATGTTCACCGCGTGGAAACATACCAATTTCACAGTCAATAACAATGTATCAAAACTAAAATTAGAATCGATTACGATAACAACCAAGTATTCAATCATATTCAATGATACGGTAAATTGAGATCAACTTTTGATCAATAAATATAACTCAGAAGGTAGGTAGATAGATGTATCATGTATATCTCATTGAGCCACAGGATTGTTATTTACAAAAATGGAAATAAATGACATGTCATCAAAATACAACGGTTATGAATGAATTGGGAAAAATAATTTGAATGCTCACAATCATATACATCTATATGGATGAAGTGTAAGATCTGAGTGAGTGACGTATCTTGTCACAAGTCATAACAATACATATAAACAAAACACAAAATACATAAACATACATTAAAATTACCCAATTCTGTTATATGAAATGAAACTCATTGATCAAAATTCGCAGTAATTTTTTTGTACTCGAAAAATCTTTAGATATTGGTAGGCCCATATATCAACACAAATACGGTTGGAAATATATAGTGCATTGCATTAGAAATACATGTATTCAAGGACGACATTTGATGAAGTGAATAATCACTTTAATCTTCTGTTGTTATTAGGCCTACTTTGTGAAGACAACCCACGGCGCATGCGTTGTAAAATGACAGATGAGCGATATATTTGTATTCATGAATATAGGACTACTAATAGAGTAATGGAGTTTTTAAAAACTTCTCTACTCTATGGTCTACTCCAAACCTTGAAGCGAAACTCGTAGAATGAAGCAAATCACACAATACAGAATAATTGCATAGAACACATTAATTGAATGTACGGTACAGAGTCTATAAGTCTTGAATCCAAGAAATTTCGCTACAGACTGATTCAACCCTCGACCTCTTCCTCACCCTAGAAGTAACGGCTGAACACCCGGATGGCTGAATATCTCAGTCAACAGTTGATCACGCCCGAAATTCAACAGACTTATAACATAATGAGTTCATGTAGCTAGACCATCGCACCAACCACATGGACATATGCACTTTGAATTTCCAAGGCTGGAGCAATGCATTATCATACATTTATTATGAGCATAGTCACCAGGACGTTGTTACGTTAGCGTCGTTAAACACAATATAAACTAGGCAAATGCAGCATATGCGTTGTGAGATGAGCAAGATATTTATATGAAGTAGGCCTATAATCGAAAACTCTACACACCTTGACACATATAGAATATATTCCACCCAGCAACTAACAAATACTACAAAGTCGTGATTCACGCCTTCTGGTCAATGAGATGTAATAATATGGTTTACTATTACATCTAGTTGGTTCTGCCATTATTTTTCATATATTTCTTTATTTTTCTTTCTTTATTATTCTTTGTATATATTGCTTTATATATTTGATGAATTAAAACATTCATTGGATTATTTTCTTCAAACCAGCCGGTCTAAATTACATACACATTTGTAATCGTGTGTGTCATTTGAGTGAGAATTTGAATCTTTTTGGAGATATTTTATTTTTAAAATTCTCCCATACTGCCTAATCTTATATGAGATTTTTAGAAACTTTTATATGGTGTTTCTCGGAAATAGTCCAACTGATTTGACCCGGAAACAATAAAGTTCCAAGTTGGATACATTTGCGTGTACACAAAAGTTGCGTGGAGATCCGGCAACCCGTGCGACCTGTGTAGTATATTCACACAAACAAATAAACAGAAAAGAACAGACAAAGCTCCTTAAGAGAGGGATGGAATTCTTCGCTATCGCTCATCTGATGAAAAAAATATGTATTAAATTAATTTTCTTCGGTACAGCTGGTTTGAATTGCATGAACATGTGTTATAATGTGCATCATTTATGTGTTTATATACCGGTAGGCTCGCAGGAAATTTTTTTTTAATCTTTCTTTCAAATTTTGCTCAGCCTAATCTCAGAAGTTTGAGAATGACATTTCTCAGGAATGGTCTAACTGATTTGACCCGAAAACCATACATAACTAAGTTGAATAAGTTCTGTTGCGTATACAGAAAAAGTTTCATGTCGCTTAGTCGAACCTTGCGACTTGTGCAGTGCCGTCTGCCATCATCTTTCTACTTCCAATGTTAAATAAATATGCGTATCCCAAAAAATGTTTATGCATGTAGATCAGTCAAACCTTGTGGCCTTAGCAGGGAATATAAAATAAGGTGAGACCGGTGACCCACATGGATAAATACTGAACCGTCATTCAGGAGAACGGGGTTCAATTCTCGCCATTTATTTCATATTTTATTAATATATTCACACCTCGGAATGTTTCAATATTTTTGCAATAATTTGCATATTTTACATGATTAAAACTGAAATTAATCGAAACGCAATGTATGCAGTGAACACCAATTCAAAAGTCAATTTCTAATAATTCTCAAAATGGGCTCAAATGGAGAACAAAAAAAGAATTTGAATGAACAATTGTCGTTATTATCAACGCACATATAATGGACTACTTTACGTATATAATATTTCCTGGTTTGCATGGCGCTGTCTTTTCAGGTGGAAAGGTATAAGTTGATTTGATTGGCGTGAACTTTTAAGAACTACTACTAATCAACTTGGCTAAATACGGACGAAATTTCAAAAATAAAATTGGAATTTCATCAATTCTTCATGCTTTATAATTATTCAATGTGGAAAATTGATTTCAAAGTATAATTAAGATGACAACATATCGTTTCGATATTTATTCAAATTGTATAGATAGGTAGTAAACCCTTTTTTCTTTTGCATATGATATTTGTATATGACGGCTAGGTGACGTCTCCGATGCCCCTGTCTTCGATGCCCCTGTACCGGATTTTGTCTCCAATGCCCCTGCAGATGGCAGGCCGGGTTACACTAGCTTCACAGGGGTAGATAAGACAGCGTGAAAGGCACGGGCTAGAGTGTTGGTCATTGAATAGAAGGATTCACTATAAGTCGTCCCCGATCCCCCGCTCCCCCCTCAAAGGCCCAGTCAACACCTTGCTACACGATGTTGATACAGAATAATAGCGCAAAAAATTAAAATGTTTGTACTATAAACTAACTGTAACTGATTTCTATCAAATAACCGAGACAAATACATTTTGTTGTAATATGAATTATTGGTATACTGATCAATCATCAAGTCATGAAAGTAAATGAAATTAAATAAGTGGAAAAGTGTAAATAATAGCCTAATTATTGTTAATAACTAGGCAAACGCGTCATGTGTTGCCGCGTTGATGGATGAGCTGGAACATATCAACTTATCTTTGGATTGGTTATTATTGGATGAGCGAAGCGAAGACTCAATTACACTATACCGAAAAAAAAGTGTCTGTTTTTTTTTTTTTTTTTTTTTTTTTTTTTTTTTTTTTTTTTTTTGTTTTTTTGTTCGCGCTCCACAGGTCAGACGAAAATTCAAAATCAGTTGAAACTTGGCACACACATGAACCCCTATCTGACTTGATGCTGTATAGTTTTGAGGCGTGATCGGTTGAACCACTTCTGAGAAAACTCATTCCAAAGTTTTCAAAAATCCCATCAGAATAACCCAGAGGAAAACATTCGTGAAAAATATTTCATCTGAGAGGATTCAAATTCTCAGGGAATTTGAATCTGATAATGATACACATTATTCCAAACTCTCACTTGAATCGGATCAGCCGTTTCGATGTAAAAAAATATATAATGTTATTTGTGTTAATTATTCAAAGCTATTAAGATACCTATTAAATCAAAGCAACAAGTGTCACCACTTGATCGTAAACGATTAAAACAAAGCCTTCTTTATTATCATATAAATTATTAATGAAAAATAAGATGGCAGTGATGTAATGGTTTGGATCTCAAGGTGTATATATATATATAATAACCAATCCAAAGATAAGATGATATGTTCCAGCTCATCCATCAACGCGGAAACACATAACGCGTTTGCCTAGTAATAATATACTACATTGCATACATTGTCTTGGACATATTTCGCGATATCTACTTCAGAAAATGATCAATGAAATTAAATGAGAGTAGAAACGAATTGGAATACCCTTTAAGACTTAAATTAGTATATTGTTATTGCAACTCATCCGAAGCGATATTCAATCATAAGTCTGAAGGAACATCATTGGATGAGCGAAGCGAAGACTCAATTACACTATACCGAAAAAAAGTGTCTGTTTTTTTTTTTTTTTTTTTTTTTTTTTTTTTTTTTTTTTTTTTTTTTTTTTTGTTTTTTTGTTCGCGCTCCACAGGTCAGACAAAAATTCAAAATCAATTGAAACTTGGCACACACATGAACCCCTATCTGACTTGATGCTGTATAGTTTTGAGGCACGATCGGTTGAACAACTTCTGAGAAAACTCATTCCAAAGTTTTCAAAAATCCCATTAGAATAAGCCAGAGGAAAACATTCGTGAAAAATATTTCATCTGAGAGGATTCAAATTTCCAGAGAATTTCAATCTGATAATGATACACATTATTCCGAACTTTTACTCAAATCGGATCAGCCGTTTCGATGTAAAAAAATATATAATGTTATTTGTGTCAATTATTCAAAGCTATTAAGATACCTATTAAATCAAAGCAACAAGTGTCACCACTTGATTGTAAACGATTAAAACAAAGCCTTCTTTATTATTATATGGATTATTAATGTAAAATGAGATGGCAGTGATGTAATGGTTTGGATCTCAAGGTGTATATATATATAATAACCAATCCAAAGATAAGTTGATATGTTCCAGCTCATCCATCAACGCGGAAACACATAACGCGTTTGCCTAGTATATATATACACCTTGAGATCCAAACCATTACATCACTGCCATTTTATTTTCCATTATTGATTTCTATGATAATAAAGAAGGCTTTGTTTCAATCGTTTACAGTCAAGTGGTGACACTTGTTGCTTTGATTTAATAGGTATCTTAATAGCTTTGAATAATTGACACAAATAACATTATATATTTTTTTACATCGAAACGGCTGATCCGATTTGAGTAAAAGTTCGGAATAATGTGTATCATTATCAGATTGAAGTTCTCTGAGAATTTGAATCCTCTCAGATGAAATATTTTTCACGAATGTTTTCCTCTGGCTTATTCTAATGGGATTTTTGAAAACTTTGGAATGAGTTTTCTCAGAAGTGGTTAAACCGATCGTGCCTCAAAACTATACAGCATCAAGTCAGATAGGGATTCATGTGTGTGCCAAGTTTCAACTGATTTTGAATTTTTGTCTGACCTGTGGAGCGCGAACAAAAAAACAAAAAAAAAAAAAAAAAAAAAAAAAACAGGCACTTTTTTTTCGGTATAGTGTAATTGAGTCTTCGCTTCGCTCATCCAACAAGCAAATAATAATTATTAAAAAGTTTAAATAACTAATTTCTTGTTGATGAGCTGATATTGATGTAGAGGAAGAATAATTCCGTCTTTTATTCTTAAAAGAACCATTCTTAAGTAATGAATGAAAGTTGGGATAGATTACAATAATAAGTAAAAACTAATGAATAATGTAAGTGTGAAGATATGGTTATAACAGGATGATTCCATTAGAATGGATCCATATTTTTGAATCTTTTTTCAGAATGGAAATTGAAGCTATATATTATGTAATTCCAACGGAAGTTTTTTTATAATAATAATATATTTTTATTGTCTAGTACAGAACATTCGAAATTTTCGCGCTAATATTGGATACTCTACATCGTGTAGCAACGCTGGTGAGGGTGAGGGTGAGGTATATAACCAGAGTGCCAGGGGCATCCAAGACAGGGCCATCGGAGACGATCAAGTGTCCGCATAAATTAGTGTAAACCCTTCTATTCAACGATCTTCGATAGCCCTGTGGAGCTAGTGTAACCTGGCCTGCCATCTACAGGGGGATCGAAGACAAATTCAGGTACAGGGGCATCCGAGACAGGGGCATCGGAGAGCGCACCGACGGCTAGACAAGTTGTGACGGGATGTTATCCTTTGAATTGTGATTGACAGCTATTGTCATGGATCTTCACGCATTTACTGCTTTTTTGTACCTTACTGCTTTTTTGTACCCACGAAAGAAGAAGGTTCCGAGCGACCGTCTCCCCATTCCATACCACCAACGCACGGGTGGTTCGAGCTTCATTCATTCTTTCGTAGATACAAGTATGGAGAGGTAGAAAATTGCGAGATGCATTGCGGGTTGTGTTTGCCGCAACCCGCAATGTATCTTGTTGTTTAGCACCATCTATAGGCGAAAAATAGAAAATGTTAACTCGACACTGCTGCCTTCTGGGCGGCAGTCGGAGGAACTACGAGACCTATTATAAAATCCCTAACCCTGAATTCAGAGTGTACACTGATTACATTTTTATTCAGAGTTCCGTTATTATGAATTATTTCCTCTAAGTTGGTAATATCGCTCTTATATTGCCGGTCCGTATGATCCTACCTTCATCCTCAACCCTTATTGGCGAACATCTGAATAAATAGAATGAATCAAAAGTGTGATCGTACACCAAATTATCCAGATGGTAGCACTGACAGATTTACTCCGTTATTGAAATGATATATCAACCAAAAACCAGGTATTTCGGATACTCCACAATAATAATAGTACATATATCGTCAATAGCGTAATTCTCAGTACTCACACACGCTGCCAGCAAGTAAGAACAGTAGAACATGCGGGGCGAGTAGTCAACACAACACTTACCTGAAAAAAACAGACGAACATATTTTATTATTAAATAAATACTGATACAACGTATACAAATACTTGCCAAAACATGTTGCATTTTACCACTTTTCGAAAACGTCCTATGTATTAATATATCAAAAGTAAAGTTGTGCATAATTCCACCACATGAATACAAATATCCATGTATATTAATATTATCATCATAAAATATTCTTCATATCAGTCATGTGCTTGAGAATATTAATCCTCTTGTATAAAAACAGATGTAAATGTGTATACAACTTATGTAAAACATATCGACATGAATGAGTGAACTACAGGCACAGCTATTTGTATACAGGGTAGAGAATTATTCCTTGCTCTTGGCATAAGGTCGGTGCATGCATCACTGTTGCCAACTGTGTACCATGTCAAGTCGTATGTTTGACTGCAATGTATTTCTGTTAGGTTAACAACACTGGTTACATGAGTGCAACATGTGTGATGCACTTCGGTGCAACGTGCAAGCACAAACTGCATTATGTCGTGAAACTATGCTTGTGCGCAACTAGGGTGGCCTCAACCATCTTTCTATATAACTTACTATTTATTCACTGATATTTCATATAAAGGGATATATTTTTTGTCGTTTAATTGATGTGGTAATTTAGACCGTGAAGGTAAGAAGTGAACATTGCCTTAGAAAAGTCAATTCAATTCAATTCAATCTAATTCAATTCAACTCAGTTCAATGCTTTATTTGCCAGGTTGATTTTTACATTCTGAAAATAGGTCATGAGAAAATATATACGTCAAAAATGAACGTAAAAATGAGCAAAGAATAGATTGAAACTGAACCATACAGTTCCAAGTGGAAGATATTGACATTAGTGGGTTATAAATGCTGGTAATGTCCAGATATATCACAACAACGGTTCATAACTGACATATCAAATGCTAACTTATTTAAAACATACATCAACCTGTTGTGAATGATACAATCATATTCTAAAGAATAAACGTACATAATTTTTTTTCCCATATAAAACATAATTTCATTAAATAATTATTTATGTTTGTTTCCTCTCATTCCTAGTCTATTCCAAGCATGTCTCGAGTCCCATTAGAGTCCAACCGCTCGCCCGTCTCCCCTATCACCCACCACTACCGCTCGTCCGTGTCGAACCTCCAGCATGATCACAAACACATCATAAACAAAGAGTCACATTACGAGCCTCACGTATTACCATCCGAACCCAAGAACATAAACCACACAACCACCTATCTCGTTGACGCAACGACACCCCCAACCGCCATCGTTAACAAATACAAGGAGACAGCCGATCGGAACCTTCAATATTTGTGTCTCAAAATTAATTATCAATTTTCACATGTCTAATGTCTAAGTCATGATCAATGATGTTTCCAGTCTAGTATTTGAGACCTGACTTATTAATGGGAGTGTAGGTGTGGAGGAGAATGTGAGAGAGAGAGGAGATGGGCACTTGCAGTGGGTGGAAGAGAGAGGTGAAATGAAGAGGAACAGCAGGGGAGGTACTCTTGGTTAATATAATATAACTGTGTGAACATAGCTTGTTTTCTTTAACAACACACAACAAGCATGGTGTACGGATACAACCAATTGTATGGTCAACTCAACTTGGTAATTGAATAATATTGAAATGGTATTATTTTGATGCTGCTTAACGACCCCACCAACAGCTAGGTTATACGGGGATACGAATGAGCGGGTGATAATGCAACGATGAAGGGATGGTAGGTGAAAGGACGTTTACAAAAACACATACCTTATGCGAGACTCGAACCCTTGCCCGACCTGATTTCAGTTCCCAATGCAGTGCGATAATTGACTGAGCCACGGATGTGGTAAAATTAGTGACTAACTCGGTTCAAGAGTTTTTATAGCTTTGTTAAATATATACATCATAGATTATGATGTATCACATTCCCTCGTTATTTTTGTTGCTCAACGATCCCACCTATACGACTAACCTTCTGGGGGTACGAATAAGTGGATAATAAAGAAATAATGTTTGAAATGAAGTGCTTGTCTTTGCCTTGATTGTTCTACAAACGGGCGGCTTCGGAACCCTATAATATAATCCACTTGGTGCCTAAATTACAAACACGAGAGTAGCTCTAACTGGCAGTTTAGAGTTGTTATCACCATGATTACCAGTGCTATTTGTTTCCATTAACTCTCAGATAGAGGCTAACCGGACTCAGTAACATATATAGGCCATTAGACAAACTATGAGTTGGGAGTTCCATGTATTAGTGCCACTTTAGCGATCAGGGATATATGAGGATGAGAGGAAGAAAGAAAGAAAGAAAGAGAGAGAGAGAGAGAGAGAGAGAGAGAGAGAGAGAGAGAGAGAGAGAGAGAGAGAGTTGTTTAGAGCATGTTCCTAATCTCATTTCAGTTAATTGTCACACACACGGTCACATGTGTGAGGACAGCAGGTGATGACAGAGAGAGAGAGAGAGAGAGAGAGAGAGAGAGAGAGAGAGAGAGAGAGAGAGAGAGAGAGAGAGAGCATCAGCGTGGTAAATCAGGTCTACATGAGGTTAAGGGATGATACCTAGTTAACCCTCCTGTTTACGTGTCTGTATCACAATAACCACCTTACACAGGGGTCGACAACAAGAATGCATGGGAGTCCTCAAGTGTTTCACACGGATATAGCATTAATATACTGATAATCTTTTTCTCATGACGATAATAAGAGATAATTGGCATTCTCGAATCGATACAGAATTATCAAATTCCATCTGATACATTTGAGAAGGTACCACACCAAAAGTACTTGTCAAAAGTAGGCCTATGGACAGCTAAAAATGCTCTTATTCAGCTGTATAAATATACGGTTGGCAGCTATGCAATATGACTCGAATAATTAAAATTCGTACCATCTTGAGGGTGAGAAGTACCTGTGTTTCTCCATATCCTGCAAAGAATCTCTATATCTAGTTCAAACGTTCTATATCTAGTATACCGTTCAAACGTTATCACCAAATAACTGATAATCCATCACCGGACCAACTACCATGTGGATTTACAAGCGACAATCAGCGTCCAAGTTGAAGGCTTGGTTACTGTTGTATGTGTATATATATATATATATATATATATATATATATATATATATATATATATATATATATATATATATATATATATATATATATATATATATAATATATATATATATATATGCATATATATAAATATATATATACATATATATATATATATATATATATATATATATATATATATATATATATATATATATATATATATATATATATATATATATATATATGTATATATATATATATATATATATATATATATATATATATATATATATATATATATATACATATATATATATATATATATATATATATATATATATATATATATATATATATATACATATATATATATATATATATATATATATATATATATATATATATATATATATATATATATATATATATATATATGTATATATATATTTATATATATGTATATATATATATATATATATATTTATATATATATATATATATATATATATATATATATATATATATATATATATATATATATATATATATATATATATGTATATACATACTTTCTTCTTCATAGGCCTATTGGGTTTTAACGACGCACTTTGATGATAACCAAGATCTATCGGCATCGAATGGATGATTGATGAGATGATGAGATTAAGGTTTATCAGGTATTGGGAAGGATAGTGGGTAGGAAGGGATCGTGGCCTATATTGTAGGAACCATCCCGGTATCAGCCTATAGAGTAGACTACAGAGGGAAACCACGAGAAACTCCTGTACAGATGGACGGTGGCGGGGATCGAACCGGGTCCGATTTGCCCTATTACCTCCCGTATCACGTGAAGCGAGTGCGTCTATATATATATATATATATATATATATATATATATATATATATACATATATATATATATATATATATATATATATATATATATATATATATATATATATATATATATGTATATATATATATACATAGGCCTATATATATATATATATATATATATATATATATATATATATATATATATATATATATATATATATATATGTATATATATATATACATAGGCCTATATATATATATATATATATATATATATATATATATATATATATATATATATATATATATATATATATATATATATATGTATATATATATATACATAGGCCTATATATATATATATATATATATATATATATATATATATATATATATATATATATATATAAATATATATATATATATATATATATATATATATATATATATATGTATATATATATATATATATATATATATATATACATAGGCCTATATATATATATATATATATACACATATATTATTAATTCTCAATTCCACGAATGAACATGTTGTACATCCCTGTGTCGGATTCAAGATGGTGGAGACGGTCATAAGTGTAACAGTATTAACGCAGCCATGTCTTCTAGCTCAGGCTCCTGATGCTGCCGGTCCACGATCACAAAGAGGACCTGGAGGAGAGGAGAGGTTACCCCGGCAACAGTAGGCCTATAATCCCATCAATCGCAAGCTGCACACAACGAATGGCAAATAGCAATACAAAGCTTCTATTATAAAACGATATACTAGAGGACTAATAGCATTGAAATGGAAGGAGTGTTGGATGACTGGGAATATCCCGATCGACCGTCTCTCCGAAGTAAAATCATTGACGATCGGACGGGTCGATCCGCCAACCATAGCAAAACTCTTCACGATGGTAGACTTCTGGTAGATGCTAAAGTTTTTCGAATGAACTCGTGTTTTTACACCTGGTATGAAAATAACATCAAGTGAAAAGAGCTTGCTTTCATTCAGCCACAAAATGAGTGTTTTTTTCTCCGTTTTTAAGGATTATAATAAATAGTGATTTGGAAAATAATGCCATATTCACGATTTGCGAATTAAGACGACGCACGAAGATGCATTTCTGTGAATAACGAAGGACGATTGACGGATGTCGAGATTTAAATGCATATTTGGCTCTATGAAGCACTCCCCGCTCGCTACTCAGCCAAGGCATTGACTTTTGAAACTGAAGGCAATAAATGACCGTGAGTAGACGAGTCCGGCACAATGGCACGGGTTATTGTCAACGTCAACCGGTCCCCAAACAATTTGCTTGACGGTGGGGTCGTTGAGCCAACAATAATAATCATCTCAATCAAGAGTCGTATCTGTCCAATTTATAAAGTATCTCCTATAATTTGTGTGAATACTTGTTCAATTGAAAATGTATATTGTGTAGGCTCGTATGTATACATATCGTATAAACATGAAGTTTGTAGAATCCAATAACCATCACTTGCCTCAGACATGCATGCTATGGAGTATGGACACTATTGTGAAATTAGGCTCGAATAGTGTTCAAACTTTCTAATAGAATACATTCTCACAATCGGATGGACAAGTCTGATATGTTATCATTCCATGACACAACTTGTGGCACAGTAATCAGAGTCCGTTCCCAGTCTCAATTGAGCGAAGCGTTCCCGACAGTGTCATTTCATAGATATGAATGATAATGCAACATTCAACAGTACAAGATACAGATTCAGCAACTATATTATCTGGTGCAGTTCAAGTATTCGCCGAAAATGCCAATGACTCGAATTGTACAATAACAAATGTGAAAAGATCACAGTAACACTCGATACTTTTGTCATCGATTTTTACCTCAACACGTATTGTTACATACAAATAACATGTAACCTTATGTAAATGTTTATTATGGATCGACATAATTCCATAAGATACTTAACTCTGCACGGTGTGAAGCAGTTTCACTAGAATATATGTTCAGACGGAAAGTAGCCCAGATCGTGCATGTGTAACGTTGACAACTGTGGGTAGGTTCCCGTTAAAAATCTCAAATTAAAAACATACTGAATAAGTTTCCAGTCTTAATTTCCTGGCCTGAAAAAAAATCTCCATATTATTGATAATTATATCAATTAGGAATGTTTTCGATATTATTTTTATTATATATTATTTGCAAATATATGATTTTTTAATTATTTCTTTATATTCGTAATGAAAGCAAAAGATTGTGTCTATATACCCACGTACTGAATGTGCTGAACAAGCAATTTACTTGAGAAAAACGTTCCTCCTCTTCAATTCTCCATACACTTCAACAAAGATTCCGAGCACAATTCCCAAAGACCAATGGCGGGCGATACGATTCCGATAGTGAAACTCTTGACAGTCTACACTCTACAGCACACACAACAATCCACGCAAACTTTCCAAACAGACAAAACACCAACTTAACAACAACAAAGACAAAAAACATCACGCAAACTATTTAATAAAATTGATAATATAATACAATATAAATTAGAAATGATGACAGTTCCAACACGATCATTAAAAAGAACACCTTTAATCAACAAAAGCGATCTTAAAGGGTTTCTAAACCGGGTATGAAACCCGTAGCTTTATATCTAATTATAATCTATGGGACATCTTAATGCATTTGGAAGATCGTCGAATCAGCGAAGCAGATCAGAATCCATTGAACGCGATAAGAATGCCACGGCCTTCTGAGAATGTGCACTCACGATGTTTCGAGTGTTCGGCTGGCTACTGGTGGTAGGTGTCTAGAAGGCGCTGGCAATTGTCACGGCTATTGTCGTAAGGGACACCAACTTTCTAGACAGCATGGTTTTGTGTGTGAGAGGTGTACAAAGGATTTTGGTGAGAGCATCGTTCGAAAATAGATGGTGTACAAAGATAGGGATAGATTATTTATTTATTTAGGTTCTGGTTTTAATCTTTTATGCTGGTTGATTATATAATGTAATTTCTTTGTTAGCACAAACTCAAAAGTGAGTATTACATTTTCTTGCTACACAACTGAAATAACGCAAGAAAGGCATTGAATGAAGATAATGTTGAATGAAATGTGGAGATGGAAGTCGAAAATCAGATAAATACAGTGAAGCAAGTTATTTGGCACATACATGCATAGTTAGTATTGAGTAATGATCATGCATTTTTATTGTTTCACTCTCATTATACGTACATTTTTCACGAGCTTTAATAACATCGAAGATAAGTAATATTAACAATTTTATAAAATGATATTTAAAATGCGTTCACCATCCAAAAAATGTGCCTTAGTTCGATTGAAGAACCAGTTTTTAATTGAGATATGTCGTACAAATGAAAACTAGTAGTTTAAAAAATCAGGTTCTACCGAGATTTGAACTCGGATCGCAGGATTCAGAGTCCTGAGTGCTAACCATTACACCATAGAACCGATGTCGAAGCAATTGAACTATTTCATGATCTTAATATCACACTATACTGGTAATTGCTTGAAGAGAAGAATACACCTTTTCTCAGACAGACAAGCATGGCCATCTTTTCAAGTCAAATTCGACCAAGTAATTTCCTTGTCAGTATTTACATAAGAACTGTAATGTTTCTAGCGAATCAGATCATGAATATTCTTACATAGTTATATTCATCTCCATGAGACGCGAAAGTTTAAATTTAATACTACAGAAAATGACTACAAATAAATGTGTGAACAATATGTTTCAATGATAAAGTAAAAACTCTGAAAATAAAACTAAATATATTTTTGTTTCATTCACTGCTTATATCTATCGACATGTTTATTACATAAAGCTTATCTTTCTAGCAGTACTATATAACATCGTTATCGTGACGTAGTCAATAGCCATTAAACTGTGGATTAGAAGTCAATTAAACGACTGAATTTATTGCTATCATATCTCTCTTCAAAGATTCACTCAATAGATTAGTTTCAATGATTCATATTGAGAGATGTGATTTCACTATAGAAAAAATGAATATCTATTTTGAAAATATCGATTATGATACTGATATGACTTTCATGAAGAAAGAATATATTATTATTAAAAATATACGTTTGACATGAATACAGCATTTCGAACGGTCTTACTAATTCATAGTGTATATAGGCCTATACAATCGAGAATCAATACTATTATAGATCAACTTTTCGATATTTCAAAAGTAAACCATCTGAGCGAAATGATTAAAAAAACAAGATCCATGAAGCTAGCGTCTAATAAACCGAGCAGAGAATCCGAAGATGCCAGTCATTGTGTTTGCGCTCCCAACCCCCGATAATGCCCGGTAAGTGCCCCCCTGTTTGTTGAAGGTGCCGCCCAAAGTTCACCCTCGAAGAGCCCAAGAGTTGCATAATGTACCCCTAATAGTGTCAGCTACACCCCGGTAAGCACAGGGTACGGAGCTATACGCAGGGTAACCAAGCACGGCAATTCAAGGACTGCTACAAGAAGCCATTGTGCCCGAGGATAAAACTGATACGAGTGGCTGAGTGGATAATACACTGAACCGCCATTCCGTAGACCGGGGTTCGATTCTCGCCATGGTCAACCATCCTGACATGGGTGTTTCGGGGTTTCTCTCTGTCGTTCAAGTCAATACTGGGATGGTACCTTAACAACAGACCACGACCGACTCGTTCCAACTGACTAAAAACACTCAGTAAAATAACTTTCCACCTCATCATCCCACCATCTCATATATCATTCACCGACGCCAATAGATCGTAGAAATCAAAAGAGTGCGTCATTAAACGCAATATATATATATATATATATATATATATATATATATATATATATATATATATATATACATATATATATATATATATATATATATATATATATATATATATATATATATATATATATATTTATGAATATATATATATATATATATATATATATATATATATATATATATATATATATATATAGTATATATATATATATATGGGATGTTATAATTATGTCGAAAAAGACATAACTACATCATCCACTAACTATAACATCCCAAATATCGAGATATTGAATCGTATCCAAGAACTTTAATCATCACATATATATATATATATATATATATATATATATATATATATATATATATATATATATATATATATGTGTGTGTGTGTGTGTGTGTGTGTGTGTGTGTATATCCATATGATGTCTGATGGGATGAGGCAAGTAAGGTGGTGTTACGAGTTGGTAGAACAGATCTCGTCGTGTCATTCTATAGAGGCGAGTCGTTGATGCGTCGCCAATTGACGTGTTTCCTATAGCCTGACACCAAGCACTGTTGAGATATCACCCCATTACATCACACTGGCCGGGTGCTTCCATTCAACATGACGTCACGAGACCCCCGCTCGAATCATCCGGGACAGACGATAAGAGGCGGTATCGATGAGGCCGTGTATACTATATAACTTCACAACGTCGTTCTGAGATTTGGTGAAAACATGAAACAAGGACCTCACTGCGACTAGCTGCCACTTGAAATAACGTCCTAGCCCTAGCTAGGTTCAAGAGACTGAGGATTGTGATTGGTTTCTATTCACGTTTAGAGCTGACTACCATGGTAACATGGTCAGTTGTTAAGTATTTCCATTGTTGTCAGCACAAGATGTTACCATTTTTCTTGAGGTGGGCTACAAAATAGGTCATATTTTTGCGTTCCAAGAGACAGTGACAATTGATTATTATCTCGTATTGCCATGGTATTTAGCTCTTCTAGAGAACATTGTCCAATCAAAATCCTCAGTCTCTTGGAGCTAGCTGGGCCTAGGACGTTATTTCGAGTGGCAGTCGTGGTAAGGTTCCTGTTCACAGTGTGTGTCTATCATCTGTATCCGAATTACCAGTTACCACCAAACTGTCCGTTATACGGTTAGAGCTGATATAATGTCAATAT
>OZ023329.1:16360307-16402807 GCA_964007535.1 Brachyptera risi | reverse complement strand
TAGCTATAAAACTATAAAAGGCAATGAGCATGCACGCACTCCACGAATAGTCTATTTAAAACAATAGCGGTAAATGAGCGGAGTTTTTAATTAAATTTATACTCACATTTCGAATCAAACCATCACATGAGATCGCAAGTGTATACATTTAATTACACTTTTACCGCTGGAGACTTAACGATAGTATATATAGTACATTAATGTAACGAAACCGAGATCGAGTATGCACACAGCATGCCTATAGGGCACTGCTCTAGGCAATTCAATAGATGACACTTGGAGGATGCATTTAGTCATAGGCCTACATATGATCATCCTGAGCAATGCGATATCAAAAGTAGAATTCTCATTAAGGAGAAATCGATGCATTGTTCGCAGACTTCTGAGAGACACCGAAGAATGCCAACAGCTGGCCGGGTACAATTTGTCAATTCGAGGAATCTTTTCATGTCTATTTACATTCTCCAATGCATGACATCCCCCTCTGGGGGTCAATTGCCCCGCCGCACCCCCTCAGACTGTGCTCCCCCCTCTCCTCCCTGAAGTCTTTTGTTGGGTATTCTTCAAGGCACTGATTCTTCACGGCAAACCGAGCTTCACTCTTCAGTTCTCGACAAGAAGGGAGATATTTGAAGGTGAAGAAGTGAACACGCGAGAAACTATGGATATGTTGAGTTAGTGAGCTGATTACCATCATTATTTTTATAATATTATTATTTTTTTTTAGAAATGTATTTCCGATAGCTATATCGCTGAGAGTTGATGAAGTTTATCGGTTAATTTTCTTCATGTATACAATGTAATAATTTGATTAAAGGATTGCATAAACGGTGCTTATACACAAAGAGAAATTCATCTTTACTATTTGTTCCTATGTTCACGAACCAGCGTCATTGCTTAAAAGAGTATACCAACTCAAGATAAGCGTATGCCCTTTAATTGATATGAATATTCTTTTTTGTGAATTCAATAAGTTTTAGAATTGATGAACATATATATATATATATATATATATATATATTATATATATATATATATATAAATATATATATATATATATATATATATATATATATATATATATATATATGTATATATAAATATATATAGATATATATATATATATATATATATATATATATATATATATATATATATAATATATATATATATATTCATATATATATATACATATATGTACATATATATATATATATATATATATATATATATAATATATATAATATATATATATATATATATATATATATATATATTTAATATATACATATATATATATATATATACATATATATATATATATATATATATATATATATATATAAATTTAAAATGTATATATATAATATATATATATATATATATATATATATATATATATATATATACTATATATATATATATATATATATATATATATATATATATTGTATATAAAAATATATATATATATATATACATATATATATATATATATATATATATATATATATATATATATATATATATATATATAATATATATATATATATATATATACACATTTGTTCACCATGAAGTTAGTATAGTGAAAAATGGAGAACACTCCGATCACTTCATATAGGCCTAGAGCCAGTATACTGTACGTGATTCATTTCCGAACCAATCACACTTGAATGTTACACATTCGGTCTCTCTTCAACCCGACGCTGACTCGCAATATAGAGCGAGAGATCCGAGCCGACCTTGTCTCATACCCTGTCAACTTGCCCCTGTCTTACACACCCGTGGCTTTCAATCAGCCGCTGAGGTGTGATTGCTACAACCCAACACCGCCACGGTCCCGATCGACCGTCTCCCCGATCGACCAACACAAACCATTGGCAGTGTCGATCCTCCAAGTGGAACAAGTACGATTTGTACACGTCACCGGTCATGACGTCATCCACTTCATCATCCAGCCAATCAGGTGACAGAACAGACAAAATGAGAAATTAGCTTCGAGAAATAGTTGACGCGATAAAGGGGACGCGCGACATTGTATCAAATTACTGATTTAAACTTCATAAATAAGAAGAATGCAAATGTCTTGAGATGCATGGGAAAAGTAAGATTAGGCACCACCCAAACTAATGGTGGAACATGGAACTGAGATATTTGAACCGTTTACAAAGACTTTGGTTTCACAATTACTTCACACCGTCGTCCACGGATCATGTTTTTACTGACTTATTTGGCTGACAGTTGATATATAGGAAGAGCAATGAATTTCCGGATGGCAGTGAATCACAGAATGCAGGCTCAGGGACCATGGTTACCATCATAATACAGTGACAGTCTGATTTCAGTAGGGCCTACCACATAAACTAAACTTTTCAGTTGGATATGAGAATGCGTACCCGAAAGCATGATATATTTGATTCGACCTCTCGAAAATGAATGGTTTACCAAAGTGTTCGATTACCATTTTAGAAAATGGGAAACTAATACACGGGCATATAAGTACATCGATGGCATACTGAACAAAGTCGGTATCGTACGTTTTTTAAATCTTTTTTCGAGAATGTGTTGGTAAAAGTATGTAAGAGTGAAAGACTGAAGACTGGGAGACTGGAATGTTGAAGTCGGGAAGACTGAAAAACCGAAGTCCAAAGCAGACTACAAGACTGAAGACTGAAAAGACTGACGACTCAACGGAATGCAGTTGAACATTTTTATATACATTTTGCCCATTCACTTCGTTTAATGGAAAAAAAATATATACAATAGTAATATACCGTACTTAGATACATTTTCAATGAATAATATCGATATGACTCACATGAGTAAATGAGATTAATTAAAACATGAATTAATGATTCACATCGATTAGAAATCAGAATGTTTTTTCCGACACGATTACAGATTACATTACGAGCATGAAGCAGACCATCACTTGAAGCTTATTTGCAGTTTCCGATCGACCGTACTCCCATTCAATAACCACTATCAATCAGATGTTCCGACCCGTCAAATCAACCCAGAACAACTCCACAATCAAAAGCAAAATTCTTCAATACATATAAATACTCATTTGTTGAAGTTTCAGATAATATGTACACAACCCAGTTCAATGTATTCTCAGTTGACTCCCAGTATTGACGCCTGCGCGGCATTCCTTTTCTCCACATAGCATTCAACTTATCAATCGCAGAAGAAAATTACAGCAATGTTTTCTACAAACTGATACTCTCCAAGCTCAACAAGCAAACGACAACTAGTAATAATGTAGATATACTCATATTCACAAGCTAAGAGGATATTCTACCAATATAACAGATACAAATACCATGGATATTTGTATAGCAATGTGCTATATTTTTGGTTTCATTTTTTTTTTCTGGGCGCGAAAAAAAGTACTTCTTTCTAAGCCGTCCAGAGTTTAAAGCTGGAAGTACTTTCCCAATAAATAAATGACGTTTCACAATTATTCAGTTTATAGACGACATTCTTCTTCCGTGAATACAAGTATATATAGATAGTGAAATAATATAACTACAAGTTTTTATATGAATATATATTAATTTCAACCACAAATCCAGTATGATGGGTTCGACCACACAAACCTTTCCCATGTACAAGCAAATTGTGCATATGTAAATACCGGGAAAAAAGTAAACTTCCAATTAAAATAATAAATCGATTGTCATTGGTAATTTAATGACTATACCACCAACGCACTATCAGCTCTCTCACTCGCACTCGCTGGTGACGTGAATGTCGTCTAACGTGGACAAGATTCGGTCGGAAGATTGATCTCGACGATTAGTTGGACTGAAAACGTCATCGGGTCTCTGCAGGTCTGCTTGGTATTATATGGACTGATGTGATTAGGTGAGTGCGACAAAGAGAGAAGATTGCGATGCTGTATGGAGGAGATAGTAATAGGAAACCGATGCAGCTTGAATGTAACTATAGGAATAAATCAACAATATATAATATGGCAAGATGTATTTATATTGGGGAAAGAGTCGTCCATGGTGAATATAGAACATGTATTAGCTGTGATTGTTTTTATAAATCTAGTATTCAAACTATTCATCAACTTGAACAGTTGATTGCCGGTTGTGAGTGACTTATTTTGTTTCAGAGAAGCAATACAGGTATAGATTAACGAATTATGTGCATTTTGTGAAGAGTATGAAATAAATTTGTTCATTCGGCAGTCGAACATAGATTCATGTGAGACCACATCGATCTAGCGCTCACTCAATCAAATATTGCGGAAGAAAAAAATAACTCTGAAATAATACATAGGAAATTGAGGAGCAATAAGATAATGAAATAGTGTTTAATAAAAAGAAAAAAAATGAAAATTTTGTAATCCAGATCTGAAGAGATGAAATTGAGGATGATTTAACAAGTTCAACAATCAAAAATGTGGATTTGAATAACATGAAGTTGTTGATGAAAAAATAGATGATGTTCAAATCGTTTCATCCAATTGAAAAAGATAGTGAGAAAAAAACAACATCTTTACAAACATTGAATATCACCATTGGCTAAGTCTATTCATTCTTCTAAGAGGGTTGTTATCAATGTAGGCCTATATCAATGGATATATGATATAAAATGTATATGCCTATAGGCCTACCAGGAATATTTTTTTGTTCCATCATGCGAACAAAGTCTGTGTTTCCTTATACCTAACACATGATGAAAATAATTATAGGCCTATCAAAATATGTTCAGAAAAATAATCGGGGGACAGTATTTTAATAACAATTTCCAGCTATATTCATTGATATATTTTAATATGGAAATGACATACGCCAACAATGCAATTACGTACGGATTAATTCCAGCTGCTCGAAGTTATACTGTTACATTCTAATTTGAAAAAATAAATCAGTATTGATGGAATAAGATATGGATCATAATTATGATATCGTATAGTTACACATGGTCAAGTTCATTTTCGTTCATAAGACAAAACGATTTTTCTATAAATTCATTCAAATATAATTTGAATTAACCTTCCAGTCAACTGCAGGAATGAACGATGAATAACCTGAATTGAATTAAAATCAAACAACTGTTAAACATCATCATTTATGCATTTATTTCTTGTAACTGACATTCGAAGTAAACGAATGACCATTCGAGCCGACTCGAGGGGGTTTCACCAATCACTGGTGAAACTGGAGGTAAGTGGGCGCGATGACGGGCCAGCACTTTCAGGGGCGTTACGTCAGACCCGGGGGGCTTCTCGGACCTCTCAGACCAAACAGAATATATTACTATGAGATGAAGCGATGAGAATGCAACGAGCATCAAGGCACATTCTTAGACAAACAATCGAACAAATCATGCTGATTTATTACAGGTTGTTGTTGTTGTTGTTTGAAGTAAAAATAGAAACGAAAACAATTGTATATTCGATAGAAAAAGTTGCTGGTACGCTGTTGGTTGGTGGTGGTTGGTGATTAGTGGACAGTCACAAAAATAAAGCGTGAGAATATCTCAAAAATGACATTTATCAGGAAAATTACACTGTTGACAGTTTATTTTTGACCATTCACCGGCCATATTGTATTAGAAGCGCATCATTTTTTTACATTCAGTGTTGAGCTGGGGAATATTTTCCGAGATGAAAAATTTGACAAAACGTGTGAATGAACAATACAAATATAATATATTCCTGTTGATGAATGCCATTGCATCATTTTCCTCCCTGAAATATCCCGGAATGAATTTGGGCCGATACTTAATTTATTAGAGCAGGAGCTACCAGCTAGAATTTGATGTGCATTTTAAATCATTATAATGTTATTCAGAAACATATAAATGTCTATTCACCAAAAACTGAAATGCAATGGGAAAATTAATAAATTCAACTAATATGCATGGAAGTATATTTAATGAATACTGAACGTATAATTCATTGATAGTCAATTTTTTCGTCTATATAAGAAATGAAAATACAATTATATTTCACTATGATTATATTAGTACAGGGAAAACGGGAGGAGGAAGAAAATGTCAAGAAGAAGATCAAGATAATGAGAAGAAGCAAGGTTTTTCTTCCCACTGTGAATGTTCGGATGGTTTTGACCTTGGCATTATTACCTGAGATTTATTGTTTGTTAAATTAGTTATCTTATATTTGTAATCATTCTCTGGGGACTGGGGGGGCCTTGCGGTGCTCCGTTCGAACGATCGATACTCTCGATCTTTCATCCATTGCCTCAACTGGGGAACAATGATTTTATATCAAGTTTAGATGTTATTTGGAAAAAATTGGAAAAATAATATATATATATATATATATATATATATATATATATATATATATATATATATATATATATATATATGTATATATATATATACATATATATATATATATATATATATATATATATATATATATATATATATATATATATATATATATATATATATATGTATATATATATATATATACATGTATATATATATATATATATATATATATATATATATATATATATATATATATATATATATATATATAAATATATATATATATATATATATATATATACATATATATATATATATATATATATATATATATATATATATATATATATATATATATGAATGAATGGATATTAGGGTTTTAAGGCGCATCGACAGCGAGGTCATTTATATATATATATATATATATATATATATATATATATATATATATATATATATATATATATATATATATATATATACATATATATATATATATATATAAATATATATATATATATATATATATATATATATATATATATAAATAAACATATATATATATATATATATATATATATATATATATATATATATATATATATACATACATGTATGTATATATATATATATATATATATATATATATATATATATATATATATATATATATATATATATATATATATATATATATATATTGATAGATACATAGGCCTATATCCAACAGATTGAAGTCAGATTTCCTTCTCTGAGATCAAAAATGAAATTTGAATCGAATGTGAAGCATTGATGCAACTTATTTAAAAGACAGATCCCAAGTGGTTGAGGTCAAACACAGCAATTATTTCACGGGAAAACAAGATATTCATTTATCTGATTCAAAAAATATTGTATGTGAGGTCCCACAAGGGAGCATCTTGGGCCCGCTTCTTTTCCTGATATACATATACATACATATATATATATATATATATATATATATATATATATATATATATATATATATATATATATATATGTATATATATATATATATATGTATATATATATATATATATATATATATATATATATATATATATATATATATATATATATAATATATATATATATATATTAATGACCTGCCAAATATCATTTCCACAGCAGACTTGATACTCTTCGCAGATGACACAAATGTGGTGGTGAAATCCAAAAACGTTGAAGGTATAGAAAAAGTGACAAATCAAACCATCGCATTACTCAATAATTGGTTCTCTGTGAATAAATTGTACCTTAATCAGTCAAAAACGAAGCTAATTTTCTACGATACAGACAAAATACCTGATATAAAAATACTTAACGGAAACAGCGATACATACAAAAATTCTTGCCTATAAACTCACAACAGCTTGCTTTGCACTCAGAAATATGTCAAAGCTGACCGATTTGAAAACTTTAGTAACCGTATACCATGCTTATTTTCATTCAATTATGAGTTACGGTATTGAATTCTGGGGAAACGCCTCTGGAAGTGAGATAATATTTTTGATACAAAAAACTGCAGTACGGATAATTACCAAAAACAATTGGAGGACATGTATTCTACCTGATAAAAGAAGAACCAATCAAATCACATCGATTACAACTAATGATGACATGCCTAAAACTGATAATTTAGCATCGGGTAAAGTCAGTGATGAAATGTTGATCATGCCCAGTTGTGAGGAAAAATTTCAAGAACTCAAAATTATGACTGTGGCGTCCACGTATATATACAAAGTGCTCATGTTCATACATACCAATAAAACAGATTTCCCTCGCATTGATCATGAACATAATACTAGGAATAAACATCTCATCCACCTAAACAAACATAACCGTTCATTATACGGCAAAGGTCTTCAAATTTCAGGTAGTAAACTTTATAATATATACTCCCAATAAGTATTAAGATTCTATCATTGAATCAATTTAAATCACTCCTCAAGGAGCACCTCACAGTTAATAGTTTCTATTCTGTGCAAGAGTTCGTTGATGCTGGATTTCAGTAAATTCATATTACTCATTAATTTTACTTGTCTGTGTATTGACATATTCGGTAATTCATTTTTTTTTTTTTTTTTGAATATAATTCAACTGACTATCCATATTCTCTAGCTATCTATATCTATAATTAAGAGTGTCTACATATACAAGATCTATCTCAAATCCGTATTGATCAATCTGTAATCTTGTAATGTATCATTATTTGTTGAATAATTTGTTTTATATACTAGAATTATTAATTCGTTGATGTATTATGAACGATGGCTTACTGCCATACTCAAATGTGATGCCATTAATAAGTTATATTGTAAAATATGTAAATTGTGTACCGATTTCCTCAAAAGAGGGTTAAAGGAATAA
This sequence comes from Brachyptera risi, assembly GCA_964007535.1. NCBI lineage: Eukaryota > Metazoa > Arthropoda > Insecta > Plecoptera > Taeniopterygidae > Brachyptera > Brachyptera risi. Next base: position 16,394,152 of record OZ023329.1, on the reverse strand, counting down.
ACACTACTACTACTACTACTACTACTACTACTACTACTACTACTACTACTACTACTGCCTCCAGATCTCACTATTCAAATCAGTAGTGCCACAACGATACAGTTGATATATCATTTTATCGCGTTGGTGCACAGCCGTTCACACTCCTGAACTATGCTAATGTATACGCCATGTTGAAATAAAAATCGCCACAATTAATTTCAGACCATTTTGACCATAAATTTGCGAGTCAAATACGTATAAGTTGAGGATGTTTTGTTTTCAAGATTAATGGTGAATTTCAGTCCACTCATAAATCCTTCATTAATTTGTCAACGCGCCTTAAACCTCCTCTCCACACACATACACACACACAGACATACGCACACACACACACCAGTTGAAGAGTGATTAATAACATACAATATTCCACGCTCATTTGTAAGTCGAAGCCATCGAAAAAGCAGGTGAAAAATATATTTCTGGTTTTCGAAACAGGAAAGAAAAAGGTGAACAGATAATTATTTAGTTTTTTCATACTCTCTCTCCTTTCTGTTTCGATTGACAAGAAAGAGCGGTCGGAAGGTTGCTCGCTGTGCATTGTAAATTATCGCTGGTGATGAATAAATCATTCTCCACTTAAGGTAGTGTTGGTAACATCGTGTTCCAGATCGGTATACTGGAAGTCACATGTCATGCTCATGGTGAAGGAGCGCATCTATTCACGACATGATTTATGGTATACGTTGGTAATTAGATCACTGTTTCGAGTGCGCCATGTCAAGTATTATGCAGTCAGCTGTGCACGTTGCATGTGGATGGCTATGATGACGGTTGGTATGTGCGAAGTTACTGTCTACGTCTAATAGTTGGGGAGTACGAACGAGACGATGACTAATGGAAGCTTGAGAGCGGGAGTGAGAAATACAGATCAAACTCAAATGAATCTTCAGGTAAACGTTTTATAGTATTTTGTTTCATTTATTAACACATTAATTCATTGATTTATCTCATATGAGTGTATGTATCAGTTTTGATATATTTTCCTCACTCCCTTCAAATTATACATAATTATATATACATATATATATATATATATATATATATATATATATATATATATATATATATATATATATGAAATAAATGCTCGCTGTCTGAATGACCTCGCTAAATGACCTCGCTGTCGATGCGCCTTAAAACTCTAATATTCATTCATTCATATATACATACATATATACATATATATATATATATATATATATATATATATATATATATATATATATATATATATATATATATATATATATATATATGAATATATATATATATATATATATATATATATATATATATATATATATTTATTCTATCAAAACGAGGACTATCAAGTGACATATGTATTGTTGCCAATGCCACATTGGAATTATTCGAAGATGGATTGATTTGCGAGAGAAAGAAGCTATAATTGATTATATTTGATTGCATGAAACAAATTGAAATCATGATAAATCCAACATGAATGAGTAGGCCTATAGTGGAGAGTGATGATTGATGAGCGTAGCGAAGTCTCCATCCCACTCTTATAGGGCTTTGTCTGTGTGTTTTTTTTTTTTTTTTTTTTTTTTTTTTTTTTTTTTTTTTGTAAGCACTCCACATGTCGCAAGGGTTGACTGATCAACATGAAACTTTTTTTGTACACGCAAACTCATCCAACTTAGAACTGTATAGTTTTTGGGATGAATCGGTCGGACCGATTTTGAGAATCATCATCTCAAAGTTTCTAAAAACCCCATACGATTTGGCAGGGCGGAAAATGTTGAAAAATAAAATCTCTCCAAATGGGATGAAATTTCCTCTAAATGTGTATACATGGATTTTACACATTATTACGATTTTTTAAGCAATTCTGATCAGTCGTTTTGGATAAAAAAAATAAAATGACTGATAATATTCATAAAATATATCATAAAAATTATGACAGAATTAAGTTGTCGAGATTCACTGCTTTCTAGATTCAAGAGTTGACCAACAATGAAGTATTTTCTATATGCGTCAAGGTGTGTAGAATACCAGAGTCAATGAAGTGGCAAGAGTAGAACTTCTTTAACGACTTTTATAGCTTATTCAGATATCAAGGTGTGTAGAATACCAAAGTCGATAAAGTAGCAAGGGTAAAACTATTTCAAGGACTTTCATACCTTATTCAGATATCTCGCTCATCTTACAACGCATATTTCGCGTTTGACTAGTATAATAGAATAATGCAGTGTGACTAAAAATAGCAACATGATAACACCATGGAGAGGTCGGTGAATGATGATGTAACACAAGCGTTGTCATCGCAGGTATCTCAAATAAGCCAACTATGAAAAATACAAATTGAAGTACAAGTATGCCTTAATCATCTGAACTATTCAGTTATTTCGATTCGAACAAAATCGAGAACATTTTGCGTAGAATTCATGAAGAATATAATGCATAAAATGTTTTGTTTTTCGCAAAGTGATGGAATCGCCCTTGTGGTGCCTCATCCACGTGATCTCATATCTTTCATACATTAGCCTTTATTGGGGGGAACATTGATTATGAATCAAGTTTCTATAAACACAAATTATTGAAAGCCCGTAACTGAATTATAGTTCTAAGTTGACAATTTTATTAATATTATTTATATATCCCAAGGTAGTCGACACATAGTTGAGAATACAATGTTCTGATGAGAACAGGTCGGTCTAAGCACCTTGTATAGGTATATAGGAGGAATAGGATGCATGTTAAGCCACAAGCAGGACGTGCCCTCACAAATCAAACACCAAAAGGTTGTTTAATAAGCGGGGCGATGGTTTATCAATTACCAACGTACACAACGAGTATTAATTGACATGGCGACATCTACTTCCGACCAGTTGTCGCAGGCAGCCCCAGCCCAGGTGCACCAACAAAACATCCCCTCTTCGAAACTCATGCCTTTTCCACAATCTAATCAAGCAAGCCACATTATAGATTTCATTTCACCACGGATCTGAGCAGAAGTGTCAGCACGTAGAGTGCTGATGAAAATAGAGAAATGAATCTTTTCTATATTTTTCTATTTTCATGAGCCCGTGTGATTGAATAAGAAGTATATCAACCCCAAGATAATGTCATGCTCTTCAATTGATATGACGTTCTACTTCTGTGGATTCAACTTGTTTCAAAGTGATACATCAATGCAGTTCATCATATTATTGGTATGCATGGACGTATTGTCTTGAAAGTGACAGATTAAACAGAAATAGAATGTCGTATTAATTAAAAAGAACACAATTATTGGGGTTGATGAACTGTTTCCCAATCACACTTGTTTGTGAACATGGGAATAAATAGTAGAGAGATGAAATTCTCTATGTATATGAGCACCGTACACATGTGAGTGAGAGTGCAGAGATATATAAGATGCGATGAAGCGAAATATATGTTTGTGTGTGATAACTTTCGAACGGTGGAAGAGATCAAAGTTCTGAGACGGAGGAAGCACAGGTATTTGCAATACCTTCAAGATGGTATAAGTTGTAACTATTCGACTCATATCACATAACTGTCTAACGTATATGAGGGTTGCAAATGTGTTTTTTGTGAATGTATATTTCGTGCAGATGTGTCATTATGATGGTGATATCTCATATATCGTCCTAAAGTCATACAAGAACCAGGGAATATATATATATATATATATATATATATATATATATATATATATATATATATATATATATATATATATATATATATATATTCATATATATATATATATATATTCATATATATATATATATATATATATATATATATATATATATATATATACATATATATATATATATATATATATATATACAAATATATATATATATATATATATATATATATATATATATATATATATATATATATATTTATGGAAATAATAAATATTTCAGGGTAAACCCGTGTATATTTTGAATAAATTCATTTATTTAAGGAAATCTGACGTTGCAACTGAATTGCACCAGTCTTTATTAAAGGACAGACACAGTCACATTTTTTGAAAGGATTGATAAGCTCTCAAAAAACCACACAAACAATTAAAACAAATACATATTAGATACAAAAATAAGAACAAGGTCTAATGAACACGCTAAAAAAACTATTAAATATCAGAGTATATAGAAACCGTGAATCAATGCAATTGGACTTAATTAAAGGGATTCTTTTTTTTCAAATTATCGGGAATCAAAATTGCATTAAGAATATAAAAACGTGAAAATTAGAAATGAATTATCGTGAATAAAAACAAGGAAGAAGGAAATCAAGATCTGAACTATAAAAATGTTTGAATTGTATGAAGTTTTCTGAGAAGTAAAAAGGCACAAGATGCTAGTCATTTAATCTTCTCGACTGGCTACGTGTCATCGGTCTTGTTTGTTCGTGCACTGTTGATGTGGTCTGTGAAGATGTTCTTGATGTTGGTGTAACTAGGAATGGGGCCAACGCTGGCTTCCATGCGTTGGTTAAACGTTGGCTGTCGTCTCTTTCATTGATGGTATGCGGCCGTTTCTCTATCTCAATAGCCTCTCGAATGATGCGTGGATAGAGTCGCATCTCAGAGGCTATTGCTTTTGTATTGGCGAAATCTATAGAGTGGCCCAATGATTTGCAGTGTTGGGCCAAAGTGGAGTCTGCGTGACCCCATTTAACTGCAGACATATGTTCTTGTTTTCGGACGGAAAACTTTCTGCCCGTTTGCCCAATGTATGTTTGATTACATTCAGCACAGGGTATCTCATATACACCCTTTCCATCCAGTGGAACGAAGTCCTTCTATTCGGGCTTTTCAATAATTAGCCAATTTTTCGGTGGGTCGTGAAAATTGGCCTGATATTTTCTCCTCGAAGAATCTCAGCTATTCTGTCTGTGCATGGTTCCACGTACATAGGGAAGGAAGGCTACCGAACTGGACACTTTTATGCTGTTTTTGAAATCATCCTTTTCTACTTCAGTCTTGGGCATTCGAGAGAAAGCCTTGTCGATAACGTCCGATGGGAAACAGTTTCTTGTCAGAGCATCACGAAGATTTGAAAGTTCCGCATGAAGATGGTCTTTATCACTTATACATTTAGAGCGAGCTACCAGCGTGTTGGCTACAAAGGCGATTTGAGAAGGATAGTGATGTGATTTAAATTGGCGTTTAAGTAGCGATATGTATGTGTTTGTTTCCGGTGAACAGTGTGACCAAAAGTACCATCAGGTTTCTTCATCACCAACACGTCGAGAAACGGTAGTCTTTCGTTCTCTTCCAATTCATAAGTGAATTGAATACTAATGTGTTGACTATTCAGATGATGGAGGAAGTTGTTCAGCTCTACCAACCCATGCTGCCACACAGTGAATGTGTCGTCTGTGAATGATTTTTTACTGTTATATATGAGATATTATATATATATCTGAAAAAAAAAACATCAATTTGTAACCTATCGGCTTTTGCCATCTTGTAAACACAAAAACAAATTCACCATACTCAGCCCACACACAGAGTTTCATACTCTACGTGGGCTTCTTACAATTGTAACTTTCAAATTGTTAACTTCATACCTGTATTGTATTGATTGTGAGAATAAAATCAATTTTGAAATAAAAATAAATAAAAATGTATCGTCATTGGAGAGGCCAAATTATTGTTAAAACGACAACATATCGGTATCAGATTCGTGTTCCTGCACCTTTTCAAAGAAGTCAAATGACTCAGCATCTTGGTCACACTGTTCACCGGAAACAAACACATACAGATCGCTACTTAAACGCCAATTTAAATCACATCACTATCCTTCTCAAATCGCCTTTGTAGCCAACACGCTGGTAGCTCGCTCTAAATGTATAAGTGATAAAGACCATCTTCATGCGGAACTTTCAACTCTTCGTGATGCTCTGACAAGAAACTGTTTCCCATCGGACGTTATCGACAAGGCTTTCTCTCGAATGCCCAAGACTGAAGTAGAAAAGGATGATTTCAAAAACAGCATAAAAGTGTCCAGTTCGGTAGCCTTCCTTCCCTATGTACGTGGAACTATGCACAGACAGAATAGCTGAGATTCTTCGAGGAGAAAATATCAGGCCAATTTTCACGACCCACCGAAAAATTGGCTAATTATTGAAAAGCCCGAAGGACTTCGTTCCACTGGATGGAAAGGGTGTATATGAGATACCCTGTGCTGAATGTAATCAAACATACATTGGGCAAACGGGCAGAAAGTTTTCCGTCCGAAAACAAGAACATATGTCTGCAGTTAAATGGGGTCACGCAGACTCCACTTTGGCCCAACACTGCAAATCATTGGGCCACTCTATAGATTTCGCCAATACAAAAGCAATAGCCTCTGAGATGCGACTCTATCCACGCATCATTCGAGAGGCTATCGAGATAGAGAAACGGCCGCATACCATCAATGAAAGAGACGACAGCCAACGTTTAACCAACGCATGGAAGCCAGCGTTGGCCCCATTCCAAGTTCCACCAACATCAAGAACATCTTCACAGACCACATCAACAGTGCACGAACAAACAAGACCGATGACACGTAGCCAGTCGAGAAGATTAAATGACTAGCATCTTGTACCCTTTTACTTCTCAGAAAACTTCACACAATTCAAACATTTTTATAGTTCAGATCTTGATTTTCTTCTTCCTTGTTTTTATTCACGATAATTCATTTCTAATTTTCACGTTTTTATATTCTTAATGCAATTTTGATTCCCGATAATTTAAAAAAAAAATCCCTTCAATTAAGTCCAATTGCATTGATTCACGGTTTCTATATACTCTGATATTTAATAGTTTTTTTAGCGTGTTCATTAGACCTTGTTCTTATTTTTGTATCTAATATGTATTTGTTTTAATTGTTTGTGTGGTTTTTTGAGAGCTTATCAATCCTTTCAAAAAATGTGACTGTGTCTGTCCTTTGATAAAGACTGGTGCAATTCAGTTGAAACGTCTGATTTCCTTGAATAAATACATTCATTCGAAATATACACGGATTCACACTGAAATATTTATTATTCTCATAAATATATATATTATATATATATATAAATAAATATGTATAAAATATATATATATATATATATATATATACATATATATATATATATATATATATATATATATATATATATATATATACATATATATATATATATATAAAGATATAATCATATACATATATATATATATATATATATATATATATATATATATATATATATATATTTATACATATATATATTTGTATATATATATATATATATATATATATATATATATATATATATATATATATATATGTATATATATATATATATATATATATATATATATATATATATATATATATATATATATATGTATATATATATATATATATATATATATATATATATATATATATATATATATACCGGCACAGTAGCTGAGTGGTTAGCGCACTTGCTCCGTGTGATCCGGGAGGTGAAGAGGCATATAGGACCCGGTTCGATCCCCGCTACCGTCCATCTTTTCAGAGGTTTTTCGTTGTTTCCTTCTGTAGTCTACGCTAATGCCGGGATGATTCCCACAATATAGTTCATGACCGCTTCCTTCCCACAATTCTTCTCATTACCCATAAAACCTTCATATCATCATCCCGTCATCTCATTAATTATTCATCCGACGACAATAGATCTCAGTCATCATTACAGTGTGTCGTTAAAACTCAATATATATATATATATATATATATATATATATATATATATATATATATAAAAACACACACACACTAATACTTCATCAAACTATACTTCCAATGCACCTTCAATACTGTATATGGACAATTACTCGACTGAGACGAGTCCCCGAGTGGTAAATACACCAAAACCATCATTCAGGAGACCAGTGTTCCAGAGTGACCATCTTGCGATGGTCGACCATCCTGACATGGGTTCTCGTGGTTTTCCTGTCGTTCAGGTCAATAATGAAATCGTTCCTCAACAACAGGCCACGACCGACTTCTTCTCACTATCCAAAAACACATAATGAAATAACGTAATAACCTTCATGAAATAACCTTTCATTTCATGATCCAACATCTCACATACCATGCATCGACGCCAATAGATCGTATTCATCAGTGGAGTGTGTCATCAAACACAATATAAATGGAAACTATGAATAAATGATGAATAAATACGGTCACTTACATATAGGATGAAAATTGTAAGTCAAACGTCTAATCACGGTCGTCGCTTCGCACATGGCTGGCATCTCGAGATGAAGCAGTTATCTGCAATATGCTGTTACCGACGTTATATTGCGCTTCATATATAGCAGACCCGCCTTACAGCTTCAACAGTGAGAGATGAAATTAACAGATTAACATATGTTAATGTGTGTACGTTTAATACGCCGTGTGGTAGACCTCGAAGTAACGTGTAGCGTGTATAGTTATCTGTCTAAAAGCAGCTTGGTGGGATGAATATACCCAACTACAATAATATCAACCCTAGAGAACATATACTATATATTTTCTGTTCGAGGTTCTGTATTCATGTATCGACATAGATATGACTAAACGATCAGCAGTTTATAGGTTATGAATTGACACTGCAAATGTTTACATGAAGTTTGTTATTCACCTCAACGTCTGACATCAGCTATATCAACGGAATAGCTCCGCATCTGGTAGTGAATCGTATAAAATAACACAAATTATTTCATATTGATGTCATCAAAGCAACATTTGGACCCGTTTCATACAATTTATTGCACAATTCCAAATTTTTCTTCTCCCATCAGCGATGTGTCTGCGCACACCAAACTTTGAAACCATTGTCTAGACAGAACTCGTATTTTGTTGAGATATATCTCCGATCGCCCGTCTCTCCCATCTCTCCCCATAGGCGGTCTGGAGTGTCGAACCGTCAGTATTCAAGTATTGACGGTCTGCTTGACCGTCTCCCCTATTCTATACCACTGAAATACGGGGTTTCGATCCGTCTCCGATAGAGCAAGATATGCATGTGCATCAGCCGGAGTTGTGTCATTAAAATTCTCTTTAAAGTTTATTATTAGACGACAAGTTGCGAGAGTATTGAAATAAATTGTTGCCAGTCGCTATAAAGTATTAAGTGACGATAAAAGTTCTCATGCGCAAGCTGAAAGTTACATGAATATATTTTGGTATACATTTAAGAGGCGAGATGAAATGGAGATTGCAACAGAAGATGGGTTTTTAGTTGGGAAATGTTCCAATTATTCTTATCATTTCTCACAGATTCAAAACTTGATACAAAGAAACGTTTGCATGCACTTCTTGAAACGTTTTCATGAGCAAAAACAGAAGAGCAAATATACGTGAGCAACGATGGATCAACAACTCCTGAAATCTGATGTAAATTTGTCATGAAATCTTCTTGAAATCCCTTGAATCTTATTGAAATCCCTAGAAATCATCTTGAAATCCTGTGAAAACTCCCTACAATCCGTTGAGATCTGGAATCAGGTGTACACCAAATTTATCAATTGTTTAACCCTCGGTGAGCACGTAGCTATTCACACAGTATTTCTCATGTCATACATTGAAGTATTCTTTGTTGAAGATATCTCTCATAAATCGGTGAAAACAGTAGACTATACTCACTCAAGTAAACGTCGAGAATCACAATAACTCGATTCAATATATAATTTCAACTTTATTCACCACGCAAAACCTGGAGATCCAACCATTCACCCTCATGTATCCTATAGCAGTAGAGAAAATCTGCATGCTGAGACGTGTGGCCGAGTGGTTACTGGTTAATACAGTGAACCGTCATTCAGGAGACCGGGTTTCGATTCTCAACATGGTCGACTATCTTGACAGTTTTATTTTCGAAGTTCCTCTCAATCGTTCAAGTCAATACCGGGATGGTTCCTTAACAACAGGCCACGATTGACTCATTCCCATCACTATCTAAACAATACCTGATGAAATAATCTTCCCAACATTGCATATATCATTCACCGACGCCAATAGATCGTAGTCATCAGTACAGTGCGTCGTCAAACCCAATATGAATATAGAGTATGCATCAGGAATCATATGGGTTCAAAGCTAAAATCCAAGCTATTCTACACAGGAAGTGATAATAGAATGCGCTTCTAAATCTCAATATGGAATGCGGAAGGTTGCCAAAGTTTAGTCAACAATGTACTATTCCAATAAATACCATTGTTGGAAATATGTGCGCGCTTCATTACGTGACTTCTCTATAGTTCCACTTTTCAACACCACCAGCCTGAAACCAAAAGCTGCAACTTTTTTCTGACAATAAAACAAATATGAATGAATAAGAAGATTCAGAATCAGAGTGCCTAATAAAGTGTTAAGTACCGGAGTGAAAGGTTAACAAGCAGCCAATCAAACAGCTTCCTTTCCGATCCAATTATTTAATTCCAATCAGCAGATGATTGATCTCTGTTGGGCCGTGGCACGCCCTGCACATGCGCAGACCATCTGTCAACACCTCCACGAGTCCACGGCCACGCTGATGCTTCGGGTCCGATAGCGCGACATGATTGACAGGCGCGGGCATCCGGGGAGCAGGAGAAAGAGAGAGAGAAAGAGAGAGAGAGAGAGAGAGAGAGAGAGAGAACGAGACAACGAAGGAGAGAGAGAGAGAAAACGAAGGAGCAAAAGTGAAAGAGAGAGTGATAAAGAGAGAGAGAGAGATTGCTATGGGAGGAGTAACTTGTGCATGTGATGGGCTGTAATCCTCCTAGGTCGGCTACCTATCCTTGTATTCACCAAATAAGAAGGCCGTCAACAAACTAAACAACTGTAAGAACTTTGCTGCATCTCACGCAGCAGTCGCAATACTCACAATATATCTGGTCTGAGAAAGCATCAGAATGCTACACCTGTATACCAATATGATGATATTTGAGTTTGTTATGTTGTCAGACGACCTTCCTATTTCGTGGATACAAGTATACTATGTGTATGATTGGGGACATGAAGTACTTGGGGTAAATCAGAGCTGAGCGGGAAGATAATATTACAAGCATTACGTCACTCATTCATTACGTCATCAAAGCTATTCATTATGTCTTCCATCAGTGTTGAAGGAATTGTGAAATATGGTGAGAGAAAAAGAACGTTTGAAAACTCCGCAGAAAAAAGAGGGAGGAAAAAGAGAAAATAATCAGAGTATCCTAACCGAAGATCAAACGTAGAATACTGATTATGGAATCATACGATCAATCTCCATTACAAGTATAAGCATGAAGAGGTAGGATCGTTCGGACATGGGAAAACAAGTACGATTCCACATCGAAAAAAATAATCGATTGTTTTATAATGCAACAAATTCAGAGACTATATAATATATACGCCGAACGATTCAATGAAATTGCATGGAAGAAAAGGAATTGGCTGTCTATATCTTAATTCGTATTGGCATTACTAGTTTCATAAGTTCAATTAGCCTATCTGATTCGTCTGCTTCTGATATCTTTCCGAAGTACTGTTCAGCATAATAACAATCGGTCAATTGTGGTATATACTTTTTTTATATCGATTGCGATCCAACTATACTGTTTTCTCAGTTTGGATACCAATCATTGTTTATAACTGGTGATACATTTTTGATGAGAAGTAAATACGACATAATTGAAGGAAGATGAACTATACTAGGCCTACTAGCGGACAAGAAATAGAGAGATAATACAAATAGAAAATGTGAGAAAATTACAAGAACAAATATGTAATTTCAAATTATTATTATCATTAATATCACTATTAATCGGACTACTTCATCTATTTTTGTGTCCAGTGGTTAACATGATATAGAATAAATTACAATTCACATTAGAATCTGAGGATGAGGCCATAACGACAAAAATAGAACTGCGAGGTCAGGTATGTGAGCATCTGCTCTTCCACCCAACTTTATAGGACTATAGGCCTATACAGGATACTAAAGAGGATTGAATTAAATGAACTATAATTCTATAATTGAAAAATGAAACAGAACAAAAAAGTAGACAGATTGGAATTAAATGATTTCACATAACACATGTTTTTTTTTTAATTGTCGTTGAATTTTGCTTCGCTGAAAGTGCAATACGTTATACGTTATTATAAGTTATCAACTACACATGATAAATTGTAATGACTTTCAACAATAAACAAGGGAGGTAATTCTCTCATCTTCAACCAATGTCAATACTATCTGAGGTAGCAGTCAAACAGTTCTCTAAATACTCCACCTCTATATCGGTCCGAAGCTCGTCCCGATCGACCGTCTCCCCTATGCAACAGTCCCAACACACGGGGGTGTCGAGCCGCCAGGAGCTGGTCGAACTGATGGAAGCTTTATGGACAATGATTGCTGATAGCGTGTTGAGTGATTCAAGAACATGTAGTTGGATTGCGTCATTTCATAAAAGGTGATACGAGTGATTGTGTTCCCAGCGGAGAGAAGATGGGTAATTATGCAATGTGTGATCTGTCGAATGGAATATTTGTGAAGATGTATCGTGTAAGTTGGCGATAGTTATAGATGGTCATAAAGCGTTGAATGTTGGCGGTTGTGTGATCAATAGATGTATATAGTTAATAACTTTTGATATCGTTATCACTGTTCAGCAGATGGGAGTATTCACAATCATAAGATTACGATCATATGGATCTGAATAAACATGTAGTATAAGAAATTAATAACAAAATATCAATGGGCTTACTGTAGATGCCTCCGATTTGTTCAATATTTGTATTTGTATTTTTTTTCTGATTCCATCTTGTATTCTTGTTTAGATCCAATTTTACCGGTTTGCGATTTGTTTTCTATTAATTTCTTCTTCTAATCTTGTTCACTTTTCATTCTACTTCTTCGATATTTTTCAAATGAATGAATGTATATATATATATATATATATATATATATATATATATATATATATATATATATATATATATATATATATATATATCATTGGTCTATTCTGATGAAAACAATGTGCCAGCTACGGAGAACAAAACTGTCACTAATCATGCAGTCACTATACAGAGCAACCCTCGCGTATTCCAGTGGTCAAAGTATCATATTTATATCTTGTCAGAAAGTCTATATATGAACTAGTCGAAGATAGCAGCTTGAGCTAGAACATATAGCAGCAGTTCCCGCCAAGCACATATAATTACCACGTGGGCGACGTTAGAGCAGATCGGCTCTCGGATTTAATAGCAGGGATGAGCGATATCACGTCAATAAAATAATAAAGCACATTAATCTGAAAGAGGTCAATGGAAAGTCCCACTCGGCCGGTGGATTATAACAATGGGATTGACGATAATTCTGAGGAACATAGATGGGATGGATTGTTTACATAGCGGCACTCATGATTAGATTGTTGGTTAATTGTTTAACGACCCCAAAAGAGGGAGGGGGGAGGGCGGAGTGTGGGAAGAAGTCGAGTTGTATGGCATTGTTATCACATCCCTGAATCACTGTCCCTGAAAATATTGATATCGACAGTTGTGATCATTTATTGGAAACTCTGATAGTATTCAATCCGCAGAATATGGAAACGAAGCAAGAAGTTTCAGTGATCGAACTTGAAAAGTATACTAGATGTCTCGATATGATATTACAGTTGCTCGATACAAATAAACGTAGAACAAGTTATGAGCGCATGTTGGTCGATTCAGCAAAATATTAATTTCCCAATCATATTAGTGATATTAGGGATCGGTTGAAAATAGAAAGTTTTGAAAATAAGATGAGTACGGCAAGACTGAGATGGTATGGACATACGCGAAGAATGGAACCGGAAGTTATACCCAGAAAAGAATCTAGAAGTACAGCTGGAAGACCAAGGGGAAGATGGAGCCGTGATGAGAAGAGGTGTATGAGAGGATGTGCAAGAGAAAAGATTGTGGGAAGAACGGAAAGCATGGGGAATATTAGTAGAGATGGGAGAAGAAAGTGAAGAAGAGGATGAAGATGATGAAAAGGATGAAAGCTGACATTATTTGAGTCACTAGCTAGATGATGGCGTTTAACTTCCTCCGAACTGACTTGTTGGAACCGGGCAATCAATATAAATTTCATCATTTTTCTATATTGACAACTTTCGAAAGGTATGGCACATAAAATTCAGCTGTTCTTATGTGGTGATATTTGTATCCGAATCAAATAATTCAAATATACATCACTTTGAACATGATTTGCAAATATCTTCATTCTCATATGGAATTTTCATTTTAATATCGATAATTCACACCCTTCGGTGGTATCATCACCCTTAAAATGACAATCTGCAGGATCAACTATCGACGAGGGAACTGAGTCTCATGAGGAGTGAAGATGGCGACCACGTGCAGCACCCAACAATGAAATGGACTAACACGGCGGAACTAGCCGAACTTGCCCGAAGGCAGCCACCCAACAATACTTTAATGGTACCACCGTGTCAACAAGAAAGCCAGGTAGTTGATGTAAGTTGCCACGCGGTAAAAGGGGGGTATAAAACGGTACTCCTTCAGAAAAGTGAAACCAAAATGCGTGAAAGTGCATCTGTCGGTTACATTCAATGGGTATTGTTGTACGAAAAGTAAGAATGTAAGGAGTGGATGGCTAAATTGTGGGTCAAAATACTCTTAAATGTGTCAATAGGGTGGGTGAGGTATAAATATAATAGCATAACTGCTCTTTTCAAGAGGTTTCATAGAATCGTGTTTTGGCCTGCATAGCTCGACCCATCTAGCGAGATATCATCACCTGAACGGACTGAGTGGGTACGAAATTTGTCACGGAGTTGTGAATGTTTGTAAGATGCCGGTCACAAAGATGAAACCATTTTGATAAACTTGTCTGAATTATAAGCGGACGACGGCAGATTTATTAACAGTATTTACAACAGTTTAGAGCGGGCAGGCTCTCGAGACGATCTCAACAGTCCGCATAGTCAATCAAGCGCCGCCGGGTTCAGTACACTTATTATTTTCTTCTTCATTTCATTCTACGTTTATTATCACTGTATTTTTTCATTCCATTGACGCTCGGTTGGATTTTTTTTTTAGATTTCATTTTTCGCATTCTTATTATTCATTTTTTCTCATTCCATTTCACGCTCATTTTTTAAATTTTTTTTCATGTCATTTTATTTTCTTATTTTTCCATCATTGCATTTTAAGGTTATTTCTTACGTATTTTAACAACACTATCTGCACTGACGTAAGCCTGGATGATTTCTTTGAAAACACAATGACGGAAAAGTATGGGTGAGAGATCAAAGCTCACATGACTATAGAGCAGGTGCACCGCACGCTGCTTTCGATATTCACAACTGTCACTTCAACATTGTTCAGTGAAAAATCGGGCGACAAAATGATTGAAAAAAATATATTTATATCATATATATATATATATATATATATATATATATATATATATATATATATATATATATATATATATATATATATATATATATATATATATATATATATATATATATAATTATAATACATACATATAGTCCATTGGAAGCATGTGATTCAGAAATGTCCCCGTTCTATCACATGCCCAATGGATGAGCTCATCTTAGCATATTAGCATAGTAGACACGTATTAAACAGCGAGTAAGAAAAAAACAGGGAAAACCAAAAAATATCATTCAATCAACAATACTGCAAATTCAAAATGCACTGGATGAAAGTGTTTAATACTGGTTTTGAATTGTGAGAACAATAACAGGGGAGGACTTTCAAATATAGAAAATATTCATGATATTTAACTAAGAGCTGCGGTGAAAAGGTAATAGGTAGGAAATGAAAGCAAATATATTGAGTTCAAAAAAGTATGAATGATGCAGTTAATATAAGGCGGTCTCATCAATGGCTTCAACAGTCTATCCGGTGTAAAGGACTGAATGGGAATCATTATGTTGAAAGGCTGAGTCGATAGATACGTTAATTCACATCCTTGTTTTCGTTACGACACAATTCTGTTTAAAAGAATCGGCAAGAAAAGCATATTTCAATGGCTATTATATGATAGAATAACAGGAAATACATCAATTAGCGCTGTTATGCTTTGATCTCCACGCGTAACTAAAAGTTAATTGCAAGTGTATTGATTAATGACAATCGCTTCCTCCGTTGGACACCTCAATCCTCCCCTAAACAACTGTATGCCCGGGTCAGACGATACCTCATGGCCACAGACCTCCCCAGGACCACAGTCAGACGCCATTAGCAACCACTGACTCAGACGTGTGGCCGAGTGGTTAATACACTGAACCGTCATTCAGGAGACTGGCGTTCGATTCCCGTCATGGTCGACCATCATAACAGGGGACTTTTCGTGTGGTTTCCCTCTGTGAAACAACCATTAGGAATATCCAAAAGATCTATTTCTGAGTAATCCAATATTTTTATTTTCATTTTGTCAGGATAGAATACGGCGTGAACATATAATATATATGACAATGTATCGTGGGGCCTATTGCCGGTGCGTATTGTGGTAAATCAGTCGAGCACAGCTGAACTGCATTGCCGACCGATCCCCAGAGGAAGTGACATCGACGTTTCAACAATGAAAGTGTAAGGTGAAGACTTTACCGAGAGTATTGCCAGGTCGACACCACCGTACGTCGATATAACTAGATGTACGACACGGTCGATCGATCCCTCAGTCAACACTCGAGGAACGATATGCTACCAAAGCATACACAAAGATGGTCTAATTGAAAGTGGCTATTATGATAACAAAAGATTCGGGTTCCGGCGTAGCAACCTCACAGGCATTCTGATGTAGCCTTTTTTTGTTTGTCTTCTCTGGAACATGTATTTAATTAAGTTCGTTGGTTTAATAATGGGCAAAAAATAAAGAAAAAGTTAAAGGTGTTATAAATAAACTGAAAAACTCTTCTCGGAATTGATACTGGAGTTGTCGAGCTGGATTTGTATGTCTATATACAAGTAAGAGCATGTACAAGTATAAAAATGGAAGCAATAGAACACAAAATATAAAAGTAGGCCTACTGTCGACGATCCAAAAGACAGTCAGGTATAAGGTAAACTTGTTCGAATAAAGTGGTGATTGAATTATATTGAAACGATATTGTATTGTAATCACCAGCAGGTCTACTCGACATTTTTACCAAAGTGAAAATTGAGTTTAAAAACATTAAATAATGGCGAAATTTGAATATAGCTGTTCATTGTCCATGGACTTGGCAGTTTACCTTTCACGGTTTGTTAAATAAGTCAAAGTAATTCTAATTGACTATTATTTGCTTAACGACCCCACCAAAAGCTACGTTATACAGGGTACGAATCAGCGGGTGACAATGTAACTAGGAAGTGATGATAAGTGAAAAGACATTTATAATAGTATATGCCCTTATGCGGGACTCGAACCCACGCCCAACAGTTTCTTAAGCGCTACCTTATGACTGAGCGGGTGGCTTCAAATAATTGATTATCATTTTCCAAGTGGATATATTGCTTTTATGGTGCCCCTCCAGAATAAGCCTACCTTCTCCTTTTGCCCAACAACGATTTCGTGTAAGTTTTCTAATCAAATATGAAATATGAATCTACATTTCACAAAGAGCTGATTCCAGACTCAGTCCAATCGAATTTGTTTTCGACGAATGAAAGTCGACTAACCCCTCTGCCTCTGCCTTCGTTAGTCCATATCTACCAATTTAGTCACGAATTCATTTCGATCAATAACCATTACCAGAAGTTGAGCTATATACTAAGTCATAGTTAGTCTGACAGCCAACTGTTTATTGTGAAATACGACCGGACGTAACCCAACAACATGTGGGCGAAACAGGGTGGTTTATTGAAGGGCTAGTTCCAACCACGCCAAGCAATAACCCCTCACCTTGAGTCTTCAATGGGCTCACAAACGAGAAGCCAAAATACACTTTCACCATTCTCAAACAACTTCCTCTTAATGACATCACCCTGAAAAGTGAAAAGCATGCGATTGAGATGCGACAATAAATCAATCAAGGTGTACTGAGAGGCAAGGTCGAGGTATTGTCAGGCTGTAAGGGTAGCACGTCCGAGGTCATGTTTTGAGAGGGAGAGGGGGTGAGAGGTGTTAAGTAAGGGTCAGTGACTTATGAACAGAGAAGTGACAATTGTTGTAGTTGTGGAGGATTCAGTTGAATTACAGGATAATAGCTGTAGAAACGGACATATAATGTCCAAGAAGGCAGTAATAGACAAGATACCGATGAATGATAAACTCGAAAAGATAGACGTCTCTGTTACGTTTCTGTTTGTGTTGCCATTCTAATTTGTATTTTGATTTGATGGTAAGATCGCCCTTGTGATGCCCCGTTCAATCGATCTAAACTCCCTAAACTTAAATTCTTTTCTTTCATGGGGAAACAATGACTTTGTGTCCAGTTTTCGATGGTGATTACAGAAAAAAAATCGAATTGATGTTTTTGATAGTGCTTTTGAGAATAAATTCCCTTGAATCATTTTTCTCGATTTTGTTTTGACTAAATGATTTATCTTTTCATTGGTGATGATCACTCCACCTCAACTTTATTACTCTTGGGGTGGTATCCGTGACACAGTATGCACTACTCCTTATTAAAGTAAAAATATAATGTTCGCGCTTCACTTTATTGTTTGTCTTCCATTTATTCTTCATTTGGAAACTGAAAGACTTCATTTGCGGCGGAGAAGTATTGACACAGACAGCGCAGATCTGGTGAGTAAGTTCAGAGTTTTCAAATAATTGAAATGTGGTGGTAAGATCGCCTTCCAGTGTGGTGCCCCGTCCAAACGATCCTACATGTCATCCATATAGCTATAATCGGGAACAATGATTTTGCATCAAGTTTCGATGTTATTAAAACAAAATGAAGAAAAAAAGTAGATTTGTATCATTAATTTGTCTTGGATTGGTGAATGTTTGGATGTATATTTGATTACCAAATTCATCCGTGCAATCATCAATTTCTTTTCATTTTTCGTGATAATTTTTTTTCGGATTCTTCCCAAGTATGACCATTTTTCTTCAGTTTATAATCCCTTGGACTTCTCCAAACAATGTCCAAACGTGCAGTCTGTCATTTTGTCAACTCCGAATAACTGCCCGTCAATTGCAACTCCCAGAAGGGCAAATCGGTGTTACTGAACTTTGGAAGGTCAAGTCAAAATCTCGAAAAACTTTAAATCATGGCCCATTCTTTTCGTAGTTCTGAGTGTCATTACCAATTTTCAGGGATGTTTTGAACAATGCTTCACATCACTAACGTACAAGGTTAGCCTTTGCGACACAATCGTGTCCCCATGTCCCCCACTGCTCAACGGGTGCTCAACAAATCAGAACACACAGCACGAAGAATCATCAGAAGGTATATTCTGTAAAAATCACATCACATTGAAAACGTTACGAAGTAATAATTAAGAATATCACCGGGTAAGTATTTATAAATTACCATTTCTTCTGAATGTCACTGGAATTCACCGATTATAGTGTCATAATAGTGAATCGTGAATATGTGTGAGGTAGTAAATGTCAACTGGTGTACAATAGTGGGCAGAGTTTGGGGCAACTTTGTTGTTTCCCAAGGTTTCTACTTCAAGGTTCGGGGGGACGAACAATGGTGAAATCAAAGACAGTAATAAACGTCATATGAGTCAAGTGAGATATTTTGTATGTTTGCGAATGTTTCCCACTGTTAAATGGGTAGTTAGTTGGGATAATGTCCTTCTTCAGTAGCATACTAAATCAACATAATGGCAATATGGTCGACCTTCGCCTTTTGCTTTCAGATACATGTTATACCTCGTTTTTATTATTATTTCAATGTAGTTTATTGACCGGTATAGTGTTGAACTGTTCAGGGAATGATACGGCGGTCTCGGTATCCACTTGAAAGACTGTGAAGAGGAGCACTGAAAACCTCTGTCAGGATGGTCGACCATAGCGGGAATCGAAGCCCAGTCTTCTGAATGACGGTTGATCGCGGAAGCGAGTGATGTACCTGTATCACCCCTATGTGATTGAAGATCTTGACCAAGTTGGATGAGCGAAGACGAAAATGTCATTACGAATACGAGGGCAAAAACGTGAAATTTTATGAAGCAGTATTTCCATCTACAAAATAAATTAGAACAAATATATTTCATTTAAATCTAGATCAGTTGGGAGACAATCAGCGACATAAAATCAGTGACAGATATTTAGAAAATGACCAAATATACCAAACCAAGGGTAACAAATAACCAGGGAATAACCAAGCGCTGAAAGATCTATTTAAAAAATGTCAAAATATATTTGTGTAAACTCGAGATGATATTGCTCACAAAGTATCAATTGAGTGATCGAATGATTGATTGATAATGTTTGCTTGACGACCCCATCGACAGCTGTGCTATATGGGGGGGACGAATGAGCAGGTGATTGATTGATATTGTTCGCTTGACGACCCCATCGACAGCTGGGCTATACGGGGGTACGAATGAGCAGGTGATTGATTGATATTGTTCGCTTGACGACCCCATCGACAGCTGGGCTATACGGGGGTACGAATGAGCAGGTGATTGATTGATATTGTTCGCTTGACGACCCCATCGACAGCTGGGCTATACGGGGGTACGAATGAGCAGGTGATTGATTGATAATGTTTGCTTGACGACCCCATCGACAGCTGTGCTATATGGGGGGGACGAATGAGCAGGTGATTGATTGATATTGTTCGCTTGACGACCCCATCGACAGCTGGGCTATACGGGGGTACGAATGAGCAGGTGATTATGAAACAATGACGTGATGATAATTGAAAAGACGCTTACAAAAACCCATGCCTTTACGGGACTCGACCCACGCCCTACGGCCACTCCAGTTTTTGAAGCGGTGCTTCAACTGACTGAGCTACCGAGGGCGGCTGCAAAGTATCAGTACATGTACATGCGAGGGTTAAACAACTGATACATTTGGTGTACACCTGATTTCAGATCTCAATCAGGATTTCACGGGATGTCAAGAAAATTTCAAGGGATTTCAGGAAGGTTTCATGACAAGTGTACACCAGATTTCAAGAGTTGCTAATCCCTCGGGTACATGTCACAATAGTTTCAGTTTTGAAGATCTTTCATCCATAGCCTTCATTGGGGAATAATCATTTTGTAAGTTTCGATGTTATAATTTTTTTCTAGAGACTGAAACAAATGCCAGCGACGTCATTGGGCTTTCTAAGTGCATTGGGAATAGGAAATGCATGCAGGTAGTCTTGAGATATGCACAGCAACGCCTAAAAGAAAACACTTGCCATATTCTCGCCAATCTCAACAGTCCAGCCCTGGCCCTGAGCAAGTTGCCGATTCGCGAGCATCGACAGGTCGACACTCCCGATCGATAACGCTGTACGTTAGGGGAGACGGTCGATCGGGATGGTCTGGTCGGAGTGCGAGACCACGAAGGGCGAGATCTCGCAAGGAGGAGTTGATGTAGTGGATTATGCAATGCCAAATAATGATATTCATTTCACTCAATCATGGAGAGAAAGTAATCGCTTCACAGCTCGGTCAGGTCGAAAACTTATAGAACATATTATTCACTTTTACTGACACTTGATTGATTATTGTTGCTAAACGACCCCATCAACAGCTGGGTTATTCGGGGGTACGAATGAGAAGGTGATTATAAATGTATGAAGTGACGATTAGTGAGAGGACATTCACAAAACCCATGCCTTTAGCAAACCCAAGCCTAAAATGGTGACAATTCAGTTTCTAAAGCGGTGCCTCAGCTGACTGAACAACGAAGATGCAGTAAAATCGAGTTTTCACTTCACTCATCCAATAATTATGAATAACAAATATTGAATCCTGTATATTATGTTCACTTCATTTATGTTGGTATTGCTTTCCTGTTCTCCTGTTTTAAAAAAGAGAAAGTATAACAAGATTTATAAATTGAATTGGAATTGAATATAGGAGCAACTGATGGTTAAGCAACTAGTAAATTTGGTGTGTAGGCCTACCTAATTCCGTATTCCAAGAGATTTCACGGAGATTTCACGGGATTTCAAGATAATTACAAGGGATTTCCAGAAGAATGCAATGGATTTCATGCAGATTTCCTGACAAGTGTATACACCAGATTCCATGAGATGTTAGCCCCTCGGGAGCAACGTGTTAACTTTATTGTTGGGAATAATATATCTAACAATGAAGTGAACAATGACGAAAGCACTTAGCAGTGTATGTCACATGCCACAGAGATACAGTTAGTCGTGGGCTGCGCATTGAGTGAGATACAACATCAACTGAGCGCTGGAATATCGCGTTATTTACACACATATCCCTACTGGTGCGGTGTTAAAACTTCTCGCAGGTAATTTACGAGTGCAGACGTAAGGCACTGGACGGTAGTTTTACGAGTTATACGGGCTGTAACAATCAACGACGCGTCATTGTAAATCATAACTGCTCTGGACGATAGTGCAACGAGAGTGCGCACGCAGAGAGGTGAGATATGGCTGCATTAGGGCGGCTGCGAGGAGCAACCGTTATCATGGCATTGCGCTGGTGAACTATTGGACATTGACAATAACTGGAGAGTATTATTATTGTCATTATCATTAGTATTATTATTACCACTAATACTCTGACTCTTATTATGATCATGATATTATTATGTGGAAAGTCGGTTGTTGGAAGTTATGGGAAAACGCTAGAACAATGCAGCGTACAGGGATGAACGTGTCGGCGTTGTTTTTCAAAAATGTTCGAAGGGAACTGATGATATATCACTGAAATGTGTGGAAGAGTGGACCATATTGTACATCAATCAATCACAATTTCGAAAAATGAAATCGAGAGAACAATCCCGAATTTTTCAATATATACATTTATTTTTGACAACAATGGAAGGCCTATAATTCATCTGTAACATCTCTCCGGAACATTGTTGTAATTTGTTTATCTTCCATCCATTTCTTATTCATTTTTGCTTTAATTATTTCCAATGATTTTGTATCAAGTTTCGATGTTATTAAAAAAAAAAAAAAAAAATATTTCCATCATTTGGCTCTTTCTTCACATTTTTTGCATATGGTTTCATTTCCACTTTCTCACTTCGTCATGGCATGCCCATACTCTTTCCCAGATTTCCGACCAGTTCAATTACATTTCACTTCAATTTTTGAATCATTTTATTATTGATTCTTATAAATAATATAATATAAATAGTATAAGTAATATGAAATTATGAGTTCAAAATAATTATGAATGGAACACTGATAAATAATCAAAATAATAATGATAATATAGGGTATAATGAATCAATATAATAATAGGCCTATATAGCAAGAAAAAATAATATGAAGTATATTGACAACAATCACATAGACGACAATCGATAACATCACATATCTGATCTCTATGAGGTTCTACAGCAGTTTCCTGTCACTCCACCATGTTCAGATGAGCGACAGCGAAATCTTCCATCCCACTCTTATGGAGCTTTTTATATGTGTGTCTTCATTTATTTCTTTGTGACTGATCTAGATGGAACTTTTTCTGTTCACGCAGACTCATCCAACTCAAATCAAACTTTGGGTCGAATCGGTTGGACCAATTTTTGAGAAAGAATGTCTCAACATTTCAAAAAACAGCATCATATTGGGCTAGATGGGAAAATATGAGAAATGAAATATCTAGAGAATATTTCAAATTTTCGCTGAATAAGAACACAAATGAATGCCACATATAGGGCCTATAATTACAAATTTGTATGCAATTCGGACCAACTATTCTTAAGAAAATAATATGATACTGGTTCTTATATGAAAAAGAAAGAGCAAAAAAGCGAAAGAAAGAAAAAGCAAAAAGAAAGAGATATCGCCGAGAATCACGGCTTTCTACATTCGATAGTTACCGAATGAGGTATGAAATGCATATTTGCCGAAGTGTGTATAATTTTCGATCATACTTCATAGTGTTCATCTCGCTCATCCAGCAACGCATTTGCTGCGTTTGCCTAGTGAAGCAAGATTAAGAGATATTATGGGATGAAAACCGGAAGATCGTTAAACCATTGACTTGAAATACTCTGATATAAATCCATGGTTAAACTGTGATGATCACGCCAACATGATAAATGTCACCGCGCGATCACAATTACACTCAGTCATCTGTTTAATGCATTTTCTTCTTCTTCTTCTTCTCTAATTAACAACACACTCACTTGAACACTATTATCATTTATTAAAGAAATTATTAACATTTTCCTGTGCACTTGATATCAACTGTAATAATATCGTCCATTATTATCAATAAAGAGTTCAGACTTGATTAGGAATGCAATCAAATTTTATTCCACAGCAATAAATTACTATACAGAGATAAAAAAAAACGATAGATATATAAAAGCGATTAAATAGTGAACTATATATATAGATCAATTATAGACAATGATAATTTTAACGATATGAACGCAATATATTGCACATACTTGTTATGGACACTATATTCATCAATATATGAAAAAAATGGTATCGTCCTCAACTAGAATTGAGAGATGCAGATGTTATATGTTCAAAATAGGTCCTCAAGTCCTGTTCAGGCCGATATTAATAATGATGAAGTTAAGAATATATAATCTTCTGATATAATATTCATTTATGTTTTTTTTTTGATCCTGGCATCTGTATGGGAAGGAACCGATACAAATCATGCAGAATAGGATTGTTTGAAACTGTCATTCAGGAGACCAGGCTTCGATTTCCGCCGGGGTCGATCATCATGATAGAAGTTTCTCGTGGTTTTCCTATATCGCTTCTGGTCAATACTTGGATGGTTCAACAGGTCCCGATCGATTCCTCCCCACTATCCAGAAACACATAATAGAATAACCTTTCATCTCATCATCCCATCATCTCACATATTATTCACCGCCGACATTAGATCGTAGTCATCAGTAGAGTGTGTCGTTAAACCCAATATAAATGAATAAATGAATGAGGATTGTTCGAGGCAATAGCGTGAACTGGGAGGATGAAGAAGAGATACCAATAATGTTGAAGAAATAGTCGTTGATACTAATACTATAGGCCTACAGATAGAGCCCGTTCATCCTCAAACTCCTCGTTATTTATTGACCCAAATGGAGGTATTGGGTGAGTTGCACGGTTAGGTTAAGAATAATGCCTCCGTTTAGGTTTGACCACTGGGTTATGGGCATTGCGCTGACCTTACATGTCTCAATAACAACCAGATGTGTTCAAGTTATGTGTCACTCATGTTGGTTGAAAATCATCAATCTCAAAATTCAGTGCCATGATTTTGGTACACAAAAATTATATATGAATTATATATAATTGATATATAAGCACAGAATATTGAATTAATCAAAAGTGTATGTACACTCGTGACCTCATATCAAGTATTCAATTAGGAAACGTTGAAATGAATACTGAAGAAAATGTACAGCCACCAAACGCACTAGAACTGGCGGACAAGGTTGCATATAATATATTAAATTGAGTTATGTGAAATGTGGTGGAAAATTCAGAAAGTTGTTTCGATTTGAACAAATTAATCTATATTCTGAGTGAAATATTTTATATAACTGCAAGTGTGAACAGTTCTGCCCTGGCTCTCGACTTGCAAAGTGGCCTGCCACAATATAGCCTATGAATAAGAATAATAGATATGAATTCATATATATATATATATATATATATATATATATATATATATATATATATATATATATATATATATATATAAATATATATATATATATATATATATATATATATATATATATATATATATATATATATATACATATATATATATATATATATATATATATATATATATATATATATATATATATATATATATATATATATATATATATATATATACACATACGTACACATATATATATATATATATATATATATATATATATATATGTGTGTGTGTGTGTGTGTGTGTGTGTGTGTGTGTGTGTGTGTGTGTGTGAGTGATATGGTATATAGAGTGTGAACCTATAGCTGCATGAAGCACAGCGATGGAACAGCCCGATAAGCCGAAGTCAGCCGAACACAGTGTGTAATCTGAACGCACAATAAACACGTCAATAAAACGGAGTGTCTGGCATGGGTCATGAGTTCGAGCCCGGCAAGAAGGCAATGCCCCAATTGAAATGCAATGTTAGAGACCAATTAACATGCAAGAGCAAGTTTTATGACAATAAACCAATCGGACAATAGGGAACTGCATCTGCATGCACAGTTAGATGCGGTGGCGATAAGTGGGGCCAAAATCTGACTTGCTTTTATTTTACGTTTTATACATTTCTACAGAAACACCGGGTGGAGAAAAAAAACTATCGAAGTAATATATCAACAAGTCCTAAAGTTTCAATTAAACTTGTCGTTTTTTCGTTTTGAATTTTATTTGAAATTCGTCGGTAACTCTGCATATAAGCTAATTGAACATCACATTGGTAATCCAGGTAGCCTATATGTACATATGCATACAACCAGTATGATCTGAGAGGTCACATGCAAGCGTGTATAAGCTTTCACGCCGTGAACTCTCACGATCGTAGATGACAGAATGTACCTTGTTTGATGCTGTTACTCAAGATATGAGCAAGGTTTATGCCAATAAAGAACATGGAAGGGATACACTGTTACCGAACTGGGCGAGGGATTGCCCACACAAGAGAACGACTGGAAGTCTGCACGCTAGGAAATCTGACACACTACATTTGCTAGGGTCTACAATTATTCATTTGGAGAACTATAGGTTCTTAGGGTGACAAAATGCAGAATATCGACAAGACAAGCGCCATGTATAATCGTCAAGAGATATATAACCACTATAACCAGAATCTATGTGCATTTTTGCTCATTGTTTTTACATGATCATGTTGATATTTTAGCAATGGAGACAATTAATGAGGCGGTAACATCGCCCTTGTGGTGCTTTGTTCAAACGATTCTAAGCTTCCATCTTTTGCCTTCATAGGGTGACAATAGCTGTTTTAGGGTGACAAATGTTAGATGTTGATAGAAGCAACATAGGCTATATATATATATATATATATATATATATATATATATATATATATATATATATATATATATATATATATATATATATATATATATATATATAAATATATATATATATATATATATATATATATATATATATATATATATATATATATATATATATATATATATGTTAACGCCGGTCTTTTGAGACCAGCTAGCTCGTTTTCCCTAGTTTGTCATTTGAACATGAAATCATTCGTTCACGTCATGGAATGTTGTTTATACATTGCAAACCGTGTTTCTAGTCGACCTTCCTTTCTCATTGCTGGTTGGCTGGTGGGTTGTCACGCGATGTGCTGCATCCAATCACAGCTCGCCATTCTCGCGTTGCCTGAACCCGTCAGGCCTCGCAGCTCAGTTCTTGTCCATACTCGATTGAGATCGGACGTCTCTTAGTCGCTCGTCAAGTGGGTGAATTCGCTCATATTCTCGACCAGCTCTTGTTGTGTGAGCATCTCCCGTCCTTCTCTACTTTGTTAGAGTTCGGACGTACTGTACATTATTTCGCATGTACGCAGTTGTTTCTCTATTTTTCGTTCTTCTTGAGTCGTTAATAGGACCTCTTTCCATACTTTCTTGTTTCTAATTCTTCACATTGTTTTGGTCTTTATCATTTACGAATTTGGGGTTTTGTTTTCTCTCAAGCTTTTGTTTCTTGTTTATTCGAATGGTGTGCGGGGACACCACTCAGGTTTGATCTATTTTGTTTCGCTTTCTATTTATTCTTTGATTTGGTCAATAACAACGTCAAGTCGACGTAGTTCAAATACGTATCGTTTTGGGGTGAGGCATAATCCGAGTTTGGATTATGCTCGCCTGATTATTAATGCCAAGTCGGCATCCGAATACAGTCCACTGGTCTCTCATCGCCATCTCTAAGATCGGCGGTAACATTTTGGTCCCTGTGAGCCAAAGATTATTTTTGGTTCCAATTTCTCGTCATTCGTGAGGCGGAATCCATTTCCGGATTCTAATTTCGTTCTCTTGTTGGAATCCATTTGTGAATTCCATTCTTCTCACCACGCGGAGTCCATCTCCGGATTCCAATTGCTTTTACTTGTTGGAATCCATTTGTGGATTCCTTTCTTTGCACCACGCGGAGTCCACCTCCGGATTCTACAGTCATTCGTGGCAGCACCCGCGATCAGGCATTGCATGGGTGACTTCTTTGTCCTCCGCACTGAATCGGCTTCCACATAATTGGGTTTCCACGGCGCAATAATTTATTCTGTTTGTGTTTGCGAGTTATTATCAACAATTGTTTTAACTTGTTCTATAGACATTCATTTCTTGAATTATCTTGCGTTGTTCCTTTTTTGTGCATTTCGGCCGTATTTTCTCCGTGAGTAATTCATTTCACAAGTCTTCGATACTTGTGCTGGCTTCTTGGTTTTGCTTTGTGAATATTCATCCACAACAATGGCTTCAAAGATGGAGAAACAACAATCATTGTTCAAAGCCAAACGTGAGCGAATATTCACAGCGCTACAACGCTCGTATGATGCTTTCAAAATGCTTGAGAGTGACGATGCTTCGTCTTACAAATCTCGTTTCGACAAGCTTGACGTTTTGGAAGCCAACTTTGAAGGCATTCAAAACGAAATAATGGCATTGAATGCTCAACTTGACAACAGTGACGATGCATTACCGGTCGACGCTGTTGAAGCAAGCTTTGAGGAAATGCTGTATGCGACTCGTAAGCTGTATCTCGACGCCGTTGCCGCGGCGACGCCCAAGCCGCCTCCGCCGCCAAATCAAAATGGTTTTCAAGCCATCTCATTGCCGACAATTGCGTTGCCGGCATTCTCTGGTGATATTACTCGATGGACGGAATACTATTCGCTATTTAAATCTCTCGTCGACGAGAACAACGACCTGAATCAAGTTCAGAAATTCCACTATTTGAGGACCACCCTCAAAGACAACGCCTTGTCTGTCGTCTCCGGGTTTCCGATTACGGAAGCCAATTATTCTGTGGCATTGGATGCTCTTGTCAGTCGGTATCATAACCCTCGGTTGTTAGCCACCACGTATGTTCAACAGGTTTTAGAATTTACGCCTCTCAAAACCAATTCACATTCTGGGCTGCAATCATTTCTGAAAGTTCACAAAACTTCGGTCGAAGCGTTGAAAGCTCTGAATATCGAAGATTTGTCAGATTTTCTGCTTTTCACGTTAGCACTGACAAATCTCGACACATCAACGCGCAAGGCTTTCGAACAGAAACATTCTTCGCACAGCACTCCTAGCTACGCGTCGTTGATCAAATTCATTGAAGAGCAGTCCAGGACGATGGAATTGTGTGGTCTCGACAAACAAGCAGCTAGCTCTTCAAAACCTATTCCTCCTTCCACAAAGCGAATCAATTCATTGTTAGTTGCGAATCCTCCGCCCGTCAGCTTTAAATCTCGCGAGCAGAGCAAATCAGCAAGCTCGACCACGAAACAATCTTCGTGTCCAGTCTGCAAAGGGGAGCATACTCTATACTCGTGTTCCGTATTTCGGCAACAGTCCGTTGACGACAAATACAACACGTTACGTCGCCTACAACGCTGCTTCAACTGCATGGGCGCTCATCTCAGACCGCAATGCACCTCTAAGAGTGTTTGCGGTACTTGTCAAAGTAACAAACATCATTCGCTGTTACACACTGCACGAATCAACCCCTTGACTCGTGACACAATAGCAAACGAAGTCTCTTCTCCTCCGGAGACCACCTCGCCTCATCCTCAAACTCTCGCTTGTCAAGTCAAGACAAGCAAGCCAGTGCTACCCACAGCTCTGTTGGGCACTGTTCGCGCCTTGATCCGCGACTCTCACGGTCAACTGCAACCTATCCGTGCGGTTATCGACTGTGGTTCACAAATCTCTGTTCTCACTCACTCGTTCCTTCAGAAGCTAGGATTGAAAATCAATCCTTGTCATTCCGAACTCTCTGGTATTGGTCACGTTAGTGCTCGGGTAATCGGGACTGTTCAATGCAGCATCGCTTCCCGGTTCACCCCTGCAACCTCTCTCAGCGTACAAGCCTACGTTATGCCTGCGATAGCGAGTCAACTTCCAACCACCACCGTTCCGCTTGAGGTGTTTGAACGTTATCGCTGTCTCTCTCTTGCCGACGACCGCTTTCATGTGCCCGATCAGATCGACTTTTTGATCGGCGCCGATTTATACCCTGATATTCTTGAAAAGTCAGGTGATATTGTGATGAGTGGCAGTCCATCTGCCATAAACACGGTCTTCGGCTGGGTGGTTTTGGGTCCTATTCGGTGTTTGGATGCCGAGTTCCAGCCTCCGCTCTCTCTGCTTGCTTGCACTGGTTCTCCATTGGATCGTACTCTTCGATTGTTTTGGGAATCGGAAGAAGTTTCACGTCCTCTTCAAGTTGATCCGGACGATGAACTTTGTGAGGAGCATTTTCTATCTACGCACTCACGGAACCCTTCCGGACGCTATTCGGTAGCACTCCCTTTCAAGAACACATCCTCTCCTCTCGGATATAATCGTGAGGCCGCCCTCCAGAATTATTTGAGTCTGGAGCGGCGACTGAAACGCAATCCTCAGCATGATGCTGCGTATCAAGCATTCATGCAAGACTATATTCAATCGAACCACATGCAACTTGCAAGCACCTCTTCGAACTACGTGATTCCGCATCATTGTGTGCACAAGATTACCAGCTCCAGCACGAAGCTGAGAGTGGTATTTAACGCCTCTTCTCCAGATGAGAGAGGCGCCTCTTTGAATCAGCTGTTACTCAGTGGTCCCAAGCTTCAGAGCGAACTCCCGGGCGTTTTAACCCGATTTCGTTCTCATCCCATCGCAATTTGTGCTGACATTCGTCAGATGTATCGTCAGATTCTGGTCCAACCATCTGACCGCAAATATCAGCACATATTTTGGCGACCCAATGCAGACTCTCCAGTAAAAGAATATGAGCTCAACACGGTCACATATGGGCTCGTACCGTCAGCTTTTCTTGCTCAACGAGTGCTGAAGCAGCTCGTGCACGACGAAGGGGCTCCTTTCCCCAATGCTTCGCGTGCTTTGATATCTCACATCTACGTGGATGACATCGTGTCTGGCGCAGCAGACGTCGCTCAAGCTCGCATTCTTCAATCGGAATTACAGGCTATTCTAGCTAGTGGAGGTTTCGAACTCCGAAAGTGGGCCAGTAACCTCCCAGAAGCATTGAGTGCACTTCCGGAGGATCATCTAGAGACTCCAGTCGTGTTTTCGGATGACGATCAGGGCATCAAGATCCTTGGTCTGTTCTGGGATCCCCGATCGGATGATTTCTCATTCCACACCTTACCATTCGAAGGCGTGGTAACGAAGCGCACGGTCTTGTCGTACATTGCGCGCATTTTTGATCCTTTGGGATTCCTCACCCCGCTCGTATGCTGGATGAAGATTTTTCTTCAGCAACTTTGGTTATCGCGGGTGCAGTGGGACGACGTTTTACCACCACTTCTTGCTCAAAGGTGGTTGGACGCGGTAGCCGAGATCTGTCTTCTCTCGAACTTCCGAGTTCCACGCGCATTTCCTGCTTCACAAGGCATACATCGACTTGTAGGCTTTTGTGATGCCTCCGAGAAGGCCTACGCTGCGATACTTTACCTTCACACAACGAATCATGCAACTTCGCATATTAGTTTGTTGCGAGCAAGGAGTAAAGTTTCCCCGGTCAAACCCTTGACCATCCCTAAGCTTGAACTCTCTGCTGCTTTGCTTCTAACGCGTGTGCTGAAAGATACTCTTCCCTCACTCAGCACTCTTGTCGTGGAGTCAGTAACCCTCTACACTGATTCGACTATTGTGCTCGCGTGGCTTGCCACCCCTCCACATCGACTGAAGACATTCGTCGCCAACCGAGTAGTGGAGATACTCGACAACTCCACTCCTACCAATTGGGCACACGTGGATTCCGAAGAAAATCCCGCTGACTGCGCTTCTCGTGGAATACTGCCTTCTCAGCTCATGGAATACCCGTTGTACCTCTCGGGTCCTTCTTTTCTCAGGAGTCCCCATGCTCTGTGGCCTATCTCTGTGCCTTCCACTGATTTATTGTCTGAATTGCCAGACATTAAGCCTTCCATGGTCACTTTGGCCACAACGGTCAAAGTAGATCCTCTCCTGGTGAATTTTCGAAAGTTTTCCACACTTCTCAAAGCACAACGGGTCTTTGGGTATGTAGTTCGATTTGCCCGTCTCTTATTGGCGAAACGATCCAAGATTCTCCCTCCTACGGGTTCTTTAAAACCTGTGGAGCTGCAAGACGCTCTTGAACTGATAATAAGAGTCACTCAAAACCACTTTTATGCAACCGAGATCAGCCAACTTGCCAAACAGGGACAGGTTTCATCCCGGATCGCTTCGCTGAAACCTTTTCTCGAACCCTCGGGCTTACTCAAGGTGGGCGGAAGATTGCGTCACTCTTCTCTTCCTGAAGAGGCTCGGTACCCAATCCTACTCCCCAAAGAAGCTCACCTCGCATCTCTCATTTGCGATGCCTTCCACCGAACATCGCTACATTCCGGCCCGAGAACGGTACAGGCGCTGATACAGCAGCGTTACTGGATCGTTTCTCTGCGCGGTTTGTTGCGACAGCGTATACACCAGTGCATTACTTGCCACAAGTTTCGCGCAAAGCCTATGCAGCCTCCAATGGCAGATTTGCCTCCTTCACGTGTTCAAGCTTCTCGCGCTTTCTGCCATGTTGGAACTGATTTTGCTGGCCCTTTCCAGGTCAAATCCAGTAATCGTCGTAAGGCACCCATCACCAAGGGTTATCTGTGCATTTTCGTTTGCATGTCCACAAAAGCGGCGCACCTAGAAACGGTGTCCGAGCTATCCACGGACGCCTTTTTGGCTTGCCTAGATCGGTTTCTCTCCAGACGAGGACTCCCGTCGCACATTTACTCCGATTGTGGGAGAAACTATGTGGGTGCTGCGCGACATCTGCGCGAGGTTTATGATTTTCTATCTCAAGCTGAAACCTCCGTCTTTGACCATCTTTCTAAACGTGAAATAGCTTGGCACTTCAACCCTCCGCAAGCTCCCAACTTTGGAGGACTCTGGGAGGCCGGTGTAAAATCGGCGAAATCCCTGCTCTACCGTCTAATAGGGGACACACCTCACACCTTTGAGGAGTACGCCACCCTATTCTCCCGCATTGAGGCCGTCCTCAACAGTCGACCTCTCTGCGCCCTCTCATCTGACCCTGCCGAAAGCTACGACTTTCTAACTCCCGGACACTTTCTGATCGGCACCGCTTTGTTAGCTCCACCTGAACAAACGGTGCCAGGAAACCACTCGCATCCTGATCGTTGGGTACGATTGCGCCAACTGCACCAGGCCTTTTGGACGCGTTGGTCGTCGGAGTACTTGAATACGCAGATGCAACGCCGTAAATGGGTTCGGGGCTGTCCCAACCTGGCTGTCGGGGATGTGGTATTTTTCCACGATGCCACAAGCAATCCTTTGGCCTGGCCAATCGGCAGAGTGGTCGAGACTCACCCCGGGCTAGACGGCACCGTTCGGGTCGTCTCTGTTCGCACCTCAACCGGTACTTATAAGCGCCCGGTGAATAAACTGGTGTCACTCCCGACTTCCGAATAGTCGAGTTGATATTACTTCGTGTATTCTTTCTGTTCAAAGCACGCATTGGTGCTTTGATCATTTCTTCATGTTAACTTTC
>OZ023329.1:16316023-16358523 GCA_964007535.1 Brachyptera risi | reverse complement strand
TTTCGGCATCCAGTTTATGTAGATTGTATTATTCGGAAAGAAAAACCAATTTATATTCAAATTATCATAGAATTGCTACCTTAACTCTTTTGAGAGAAAATTACTATAATTATGTGATTATTTTGTCATTTGTATATTAAACTATTAATTTGATATAAACATGTATGTGAGATTGAAATGAAGTATTTTGGATCGACGTTTCGGGACTGCGTCATCTGTCATGTCACGTGATCGACAAGAAAAGCGAGTAGTCGCCTAAAAGAAGGCGTGATGTGTGAATAATATCATCATGTAGCACTTATTAACATAAAGTGTGGAATATTCAGATTCCCATTGGAATTGAACGTATGAAATATTGAATAGGTTGTGACTTGTTGGCCTATTAAACTGAGAAAAATCCATTGCAGAGATATATCATTATTGGCCCTAGCATTGTAGCTACACATATGATATGGTTGACAATTCCGACATCTCTTCACTAATCATAGGCCTGATTGACGATGATAACAATCAAACAACATACCAACGTAAAGGACTTAATTTTTTGGGTCCACACAGTTACTGAATTGAATACCAATTCATCATTTGATTGAATGCAGTGTGAATTATAATTTACATGAAAAACTGAATGATCAAGTATGTATTCTAAATGGTGTGAGGTCGCCCTTGTGGTGCCCTGTCCGAACGATCCTACCTTGACATGATCAGCTTCAATCGGTTACATTGCAATACAACAAATGTATATATATTATCCAATGTAATACCAATCCAAGTCGATGTTATACAATATATATATATAATGCGTCAGCAACTGCTGTTATTTAGTAACATTCTATCCTAACGGTAACCATGGTAACCTACAACAATGGCACACCACGCGTGTGACACAACATGAAGACTCGGATACAAAAGGTCTAATCGTCACTTGATGCATTATGTACAACTTTACAACTGCATCAGCATCTGAATGCAACAAGTCGTCAAACAAGTTAACAAGACATAGATCGTCTGACAGCAGAAATGCAGTACTTCAATTATGATCTATTATAACGACATTAATTAATGTGTTTATTATATTTTATTCCTTAATTGGATCATACCGCGCGATGTACATCTTCAATTTATATCATAAGAATAACGAAAATGAATTAAGATATTATTTAGCTTGGTAATTATCCTATATGCTGTCAGTATGGCGCTTATTTATCAGTCAGTACTAATGGAGTTTAAACATGCTATTTCGTGGTAATATCGGGGTAATGTCGTGGTGATATCGTGCCAATATGGTAATGTCGATGGGGACATTTTCAAACCCCATTTGCAGAATAAATTGAAATTAAGAAAATACAATTAAAGAAAGGTTGTGAGTTGAGGTGGGCATTTTTTCAACTGAACGAATTAATAAATTAATCGATTATCCCCAAGAACAAAATTAATTGAAGGATTCGGTTGAAACTTTCCGGGAAAGATATCATTTCGAGAAATATCTCAATATCCCTAGGATAAAAATATCGCCGGATTAAATATATACTTCAAATCATCATTTGAAAAATTATCCATTGGAAAAATATTCAATAATGGATCGTTAAGCATGGTGAAAAATGAAAATGAAAGTTTCATGTATTGCAAACGATTTTATGGGATAAATAATTAACAATAACAAATAAGTCATTTCTACGTAGCTGCAAACATAATTGAATGTATTGAATCTTGCAAATCTCCAGGTGTACAGATATGTCCGCAATCTTTGCATGCTTCATAAAGACTCGACATGAAACCACTCATTACATTCTTTATGGACCTCCGCGTCTATTTTTAGATGACGCGATGTATATTACAATATTACAGACAATTACCTATTTCAGAGAAGAAGTGGACCAATAAAATGAATAATTTCTATATTTGGTGTGAGATAAAACTGTTGTTTGTATGTTGGTACTAATGAGCAATTAAACTCCGTTTTATTGTGCAGTACTTTCATTATGTACGCCATGATGAAGTCAAGGTGACTAAACGTTAAGAAAAACCAAGTTATAATAAAGTATAGATCAATAGGCTCCAATAAATATGGGCTATATTTTTAAAATATATCGTATGAGAATAAATACAATTATTGATGATGAAATGCATTGGTATTCAAGAAAATCCTCCGACCATTTATGAATATATATATATATATAAATATATTAGTATAAATGAATGAGGATTGAAAAATGGGAACAACAACCAAATATGTAATCATCATGGATTTGTCTATGAATAATGAATATTAATCAAATGACACCTCATCAAGCCGTGTTTCGTAAGGAGCCCATGCAGACGCTATCCACCGCATCCAGCGCGTTGTCCCCATCAACCATCCTTCAACCATCGACCGCAATCAATTACTCCCGCCTAGTAGGAAAACCAATCCTTTCGACTGTCTCATATGTTAATTTGTCACAGGGCATAAGCCTCAGCTCGACTCGCTGCCCGGGCGCATGCGCACAGCGATCAATCATAGCGCGTCGCAGTCAAACGCTCGGCATCACCAGGTCAACAGGTCAACATGATGTTTACATTATCTGCGGTTGGTATACCTGTATCCACGCAAGAAGATGGGTCATCTACCAATGTAACAAACACGAATAGAAACATTACTATTATATGGTTGGTGACTTTTCAGGGCGGGATTTACAATTAGAAACACAACTACATAATTGAGAAGAATTGAATCGTTGGAGGATATAACAACCCTGAAACTGGATAATCATGACGACGATATTTATTTTCTCAATTTTAGAGGAAACTAGAAATCATCATCTCAATTTCGGTAATTGGAATAAATTTTTTTATCCTCCGGATACCACGAGTCGTGACGTAGGCATTACCGATTATGTACAGAAACGGAAACAGAATCGAGTGATGTCCACGTCACGACTCAGAAAAATGGCCGGGAAATACATTCAATGTGCATTCTGAATTGGAGATGATTTCTAGTTTTCTCTAAAATCAGATAAATAAATATCGTCAATATTCGATAGAATCCAGTTTCAGGGTTGTGATGTTCTTCAAATAACAGAGTTCATCTATAATCGAAAACTGAGACGAGTGGCCAAGTGGTTAACACACTGAACCGCTATTGAAGAGCCAGGAGTTCGATTCCCGCCATGGTTGACCATCCTGACAGAGGGTTCTCGTGGTTTACCTCTGTCGTTTAGATTCGTACTGGGATGATTCCTACACAACAGACCACGACCGACTCCTTCCCACAATCTGAGATCACCTAGAATACAATAACCTCCCATCTCATCATCTCACCATCTCATATATCATTCACCGACGCCAATCCATGGTACTCATCAGTACAGTGCGTCGTTAAACCCAATATGAATAAACGCAATAAATGCAGTTACATTTCTTGTCCAGCTATTCAGTTGGTAGCCCACCTCCTTGTAACGTGGCAACAAGTATAAAATGTTGATGTTCACAGGGCTCTGGGTTCGGAAACAATGCGGCCATCGAGAGAAGAAAACCTATTAATATGTTAATCAGTTTGACAGTTAGTAATAGGGTATCGTGATTAACCTATGATAGTCATATCATACCGTACACGTTCCAAGAGCTGGTAACCTATACTAGACATATAATCGCTCACAAAAACCTTCCAAATCATAGCTTCACAGCATTGGCAGTGATAATAATATAATATAATATATAACTGTACCCATTGGAACCTTGTGTCAAGTTATAAAATGCATCAGTTAAGAATGGTGGAATATATATATATATATATATATATATATATATATATATATATATATATATATATGAATGTTTATATATATATATATATATATATATATATATATATATATATATATATATATATATATATATATATACATATATATATATATATATATATATATATATATATATATACATATATATATATATATATATATATATATATATATATATATATATATATATATTTTTTTTTTTAATTTTTATTATTATCCACACATTAAAATTTCAATCTAAATATTTCACATCTTCAATTCCCACAGAGCCAATAATAAAATGTATGCTTGATTGCGAGATTATACAGTATAAAAGGTAATATAAATCATTATAAATTGTGTATCATACAGTGTACAAAAATGGTGAACAATTCAGGAACACTGCAAGAGCTGAGGGTTCAACGTCCAATGCTTCAATGCATACCTCAATATTATACCTATATTCAAGAAAAATTATAGAACTAAACCTGAAAATTATAGACCAATCTCGCTTTTGTCTCATTTAGCAAAAATTTCAGAAAAATGCATCAAAATTAGACTGAATTCTTCTCTAAAAAAATTCTACATACTATCTCCAAATCAGTTTGGATTTCGATCACGCCTTAGTACAGATGACGCAATATACAAAATCACCAGTAACATTTATGAATCATTTATTAATGATGGAGACTTCGCTACGCTCATCAATAAAATAGAATACTTCAATGGATCAACAAACAATATTGATACATAAAATAGTGAGCGTGTATAGGCCTATAATCCGGTGAGTTTTGAGAGCATGATTTCAGATAGCATAGAAAGCCTCTTATTGGTCCAACATTGAAAAACCGTATTTTAATGGTTTTCGTATTTGCCATTCGGTGTGTGACCAATTTGTTGTATGGTTCTGTATTGTCATAATTATTTTAAACGATGCTTTTGAAAAATGACCATAAAAATGTCACTGGAACAGAATTAAGTGGTCATTTAGTCAACGTTTCCCGGCAAATATGCTATATTCATTCTCTATAATTACTCTGAACTGTTAAGCCGGAATTGATCGGACAGTAAAAAGATGGTATTCTTCACTTAGGCCTATAATTGTTTCTATTTGTATTTCTTGCATGGATGTGGGCCAATTCAGCGTATCTATTTCTGTGGTGCATAAACAATAATATAAGTCATGAAAGAACACATTAATTTCAATCGAGTAATAGTGTTTTAGGTCTAGAAGTGTATTATTTAACGAGCGGAAGAGCTATGAGCCTTGGCTCAACAATCAGAGTCATGTATGATGTAACAAAGGCAATGCAGTCTGCCACAGGAGTCCATATCAAAGCTAGCTCTAGGTCAAACCGAAAACCTTAGTCAAAAATACTGTGCAGAAAATAATTCTCATTTTCCATACCTACTTCACATTCTCATGACGAATACGCGAATAATAATTAGATATCCCATTTTTAATAATATATTATTACTTTATAATTTTATGACTTATTTATATAAGTGCAGCAACTGACTATACCCATACATATTGTGTAATATACAAAAATTGAACAAAATTGAATAAAATATCCTGAAAAGAATGCATCCTAATTTGACCCCATATTAAATTACACCAATAGGAACGCAACAACAAGCTCAATAAGGAGGGTGGTTGCATATGGTACTATATGAATATGCCTAGATATAATTATTGCCATGCGTTCAGTTCATGAAGACTCTGGTCTCAAGAGAAAAAAGGGTTGCGAGAGTGACAAGACTTGAATGTCGATTGGATTACATTGAGACAGAAGACTAACTAAGAGTGAGATAACAAATCAACACAAAATGTGGCTATCAAAGTGAATATAGAGACATTCGCTACTGAATACAATATGACAACAATACAATATAATGACAATACAATATGACAACAAAACAATATAATGACAATACAACGTGACAACAATACATTATAAAAATAAGCCACTAAAATAGTTCGGTAATGATATGTATATTTCTAAATAGTTCATGTATATATATATATATATATATATATATATATATATATATATATATATATATGTAAGTTTATATATATATATATATATATATATATATATATATATATATATATATATATATATATATATATATATATATATATATATATATATATATATATGTAAGTTTATATGTATATATATATGTATCAGTTGAAACAAGAATATCGTCGAGGCTGGACTCAACCGAATAGCAGTATGAAATCAGGTATGCCAACGGTATAAATGAATAAATAATAATAGTTGATGTTTTATAAAGAAAAAAACACAGAATCATCCGCTTTTGTGTGAGTCTAAAGCGTTTCGTTTACCGTGCTGGCGGGTGGTACGACTGGCAATCATCTCCATCAGTTGGAAACGTTCTGATTTCTGTCAGTCAAAGTCAAGAATCATCCCCATTGTGTCTGCCATGTTTGCATTCTTTTGTGTTCCTCAAGTTTCCCATCATCTTCCGGGCGTGTTACTTCTCATTGGGGGGAAATCGAGGGGAAACGTGTGCATCTTCGGCAGGTTTATTCGCCAAATCAGCATCCGTTTTGAAGAGGGTTGGTTGGTATTAGTTGGGTACATAACAGGACCTCCCTTCACTTTTCGAAGGGAGTGGAGGTAATCTAAAACACGATTTAATATCAATTATTTCTGGGTTAGGAGGACAGGTAAAATATCGGTGAAGATGAAGCTATAGCATCGATCTGAGAAATTTCCCGAATTATCAAAAACCACAATGGTATTAAACATCGTCTCATAATTACCTGAACTATGAACATGTCTGGAGAATAAAGAGTAAAAAAACAGTGAAAAGTATAAATATAAAAATATAGCAGTAAACATCAACAACAATGCATATAATTTCACATGCGATAATAACATACTTCTTATTTTATTGTAAGATTGTTCGCAGATTGCAAAAGGAAGATATAAATTAAACGATAGGAAAAATAAACAGAGGTAAATCAATTGCATAAATAAAAATAATAAAAACTTAATGACAGTGATTATTATTGCGAAGGTGGTAATTTTAGTAGTATTTAATTTCTCCAAGACTGGATATAACAATTTTTGTAAAAATTACAATATTTCACAAACGAGTTTTTTTTATATATGTATATAGGCCTACGCAGCAACATATAAATTACTGTAACGATAACATCGTACGTATTTTCTTTAACTTTGTCTTATAGTGAGTGTTAAAATAGAGAATTATCTCTCTCTCTCTCTCGCTCTCGTTCGAATTCCTCGGAGGTGAACCAGTCAGGCGCATCGCACAGGAGCGCATCTTGCAAGCCGAGCTGGGAACAATGCACACGTATGCTAATCCAGCCTCTCATTACGCACCTACCACACATGCCCGACAACCACTTGTGGAATGCTCGGACAGTTCACGGTACGACTAATTACTCGCAATTATACAGGCTCGGCGAGAGATGATGGACAACACAATACGTTCGGGATGAATGGATGAATTTTAATCCCAGTCAGAAGTGCAGGTAAAGTTTAGTACATTTGACAATAATCCTTTTATTGTTGATGTACATAGAAACTGGTTCTCAAGCTATTTAATAAATGTATTTTTTGTATTTTTCATCCAATACATGTACATTATTGCATTCTTTTTAATAATAATGATAATTGTATTACACACATTAAACCACGCTTATGTTTAGGTTTAGAATATTCGAATTTATGTTTTGATATCACGTAACGGAATACAACAGTAAGAGTGCACCTAGAATTAAAATCGAACTCATATGCTATAAAATAGAGATTACATTGGAAAGCAATAACATTTTATTTAATGTGAACCGTACTTAGAAGCAATAGCAAATTTAAGAGTGTGTGACACAAATTCTGAAAATATAGGTTGAAAATAATGTCAACTGGTTTTTTGATATTTTTCTATTCGAGGATCACCCGGGTAAAGCAAGTCGGAAGTGAGTTCGAATCCCTGATAAGGCAGAGCTTTCTGAACTATTGTTCCCCTTTCATCACTTGATCGTTTCATTATTACCCACTCATTCATAATGTCGTATCACCCATGGTCGGTGTGGTCGTCAAGCAAAATGCAAAAGTCAGTAAAAATATAATATTGTGAAAGATGATTCAGTTTGAAAGGAAACGGTTTTCACGAAACGATTATTCAAGCTTCGAAAAAAAAGTAAATATTATTTTTCTAAATCGTTGCTCCCGATGCTCTTCTAAAATGTGCCGTCGTCGCTCGTCAACCCTGCACCGGTCTAACATTCCTCATCGCGAGCCCGGTCACGCCGTCTATGTTCCCCTCCACGAACTGAAACACGTTCGCCTACCTGCTAACAGCACTCGGTTCAGCTGGGGGGGACGGCCGGCTAACTGGCCGTGCTCTCGACTCCACAAGGCCATGGCCCTAGCCACTCCACTCCAGTCGAGTCCTCAACTTCGAGCGAGACGGTCGCATGCACGGTACCAGCTGCAACGACGCGCTGTTGCACTGACACTTCTGGATATATATATAACTATAGATACAAATCGTTTATTTTGTTGACGTTATCTTTCTAGTTTATTTTTAGTGAATGGGTGAATTGAGTGGTGGCTATGTCGCGTTTATCGCCAAAGTGTTCCGATCTTTATTTATTGTCTAATTGTTTTCTAATGTTGTCGCGAGATTCAGTGTCCCCGTGGACGTCTGATGCCAGCATCACGTCACAGGATTAACGATGCAGGTGAGCCCGGTGGTGTTCGCGGTGCTCTTGGGCGCCGTCTT
This sequence comes from Brachyptera risi, assembly GCA_964007535.1. Lineage (NCBI taxonomy): Eukaryota > Metazoa > Arthropoda > Insecta > Plecoptera > Taeniopterygidae > Brachyptera > Brachyptera risi. The sequence goes on along the minus strand of OZ023329.1, from coordinate 16,349,974 downwards.
CGGCGTCCTATCGGCGTCGCTGAGCAAGGCGCTGCGCTACCAGGCGCCCGACGAGTGCAAGTGGGTCGTGTTGAGCGGTGACGGCGACTACAAGAGCGCCGGCGACGCCGACGAGGACGTGGCGCTCGTCTGTCGCCTGCGGACGATCAACAGCGAACTGGAGAACACCAACTTCAGTGTGATCCAGCCGCAGCACACGGTGCGGCTGCGGTTAGAGTGTAGTGACGTGTTGTTCTTTCAAAGCTCGTTGAGTTCGGGCAGTTTTCGACCTCTTGTAGAATTGCGCGATCTCGCCATCGAATACTGTAAGATAGGCAATTTGTCGGCGGGTGCGTTTCGCGGGCTGCGCGAGCTTCGCAATCTGACTGTGCGCACGCACAACACCGACTGGTCGGCGATGGCACTCGAGGTGCACAAAGACGCGTTCACCGAGGAGTTGGGCGCTCTGGAACGGTTGGATCTCGGCGAGAATAACATGTGGAGTGTTCCCGACGGCGTCTTCTGCCCGTTACATAGTTTGGAATATCTCAATCTCACGCGCAATCGTTTGAGAGACGTAGCAGGTTTCAAGTTCGGTCTCGTCGCGGCTTCGCATTCGAATCCCTCCGAACGATGCGGTGGTAATTTGAAAAGTCTCGATCTGTCTAACAACAGTATCGACTCGATCCCCCCGGCCGCCCTGTCCGGCCTGACGCGGCTTCAGCAGCTCTATCTTCAGGGCAACGGCGTTTCTTTCCTGGCCGACCGAGCCCTCGAGGGCCTCTCGGCGCTGACCGTCCTGCGGCTGGCCGACAACAAGCTTGTCAGCCTGCCGCCCGAACTGTTCGCCGACGCGCGCGACGTCAAGGAGGTCTACCTCCAGAACAACTCCATCAATGTCCTCGCGCCGGGCCTGTTCAACGATCTCACGCAACTACTCGTGTTGGACATCTCGGGGAACGAACTCACGTCCGTCTGGGTCAATACGGCCACTTTCACGGGCTTGGTGCGATTAATTGTATTGGATTTATCGCGAAATCGAATTGCTAAACTAGAACCGACTGTATTCAGAGATCTGTACAGTCTACAAATACTCAAAATCGATGAAAATCAAATTGAAAGCATTGCTGAAAATACATTTTCATCCTTGTACAATCTCCACACATTAGTCCTGTCCAATAATAAGATCTCTTCAATTGATAGTTATACCTTCAACGGCCTCTTCGTTCTCAGTCTACTATCCCTGGATAATAATCTAATCGAAACCGTCCATCCTGAGTCCCTGAAAAACTCGTCCAGCCTTCAGGATCTACATCTTAATGGGAATAAATTATTCGAAGTGCCAGCCGTTTTGTCGGACATTCCCCTGCTAAAGACTCTGGACCTTGGTGAGAATCACATCTCGACAATCACCAACGCCACCTTCGACAGCATGCAGCACATGTACGGCCTGCGGTTGACGGAGAACAACATCGGCAACATCACAAAGGGCATATTCGACAAGATGACTTCGTTGAAGATCTTGAATCTATCCCGTAATAAAATACAGAAGATTGAAGCTGGTTCTTTCGACAACAATATCAACCTGCAGGCGGTGCGTCTTGACGGCAACTATCTCTCGGACATCGGCGGTCTGTTCACCAAGCTGCCCAGCCTTATCTGGCTCAACATTTCCGACAATCAACTCGAGTGGTTCGATTATGCACTCATACCGACCGGCCTGCAATGGCTCGACATTCACTCGAACCGAATCGCGGTGTTGGGAAATTATTTCGAAATCGAAAGTCAATTACATCTGAGTACTTTCGACGCGAGTGCTAATAAACTGACCGAGATCACAGGCAGCGCTATTCCCGACAGTGTTGAGCTCCTTTTCCTCAACGACAATCTCATTTCCAAAGTCCAATCCTATTCTTTCTTCAAGAAGCCCAACTTGACCCGTGTCGATTTGTTTGGCAATAAGATAACGAGTCTGAACCCCAACTCGCTGCGAATCTCCGCTGTGCCAGCCGACAAGTCGCTGCCAGAGTTCTACATCGGCGGCAATCCCTACGAGTGCGACTGCACCATGGACTGGCTGCAGAGGATAAACGCCGAGAACCGTGCGAGGAATCAGCCGAAACTCATGGACCTAGAGAGCATCTTCTGCAAGCTCCTCTACAATCGCGGCCGTACATACGTCCCACTGATCGAAGCCACCCCACACCAGTTTCTCTGCAGCTACGAGACGCATTGTTTCGCGATCTGTCATTGCTGCGACTTTGACGCGTGCGACTGCAAGATGACGTGTCCGAACAACTGCACGTGTTATCACGATCAGTCGTGGTCGGCGAACGTGGTCGACTGTGCGAACGCCGGTTACGTTGAACGTCTACCCGATCGCATACCGATGGACGCGACGCAACTATACCTCGACGGCAACGACTTCCACACGGTCGGTAGTCATGCTTTTATCGGTCGGAAACGTCTCAAAGTTTTGTTCCTCAACGCGTCGAATATAGAGATAATCCGCAACAGAACTTTCAACGGACTGAAAGAACTTGAACTATTACATTTGGAAGACAATACGTTGAGTGAATTAAAGGGCTATGAATTTGATGGGTTAGACAGTTTAAGAGAGCTCTATCTTCAGAGTAATAAGATCACCTCCATTCATAACGCGACATTCGCGGGTGTACGGGAACTCCGCGTGTTGAGACTTGACCACAACCGCATCACCAGCTTCGCTGTGTGGCACTTGTCCTCCTCCCTGACCGAAGTCTCCTTGTCGTCGAACCCCTGGACGTGCGATTGCGACTACACGGATCGTTTCCGCGAGTGGCTCCATCAAACCGGCGACGTGATCACGGACCTGAGCGCGTTGCGATGTGCGTACAACAACAGTAACGGCACGACCGAACTGACTAGCAACAATGTGATCGCCGAAGAAGTCGCCGAAGAGAATGGCTTCTATCTTATACACGATAACGCGTCGACGTGCATCGGAGCAAACTTCATTAATAGTAGTTTCAACGGGAATTACACGTTGACAAAGACAATCATACAGCGTCAAGCTATCCAGGACTATTTACCGCTGTTGATAGCCACCCTAGGCGCGTTCGTGGTCGTGATCGTCGCCACACTGCTCGTGTTCATCTTCCGACAAGAGATGCGTATTTGGTTTCATTCGCGATTCGGCATTCGGTTGTTCTATCGCAGTTCCGACGTCGACCGGGACGACCGCGAGAAACTGTTCGACGCGTTCGTCAGTTACAGTTCCAAAGACGAGGCGTTCGTCGCCGAAGAACTGGCTCCGATCCTCGAGCACGGCGACCCACCCTATAAGCTGTGTCTGCACTATCGTGACTTCCCCGTCGGCGCGTTCATCGCGGACACGATCGTGCACGCGGTCGAGTCGTCGCGTCGCACCATCATGGTGCTGTCCGAGAATTTCATCAAGTCCGAGTGGTGTCGGTTCGAGTTCAAGTCGGCCCACCACCAAGTGTTGAGAGACAGAAGGAGAAGACTGATCGTAGTGTTATTAGGCGAAGTGCCGCAGAAAGATCTGGATCCAGATATAAGACTGTATTTGAAAACGAACACGTATCTCCAGTGGGGGGATAAACTGTTTTGGGAGAAGTTGCGGTTCGCTTTGCCCGATGTTCCTAATAATCAACGACGCAGCAACGTCCAGCGCGGCACAAACAACCATCACGTGGTCCACCACCACGTCCATCGGCACAACAATCACAACCACAACTTGAACACAAACAACCCCGTCATGGCGCCGTCAAACACAAACACTCAAACAGCAAGGTCAGTTGCGATACACATTTAAGTGTTTGTTTCCTTAATTGATAGCTAGCGATGAAATGTCCTATATTCTGTGATTCATTAGAATGAATATTTCAAGGTGTGGTCTCTGCCAATAAGCAATCAATCAATTTAATAATTAAAACCGTCCAATCAAATGTGTTTTTGATCAACATAAGTGTTTTCCAATGGAGTGATACAAGTGCCGTATTTGCCATAGTGTATCAGTGTTCAGTAAAACAGTGTTAACAATCGACTCCCGAGTGTTACTGCAATACATTGCAAACTGTAGCAATACATTGCAAACAGTTGCATTTCGGAATGTGACGTAATTAGTCTTGTGATTGCACAAACATCGACCGCCTTGTTAAATTCTTGTAGTTAAATTCAGTGAGAGAAAAATGAGAGATGATTTTGTTATTTAAGACAGATATTTGTTGTAATAAAAAAATAGGTGTACATATTAACGGAATGAAATTGAACAGTGTTGTGAATAGTTGTACGAAATCTTTATATAATTTATTTTAGTCATCTTCCCCCTTGTAAATTCACTATTATTATTAGATCTATTTCTTCCCCATCGCGAACTGTTTGTATGAGTTACGATCTATACATATATACATATTATGTATTATCTGCTTGTGATTATGGTGCTATATTCATTCGGCTTCAACACATTTCGACCAGCGTCACAATTAGTACAAGGAAAGGTAAAGATACAAAATATATTTACTAATGTGTTCTTTTAGAAAAAGTGGATAGCAAAATTTGTCATTTCGTTTACGATTAATTTCCATAACAGAGAAGCGCTTCGACCAAGATGTACGTATTTAATACGTCTATTTGTGTGAATAATTTACTGCTAGTTTGTTGTATTTGTGGCCTAAAATTAGGCCGATAATCGCAGGCTAAAGCGAATGTGTATATCTAATGAATTGTTAAATTGTACAAAGCCTGATTTGAAAATGCATTCCTGATGATGGGACGATGCATTAATAAAGCCCGTGATATAATTATTATAATTACTGTATTTTCAATCAACTTCACAATTACTAGAATCCCTGAAAATCCTTAATTTCCAGTAAAGCTTAGTTATAGATCACAGTATAACGCTGGAGTGCAGCACTCGATAAATAGTGCATTGAAATCTCCTAGACATGATAATCTATATTTCCAGCGTTGACAAAAATAAAAACAACCCCAGAGAGATGCACTACAATGAATGGTGATATTAAATGGAGCTTATAATCATGAGCATGGCATTTCTTTTCATTTGTATCCTATTTATCTGGAATCGGTTTATTCAAGTCTATGATATTAGTACACTGAAGAATGAAAGAGTCTGCCTCTAAGATGTATTTAAACGTCTAAAATGTAGCGATCAGTTGAGCAAGAGACTATAAAGCAAAAATCCATCTTCTCTATAAATGGTTATTTCCAGTTGTGAAAAGCAACACTGTTTGTTTCTCAGTTTGCCACAGTATTAATAATAATAAAAATGCCATGGTTGGGTAAATATTCTCTTCATCGTATTATACGTTGCTACTCGGGCGTTGAAGTCTCCAAACAAAAGGCCAATGCGGTGGAAATAAAAAGAGACTACGACGAGAAAGAAACAATAAATAAGCAAGGCACATAAATCGAAGCTCATTGATGATTTGGAATGAGGGCGGAGTCGGAAGATGTGTGAGACGGACCGACATTTTTAGGCGCCGTGCTTACAATGGCAGCGATGGCGGAGAAAAAACGCTCGCTGGCCGCTTGGGCCGCCTTACACGGTCCCCGGTCCGGTGAAATGACAAGGCTGTTTCCAATGACAAGCCACAACCGGCCCCGGCCGGCTTAGACACCCGAGGAAAACACAGCAGCATTTTAAACGGGGAAAATAGACATTAAAAACCATGACGTTTTACAAAATATAAGGATAATAATAATACAAATAATCTAAAACAATTACTGGATGGGAGGACAAAGGAGAGGGAAAAATGTAATTTTCGAGATTCTGTATTTATTTTTGTACTGTTTTTGTTGAGTTTACACACGAAATATCAAAAGCGTATAGTTTATTATATCGGGGGGATTATATTTTTATTTCCAACAAATTTCCTATACAATGGTTACTGGTTTTAATGCGAAAAACGTGATTCGTCGACCACGTTTATACAACTTAACATGAATAACAAAAAAAGTATAATTTGCTGATACATATTTATAAATTTGAACCGAAGAAAAGGTACGCCATTATTCAACAATCTATTCATTGTTATTATTAAAGTTATTCAAAATGACGAACACGAGTTGGCAAATGTTTCAAGATTTTTAAAAGCAATTCAAAGTGTATTCCAAATCGAGTTTATTTACTTTCATTCCATAAATTTACAAATTATCTGTTGAATTTATTTGAATACCGTGAACCCATAAATAAATATAATATGCCGAAGATTGCTAGTGTTCACCATAACACACTCTCGGCATAAAACTCATCTCTCGATATCGGAAATATAAATATCATAAAATAATACTAGTAACAAAAAAAGGGTTATAAATCTGAAACAAATACTAGGATCCCGAGTCTATGTTCTCCCATGAAGCTTTGAATAAGCCTAGCTACGTGTTTTTAGCGGCCAGTTTTAATGCCTAAATAGCATGATGCACCACAGTGGGAGCGAGAGAGAGGGAGATATTTACAGTGCCGTTTATCCTTCCTTCCATCGGTTGGTATCCACCCACCTAATATCCCCTGCAGGCCGGTATACACATACTCATCGACGTACCTACACTCGCAGTCACATAAACCACTCGATTAACTCTCATTGAAACACATTTTAAATACCATTTACAAACACTTGACACATTGAAAATCACCATGAAAAGTGCACACAAATAGAAAGTATAGTCTACGACAAAAATAACGGTGAAATCTCGTATTTATTCTAATAAACTTGGTAAATGAACATTCTATGTGAGGAGAAGTGTACGTAGGCTAACTAGCTAGGAACAAGGCTCATCATAATAGTTAACCTTTAGCTAACAACAGTACTCGTTGCACGGCTCGACACTGCCGAGCGATACTGCTGACAGATGGGAGGGACGGTCGATCGTAGCCGGACAATGTCGGCCATCGCATGCACACACTATTCAAAACATGGGCAATGTTTTATTTAAGTGTTGGGAAATACAAGCGATGTTTTTATTTTTGAAAGAATTGAGAGAGTTCAAAATGGAATAACGTATTACTGCATTTAGGATTTCGAGGAAAAACGTGATTTTCAGTGTTGTAAATATATGTTCAGTTTGTTAGAATGTTCAGTTTGTTGGAAATGTAACTGTTCCAGATGGTGGCCATTATCAAAAGGATGTGACTACTATTTTCAATGGCACTGTTGTGAATCGTAATTTTGTAGAAACATTAATTTTATCATCCAAGTTTCGCAGTTTTAAATTCTAATGATAAAACAAACGGTGATTATGTTTATGATCTGGTATGTTGTATTTTAGATTGCGACTGATGCTTTATAGCTAAGCGCATGATTTAGCGTAGTTTCAGTTTTATTGATGGAGATAACCCTCGAACGTCACGGATTTACAAATTGAATTTAACACAGATTGATACAATTATTACTCGCGTCTCAATCCGTAAAATCTTTACATGTGAGGTTCACTGCACAAATGTTCGGATATTAATTGACTAGTTTGTACTTGTAGGTCGACATCACCTCAACGAGAGTAACAAATCTGAGAATCCATATCTTTATGGTTCTGATATATTTCACCCAAACATTGATAGTTTGAGTCCATGGAAGTCAATTATCAGAAATATCAGAGTTCTGGTGATAAGTTTCGAGTCAGTGAAATATAAGCATTCGAATATGAAGAAAACACAAATAATGTCAATACCTACAAGATAGTATTAAATGTGACTATATAAATCATGTCACATAATTGTGTTGACTCTAGCGTATACAACAATAAAGAGTGTTTTCTAGCCGAATACACTCGACAATTATTCGCTATGAGTTGGATACTTATATAACTCATACCATTTTGAAGGTATTATGAATAGCTGTGTTTCCTAATGGAATTCTGATTTCTCATACCGTTCGAAAGATATCACAACAAATCTAATATTTCGCTAAATCGACTCTCATGGACTCAGAGACTGACATGTTGGCAAATCATGTCATATATTATTTTCCTTGGGCGCTGATAGATTCAACAGGAGAGTTCTCATCATATTCCTTCGAGTCTTCTCAACACAAGGTGAATGAATACAGACTCTAACGTGTTATTTCGAGTGCCTATACAACAGTTCGAACTGTGGCTTATGTCCGAGAACACAATCAACAGGTATTGAGATCGGCAGGATTCGGTAGCACAAACGCGTTACAAATACAGAAACCACAAAACAAATTCGTGAATGTTTTTTACGAACACTCGTGATTTTCAGATTATTGTTATTCATTCTAAATATAGAGACATATTCAATCTATTCTACTCACATTCCTCCGAAAATAGATATAAAATTACATAATATGATATATTGCTTCTATGCAACAGCCGCGCCCGAATGCAATTCAATAACGAAAATAATCTGAAAATAGGCCTATAGTCATTTTATGTAGGCCTATACTTGGTGGTGAATCAATCAATCGAATTTAATCTCAAAAATGAGTTGGATGAAATAACAGAATATATATATATATATATATATATATATATATATATATATGGGCTCACATATATGGGCCTATATACATTATATATATATATATATATATATATATATATATATATATATATATATATATATATATATATATATATATATATACGTATATATATATGAATAGATATATATATATATATATATGTATATATATATAAATATATATATATATATATATATATATATATATATATATATATATATATATATATATATATATACATATATATATATATATATATATATATATATACATATATATATATATATATATATCTATATATATATATATATATATATATATATATATATATATATATATATATATATTTAAATATATATATATATATATATATATATATATATATATATATATATATATATATATATATATATATATACCGGTACATGTTCAATATAAAATATGGAAAATCTTGTTTCTTTATGTAGGCCTATGTTGATTGACCAACTCCAGTTGAAGGATGGATCATATAGGCCTATATGATTAAATTGGATATAATCCAGGACTGAAAGTTGTTTTTGTGATCATGTCACCCGTGTTATTCAGAACGAAATCGGCGAGATTAAGTTTTTGTCACCCTGGTAGGTCATGTTATTTATTGAACTAAGCCCTGTATTACGATATTGCCGTGATCAAAGCTGTTGTAGTCGAAGACTTAAAGCCTCACACATTGTGATATCGTGTAAGGTAATCCAATCGACACGCGCTCTTTGGTAAACTATATCAAGTATCTTTGACGCTTTAACACTCTTGACATCATAGTACGATGGTAAAATGTTCTTATTTTGAATGAATAATTCGTGAAACTACTATAGCATTTGTGTCGTACATAAATATCACAATATATCCATGAAAAAAGCCCTGTCTACCAAATTAATGGTTGTAAAAATTCGGTAAATGAAGATGAACTCGTATTTGATGTTCCTGAAGATGTGGTTGGGTGTCTAATAGTGAATCTCTTCCATGATCAATCGCTTTGATCTCGCAGATATACAAATAGCGAAGGAGTCGGTCGTTAACTGATATTAAGGGGGAGCAGTGCATGAGGATTTAACATGTGAGGTTGATCAACTTCAGGAACATTTTGAGACGAATGCTGATGGAATGTTCCATTTTTTTCTGTGTGTTTTATCTCAAGAGTATTTTGTTCTATGATTTTGTTCATATTTAGTGAATAGTAATTATTTTTTCTCTGTAGATAGGCCTACATTAATTTTCAAAGTCAATTCTAATAACATTTTCAAGTATCATCATAAATATAACATACTTATTATTGGCACCATGACAGATCTGAAGGAATGTTCAAGATGTAATATCAATAAAAGTGTGGTGAAAATACCATGGTTAATACTCGAATGGGTTATGAGATACGTGTACTGGCTGCAGAAGAATGATGAGGAGCTCTGAAGTTCACGATTGGTTATCGGTGGCGTTCGAAGTGGAAGATTCATGAATGGATATCAGAGCTATCAGTGGTGTGGGTCGAATTGCAATACAGGTACATCATTTTGGAAGTGAACAGTGTGACACTATTGAGAGTGTGAATGCATTCATATTCTCGACATATCAAATCGAATAATTCCTTTTTTTCGATGCACTGGTTTTCTTGAGTAACTACCCAAGTGAATTCACTCACTTTTTGAACACTTTTTTCCGCAAGTAAATATACTTTGCTGACTTGCTGTGCACAGTACGGTTGCTAATTGAAGTATTTAAATAAGTGCACAGTTAGATATTAAATGAAAGAAGCACAGAGCAGAGAGATTAAAAATAATATCAAATAGATAATGAATGAATCGTGACATGGAATAGAATAGAATATGAGTTTATAAGCGATGAACGAATGTGGAGTTATGGAGAAATGATGCAAACCTAACGAGGTTTAGTATAGGTCTTTGAATGAATTCTTGAAATATCACAAGAAAAAATATCGAGAAAGTCAGAAGGCAAACCGAATCATCATATAATTACTGAGTTGAACTTTTTACACTGCAAAAAAAAAAGATTTTTGCGCCAATAAGGATATCTCTGGCATGCGCTCGAGGTAGACTCAATAGTAGTCAACGTTCGCGTAGTCGATCGTTCACATAGTCAACAGTTCACGTAATCAATCGCGCGCATCAGTGCAATCAAAAAACGCATTTCACCAAGAAAAAATATATGATGAGATACGTTAGTAATGCATTTCATTGGCGTGATCCCAGCTCATTCTTCAAGAACAAAATGGAATAATATTAAATGAATAATTCAAAAAGTACGTTCGTGAGAGATGTCGGCTTGAAAGCGCCTACGCCTAGCAGAGACGCCTGCGGCTTTAGGCTGTGTGTAAGTATAGGCCTACTGAACGTCAGTTCTCTTTCTTCTGAACTTATAATAACAGTGAGCCTAGTTAACAGGGATTTGAACACATGACATGTATACGTCACAGGTTACATGGGAACAAGTTGTCTATTCTGGAAGAACTCGCCCTTGTAGCACCGATAGTGATAACACGTTGACAATTATCGGAAAATGTTCAATTTATCGAAAATTTTCATTGAAAATTGCCATTGGAAATTTTCAGCAGAATTCTACTTATTCAATTGTTGAATATGACATTTTCGGAGGACTTTCCAGATGACAGTGAGAAGGAGTGCTATCCTCGCTCACAGTTGATCGCCGAAGAGTCAGCATACACATCTAGTTGAACAGTGCCACCATGTTCAGGCCTACACTAAACCCAGATATTATTTCATGCTCATCATTTCTACTCTCATTGCAAGTGTTATAACATTTATTCGCTAATGTAGGCCTAGGAATTATTATTTATGTTATTACAAAATAATGTGTTTACTATTCAGCTGAGGCTTCATTCATGAATGAAACTAATCACATGAGTTTGGTCAGCTGTAGGCCTAGTCAATGTATTTTTCTCAGTTTTGGCAATTTATTAAGAAAATGCACTGTAGTTATACCATAATGTGTTGGCTCAGCAAATCATTTCAGAGTTGTTGTAAGTGAAATATGACTACAATTTTTTCTATATCCAACCAGTGCTGATGTTGAAAAAATCATGGAAAATGGTCAAGCTTTTGAAATTCTTTAACAAGCGTCGATTTCCCAAAACTAACATAGTCATGTCGAACAAATTGCTACCAAATGTTCATGTCTGAAAGTTGGATGGATATGTGTCACCTGTCCTATCTGTGTTTTCGTCAACATGTGAATCGATCCTGACGAAGAGTCGTTTAATATCTATCAAGGCTGAGACCGACTGGATATGATCTGTATTATCATTCTTTGCTTAACGACCCCACTAACAGCTAGGTTATACGGGGGTACGAATGAGCAGGGGATTATGGAACTATGAAGTGATTATGAATAAAATGAAGTCTACAAAAACCCTCGCCCAACGGTGACTTCAGTTTCTGAAGCGGTGTCTCAGCTGACTCAGCTACCGAGGGCGACTATAGCATTAGGACATTTCGGACAGAACAACAAAAGGATATTCTTCCAATCCTGTCGACAATGATCACAATGTAACTCAATTCCAAAGATAAAGTCAGGGATAATGAAAAATTCGAGCTTCATACCGTATAGTTGGTACAGTGATGAAAATGATGACGTGAACCTCAGCAGCGGATTGGATTGATTGAAGACTGGAGCGAGAGCCCTGCAGACATATCGCTCTTGTGATTGGTCACTGCGCTCTGGTCTGGTCTTGGTACACGTACGCGCAATCATACCAACCATGATCACCAGAAAGAAGAACGGGAACAATCCCATTATTCGCGAGCAATGCAAATAGAGAGAGAGAGAGAGAGACAGAGGCATATATATATATATATTTAGGCCTATTAGCAGGAGGGAGGCATAGAGAGATGGACATGGACATAGAAGAGAGAGAGAGAGCCTATTTGGAGTACAACAAGTGCAGGTATGCCAAGTGTGTTCGGTTGCAACCACAGAACACACAGTGTTTAACGTGCAAGCTTCGTTCACCACACACGGGTCACCGCAACACCATCGTCATGCCTCAATGGTTCCCGACAGCTATCCGGCACAACCGATCGACCCAACAAGCGAGCGTTTCGCATCGATGTTGAGAATGTATGACTCGACAACGACATAAACTGAAGAACGTAATCGATAAATGATAACATGTATTTACTTTTCCAAGAACGTTTCATTGGTATTGGATCAAAATCACCTAATTGTTTGAACCGGATGTATAGCCACTGCCTATAATTCTCGTCGATATGCATTTAATTTGGAATAAACCAACTGAGGGGGATGAGATTTACCACGCGATTCCAAGTAGGCCTACTGCATCACAACAAAATGTTAGTAATGAAACAGAAATACAAGCTCTTAGATTACGCCCATTGGTCCATTCAGCTTTATTAGAATCACGAGTTGGCGAGAATGGATCAACATCCATTCCACTCGATTTCACGATAGAAGCTCGACTATCGACCCAATGATCTAATTCGAAAGTACTGATATGACTTGATCGTTACTTCCGAGTGAGTCCAGCCACCTCATCTATTCAACTCACAAGTTAATTGTACCGTATGTTAATAACTAGGAAAACGCGGGATGCGCGTTGTTAGACGAGCTTAGGGGTATAGAAATCTAGAATGAAAAATAATTTGTCAACCCAATCTACATCTACAGACCTTGGATCACTCCAAACGTTCAAAAACCTTACGAGAATCAGTTATGTCACGGCCTTCCTCTTCATCCATTTCAATCGTTTTGAATTAATTTGTGACACTTGTTGCTATAGATTTAATTGGTTCCCGTAATAACCTAAATTGATGGGAAAATGCTTCATAAATGCGTTTTCTTCGTTATTTCTCATCCGATTGATGCGAAAAATCTCTCAAAATGTGCCTAATAGTTTCCTTCATATTCGGCGAAAATTTGAGAGGTCTTGAAAAATTTTGATTTTTTAAGTATTTTCCTCCGGGTTATTCTAATGGGGATTTTTGAAATTTCTAAAATTCATAAAAAAAAAAGTTACCACCCGATAATGCCACAAAACTATACAGATCTAAGTTAGATGAGGAACCATGACGAAAAAAAGTTTGAAGTTGATAGCTGTAGCCGTTTGACCTGTGGAGAACCGACAAAAAAACATGAAAAAAAAAAAAAAAACATAAAAACGAACACCAATTTTTTTAAGTATGTCAAATTGAATCCTCGCTAAAGCTCGTCTAATAATAATGATAATAATAATAAACTTGTTTGTTCAATTGAACCTAGTGTTGTATACAAGTGGAAAAACGGATATACTAATGTGCTATAGAATGCCTCAAATATGTATACAGAAACGTGAATATGTGGAAACTTGTCAGATACAATATGATATATAATATGAAATATATAAATATAATATACATTTCTATGAACATATATCATGAAAATATATATATATATATATATATATATATATATATATATATATATATATATATATATATATATATATATATATATGCATAAATTGAGTGAAACTGGGCTGTTTTTTAATCGTGATATATTTATTTAAACTGACCAACGTTTCAACGACATTGGTCTCGTCCTCATCAGGGTCCAAACTATACTAATTATACGAGACCAATCTCGTTGAAACGTTGGTCAGTTTGAATAAATATATCACGGTTGAAAAACAGCCCAGTTTCACTCAATTTATGCAAATATTTATCGTGAGAGTTTGAGCCAAGTTATATATATATATATATATATATATATATATATATATATATATATATATATATATATATATATATATATATATATATAAATTGAAGACTGGGCTGAAATAAAATCTGTAATTGTGTGTCCTATCGAATTTGTATCAAATGTCCTATCGATCGCTACAAGTCATGCGTAAGTCTGTAACCCGGTGGCAGCATTATAAACACCTCGACCCAACCGACTGGCAGCAGCCGTTTTAATAAAATGCACACACATTAATGTGATGAGCCAACATCTGCCCGACTCCCAGCGACTCCATTAGCTCGGACCCAAGGGCCTGCCATACACAATGGCCCATGTCTACAGTACCAGCCTATAGCTTGTAAGGACGTAATTAATTGTTTGCAACCGCGGTTTCGCATTTGTTCAGTTCACCTGCGTAATGAGGGATAGATTTCTGGCTTTATTGAAAAATATTCATTAAATTATAATGTTGGTCTTTGGCACACAGCTGTGTGTATATAAACCACAGGTGAACATACACTATAATGTACTTTGATATTGAATGTATTTTTCAAGATAGTTTTGATTATACAGTTATAGTTTGTTCGGCAGATCCCACCAACAGAGAGGGTAGTTGGGGGTGAGAGACAGCGGATAATAGATGAATGATGTTTACAGATACCCATGTATTGTGTAACTTGGGACTCGAACCCACGTCCGACTTGGCAGTGCTCGACTGATGGAGCTGGATGTGCGGATTGATACTTAAGAAATGAAAATGTGTACCGGTAAAAGAAAGACTGTGATATTTCAATTGTGATGTTGAATATTGTTCAAGACAAAACAGGAGTTATGGTTTACTTTCTCGAAAGAAAGTGAAGTTCGTTGGGTCAATTATAAAATTGTGTAACGTGGAATGAAATACATTTTGGTAACCGTGAATGCAAAGCCATGGAAAGTAAATGGGAATTACAAATTTAAGATGGGACATGATGAAAAAAACGCAATTTCCTAATTGATATCGGTTCAGTAGTATTCCCGTTTCATTTGTATGCACCAAACCAATCCAATATCCACCGTCAAATATCCCCTTTTTATCGCTATACACAATAAAATACGAACAATTCCACACCAAACTGCACGTTATATAAATGCAATCTCTAAGTTTGATTGAACTATTCATACAATCAAATTAAACTTGAATATATCCAATAAAATGTTTTTAATGGTATCAGAGAAATGTGCATCATCTTCACCGTCTGGCATGATTTTAATGACATGACTGTCTGTACAGCTGAATAGGCAGTCAAAGGGCGTGTACATAGCAAGTATCCCATCTGCATACAAGATGTGTTCCTATACTCGCATCATGATTTTATTAAGTGTTAAATAGGCATTAGAACAGGAATATTATCACCATTGCAATAAAATAATAATGTTTTCATACAAGTATGAAGATTGGCGATATTGTAGATGAGATGGTATATCTAGCGAATGTGGTGATATGCCTCGGGAGAGATTAATAAATATACGTGTATTCGTAACGTTTTAAGACGAGTTCAATAGCTACTTTGTAGCGCCAAGAAATAGAAGTGAGGTTATTTAACTCTGGTTATAGGTTTTAATCTCCTGCTTAATTATCTATGCATGGCATCTAGGCCTGATTATCAATTTGCAAAGCTGCGCCGAACATACAAGTGAGTTGAGTAGTGTGAATTCGTTTGTAATTGGAACTTAATATTGGATGATAGTAACAGGTATAGTTAATCTATGAAATAATACTAGTCAAACGCGAAATATGCGTTGTAAGATGAGCGAGATATCTGAATAAGGTATGAAAGTCCTTGAAATAGTTTTACCCTTGCTACTTTATCGACTTTGGTATTCTACACACCTTGATATCTGAATAAGCTATAAAAGTCGTTAAAGAAGTTCTACTCTTGCCACTTCATTGACTCTAGTATTCTACACACCTTGACGCATATAAAAAATACTTCATTGTTGGTCAACTCTTGAATCTAGAAAGCAGTGAATCTCTACAACTTAATTCTGTCATAATTTTTATGATATATTTTATGAATATTATCAGTCATTTTATTTTTTTTCTCCAAAACGACTGATCAGAATTGCTTAAAAAATCGTAATAATGTGTAAAATCCATGTATACACATTTAGAGAAAATTTCATCCCATTTGGAGAGATTTTATTTTTCAACATTTTCCGCCCAGCCAAATCTTATGGGGTTTTTAGAAACTTTGAGATGATGATTCTCAATATCGGTCCGACCGATTCATCCCAAAAACTATACAGTTCTAAGTTGGATGAGTTTGCGTGTACAAAAAAAGTTTCATGTTGATCAGTCAACCCTTGCGACCTGTGGAGTGCTTACAAACAAAAAAAAAAAAAAAAACACACAGACAAAGCCCTATAAGAGTGGGATGGAGACTTCGCTACGCTCATCAATGATATATGAGGTTAGCTTGATTGAAAATGGAATTTTCAATTCACAGAAAAAAAATTACAAAGTGTCGGGTATTAACACAAAAACTATGTTCTATATAAATTACATATTTGTCATTGATTATAATATACATATGTGGTAGCTATCCTTACAGATATTTGTATACTGTGATTTTTTCTCGACTATGTAAATTCAATTGGGAATTTATATCAGCAAATAGAAGAAGATGTTTGAGGTAAAGCTCATATCAGCCGTATCGTCAAGAGAGTGCAACATTGTTCCCTTTAGCCTCTAGTTGCATCATACACCGATATAGATATACCGGTCGTATTGGTGATTATATTAAATACTTTCGATCGGATGTTTATTCATTTCACCTAATGAACTACATTCTGTATCAAGCTTCGATGTTATGTCAAATATATGAGAACGAATAAGATGAAAAGAAAGCAATGGGACATTCAAATATCCAGAAAAATTTGAATTTTGAAATGTCGAACGACAACCAATTTCATGATTGACAAATTTCATGGAAATTGGGCGAGTCTCAAAACAACTGTGTATACATATTTCATGCGAAAATCTCTCTTATGATCCAACGCAATCTATTGCGTTTTCCTTCTCTGGCTTCTCGTATAATTTGTATGCAAGACGTACGTAAACAAACGCGAGCTCACATGTTATATTATTAAAGTCTGCCAGATTTGTTGATAACATTGAGAGAATTATGTTAAAAACGCTAGTTGATAAAAACTAGTATATTACCGCGAGTTGCGGGCTAGACGCGGATTCCTGCGCGCGCGTCTGCCTGGTCGGCCGACACCGACCGCGACTCTGGGCGGGTGACGAGCCGCGGGCCGAGCCCTGAGGGTCGGGGCGTGCGAACAGGGTAACAGGCCAATTCACTCGAATCGAAATTGGTAAATGAGCAGGAACTTTTTTATATTTATAATAGAAAAATAATTATAATGATAGTAGAGTGATACAAAAACGAAAATGAGTATATACATAAGAGAATATTTGCTGAGAAATTATTAGGGAAGTGAGGTGTTAAATATAATTTAGGAAATGTGTACAAGCTTGATTTTATGTAATAACATTTTTTTCATTCTGAAAACAAGTAAGTAAGTAAACTAGAACAAATTAAAGTGGGCTCGCAAATACCAGCTGAGGAGCGTGATATCAATGTGATCCAACGAATCCATCCATTTATATAATTGCATACTTGGATGAGGCCAGAGTAATAACCCAAGGATAACACGTCCTAGCGTTATATAATTCAATTATCAAAATGAAAAACAATGATAATTATTAACAAATCTGTATGCATCTTATCTGGAACTAATAATGTAGTGCGTATGGCATTTTGATTTTGTTTACCGCTATTTAGAATGCATGTTACATTTCTGTTTTTAATTTTGGTGGTATTAATTTATTATTTTGGTTTCAATGGGGTGGTAAAATCACCCTTGTGGTGCCCCGTCCAAACGATCCTATCTTTCATCTTTAGCCTTAATTGGGGAACGATGATTTTGTATCAAGTTTCGATGTTATACAAAAAAAGAAAATATATGAATGATATGGTTTGTGTTACAAAAAAGTGTAGTAACCAAATTCTTGAATACGGTATATATGAATATTAGATCTCAAGATGTGTTTTTAGTTGCTGAATCTTCACAGTGAATCAGATGAAAAAAATGACTTTGTGTGTACATAAGTTGAGAATGTGCCAGCCTCAGTGACGATACTCATCGAAATACTGGTGCGTTCATTTAGATTAGAATGTCCATGCAAACTCAAGTGTCACAAGTGCAAGCAAGTGAAGAATGAACTGAACGGTGAGTATCGAAATAAATTACCGTGTTAAGTCTTCAAGTAAAGTCTCTCGTTACAATACTTATGAGAGAGCGAGATGAAGATAGAGGAAGAGATATATAGATGAGATATACAGAGAGAGATGAAGAGTGAGAGAGAGAGAGAGAGAGAGAGAGAGAGAGAGAGAGAGGTGAACTGGTTTATAATGTAACGAGAGCGTGCATACAGCATCTTAGTAATAGTAATAGTCAGCCCTACCAACTATAATACACCAAGTAATTAAAAGATGGGAGAACGTGATTCAGAGTCGACCCTAAATTACACCGTTCGTCGATATCCTCTACCAACCTAACAAGATGAGACTACATGCAACAAATGGACATTCGGTAATGTTTTTATACAAAGCCATTTCACAAGATAATTTATTCCAATAAGTAAAAGAGGGTTTCGTTAACATTGTTGAGCGAGAACATCTTTACAATTACAACAAAGGCTTTTGAAGAAACATGTATGTACTTATACAATACTGGTGCTTAAGGGGGACCCACCCTCAGCGTCACATTGTCAGTGTCAATGTAACATATTAACGATCGCATTGACTTTCCGGGTGGACATATCGTAGTGAAACTGTTTCACACCATTCAGAGAAGTATATTTATGGAATGTACTGTCGATCTATAAAGAACATTTCAAAATATGTTATTTGTGGGGTGTCTGAAGAGCGTAAGTCAACTCCGTTGTGTGACATGAGTTTATGTGTCCAACCTCATCTAAACCCCGACCACATTTCATTGAAAAATACTACGAAGCCCATGTCACACGACTAAGTCTATACCGGTACTTGATCCTCCCCCTATTTTCAAGTTCGAGAGGGTATACGTGGAAACCATCCGCAAATTCCGAATGAATGAGCTGAGAAAACACATTCATCACATTGGTGACAACTGTGGAAATGTTGTATTCCAAAGTTTACATCATTTAATTCAACATCACGAGTAAAAAGGTATTATTGCATTTAGTTGTGTTTCTCCCGTATTAGATTTCTGATACTTAATACCGTTCAGAAGTTGTCACTGAACGTCCTATCGTTATCACAGTCCTAGTTGTAAGCTTAACTGAGGTCACAGTCCTAGTTATGAGCTTAACTATGGTCACGGTCCTAGTTGTAAGCTTAACTATGGTCACAGTCCTAGTTGTAAGCTTAACTATGGTCACAGTCCCAGTTGTGATCTTAACTGTGGTCACAGTCCTGGTTGTGAGCTTAACTATGGTCTCAGTCCTAGTTGTAAGCTTAACTATGGTCTCAGTCCTAGTTGTAAGCTTAACTTTGGTCTCAGTCCTAGTTGTAAGCTTAACTTTGGTCACAGTCCTAGTTGTGAGCCTAACTATGGTCACAGTCCTAGTTGTGATCTTAACTATGGTCACAGTCCTAGTTGTGATCTTAACTATGGTCACAGTCCTAGTTGTGAGCTTAACTTTGGTCACAGTCTTAGTTGTGATCTTAACTATGGTCACAGTCCTAGTTGTAAGCTTAACTATGGTCACAGTCCTAGTTGTGATCTTAACTATGGTCACAGTCCTAGTTGTGATCCTAACTTTGGTCTCAGTCCTAGTTGTGAGCTTAACTATGGTCACAGTCCTAGTTGTGAGCTTAACTATGGTCACAGTCTTAGTTGTGATCTTAACTATGGTCACAGTCCTATTTGTGATCTTAACTATGGTCACAGTCCTAGTTGTGAGCTTAACTATGGTCACAGTCCTAGTTGTGAGCTTAACTATGGTCACAGTCCTAGTTGTGATCTTAATCATGGTCATCCATAAACAGATATTTCGCTAAATCGACTTCCATAGAGAATTAAGGACAACAACCATGGCCATGTTCGATAAGGTCCACGGAAATCGGGTACCGGTAAGCAGTTACCAAGGTGCCCAGCTTTTGAGTACATTACTTATAAATATCCCGCACATTTGAAGTCAGCTCTTTTCCAGCTAAACTCAATTTTACGAGCGACCACCGCCAACAGTCTTTCAGCCGATCACACGTCCCGACTGGTATACCATCGACCGGCAGCCTCGACTGATCCATCTTATTGGCATGTCGCGCCAATCGCCCGTCTCGCCGCATGTCTCAGCATCACCGATCGGCGGCTCCGAGCCGTCAGCTTGGTGGGAGCCATTAGTTACCAGGTTGTTAATAAAGCGAATGAGAGGTAATAGTTGGCGGCACGCAAAGTCAACGAGCAGCCGCGGCAAAATCACGCGGCAAAAACACGCGTATATCAGCACCGCGTCAACACGCCGCATACTAGCGAGACAATAAGTGATGTGGACTGAGACAATTGGGACCAAGTGGTGAACAAAAATATGTTTTTGTTTCATTCGCTCAACTCATAAAGCTTGTTCATGTGATCATTTTACAAAAACAATTACATGTATATCTTGAAAATTGCTTGGAATACAATTTTATTCACATTTTATATTCAAAAGTTGAAATTTCGAGGAAATCAACTCTGAAAAACATGATTACACTTCATAAGATATGTATGAAGTTATTTTGATTATTTTGATCAATTTGAATTATTTACTCGTAGGCCTATTTATATATGTGACCAAT
Organism: Brachyptera risi; assembly: GCA_964007535.1. Lineage (NCBI taxonomy): Eukaryota > Metazoa > Arthropoda > Insecta > Plecoptera > Taeniopterygidae > Brachyptera > Brachyptera risi. The sequence goes on along the minus strand of OZ023329.1, from coordinate 16,328,880 downwards.
CATGGCAAGCATGACATCACGCGCACAAATTCTAAATTAAGTAACCATGGTAACGGAAAACAAAAAATTATGTTCTCACAACTCTTGTTCACTTACCTGGTGATAAATAACAAATGGCCAATGCACCATAAGGTCCACTAATTGTCACAGCCGGCATCACACATATCGTTCTTTCATATTTTCATGTTCTATCTTGTTATTTTGTTATGTGATTTTATTATGGTGATTGAGATGTATAAGGTCCCCATATGGCAAAAGGTTCTGGTTAGATCGCCCTTATGATGCCCCGTCATAACTACACTACCCCTGCCATCCTCAGCCTAGATTCGGGAACGACAGGTTTGACCAACAGCTAGGTCGAAGTCATCAATAATGTTGATCTTGATTTTATTTCAATAACTGTGTTCCAATCTAATGTCATCAACACCCAATAACTTGCTTCATGTTTAATTATATTTTCGAATGCATCATTTGTTATTGTTATTATTAAAATATGCTGTTGCTGTTGTTTTATCTGGTGTAACGAACTTGTCTCAGCTAGGCAAGATTGGCTTGTTGTTTATGTCAGTAGGCCTATGTGTTCTCATTGTACTCGCACTTTGCCTGATATTTGGTTTCTGTTGCGAATAAAGTAATGATGGTGATAATAATGATGCGTTCCAGGTTTACATTGGCTTAGGTTCATTCATGTTGCTCTGAAATCTATAACAGAGCTTCAAAATGTTAGGAACAAATATCCTGACAATGTGCAATCAAGACTTGCTAATTAACAGAGGGAAGAGTGTTCTTGGAGAAGAACCATACTAGTTGAAATAGTGTATTGTGTACAGTTGAGGTGTAGACTATTATGTATCGAGGCTGAAAGAGTAGAAGATCTGACATTGGTATACGTAACGAAGAGATTCAGCCTAACGGTAAAACACTTGAACTAAAGAGGATTATAGCTTTGTGATGGAAGAAAAATGATGTCACTGATAAATACTGTATAACACAATTGCTTGAATGAGTATATAATATATTTTATCCGTTTCTTTATGAGATTTTATCTCATTATAATTCATAATTATAATAAAAAGTTCTACAAAAGAATTCGATTCACGCAATCGAAATTTGAAACACCGAATCACTGTTCCATATCAATGTTGTCATGAGCAAGAAATTTGAAAAAAGAACACGATACAATTTCGAAATATTTGAAATTGAAAAAGAAACGATGACATTTCAGAATATTTGACATCAAAGTATGTGTATTGAGAAAGTTATGACTTACATTATTTTTAAATCAAAAGTATGACGATCGAGGATAGAATAGGACGCATTATTGTGTAACAACCTCATCTACTGATGCAGGTTACCACAGCACGATCTTTTCCCAATAGGCATACTTCAAGTCTACTACACCAGGTACGACATGACACAGAAACATTGTTTCCCTACCGAGCCGAGGTAGGATCGTTAGGACAGGGCACCGCCAATTCGACCGTGCAATCACTGAAGCAAACCTGGGATATTATGTGGGCTTACTAAATCCCCAGATTATGAATCGTGAACCAAAAAGTATCACGATAATGAACAATATTGCGGATTGGTATTCTCCGCCCCATTGACGTCACAAATCATAACAATTAACCGACGGGGCTCTAATTCACAATCAAGCCATCTCCGAATCACCACAAATCTAATTGGCCGACTGGTAAAGCCACGCCCAATTCGAGTCGTCAATTGGTTAACAAAATGTTTTGATCAATTCTGATGGATTTTATCTACATATTATTCCTAATTCAAGAAGATCTTGTTATTGTTGGAATAATCAATTCAAAAAATGAGACAATTTTTTTAAACGATTCAAACAGCCCACAGTCTACTTACAAGCAACAGTTATTCCGTCATGTTAAATTAGAATGAAATGTTCTCACGAACTATTCGAATAAAACAGAAATTCACGATCCATAATAAGTTCATTCAACAATAAATAACGCTTTAAAACCCTAAACAGTGAACTTGTAACACACTAAATAATATCACAAATCTGTTAGAGGAACCGTTTTTTATACAAAACCAATTTCATTAGTTACATATTGTCTGTAGTAAGGAAACACCAGATGATATTAGTATAACAAACACTACAGCATGTCCGAGCCATATTCTTACAGATATTAAACGTCTTTAAATGCTGTGTTTAGAACAGAACAGGTGGTTTATGCACCAAAAGTACTGTTGTCTCTCAGTGCTAGTGTATAGCTGCTTCATCCGTGATCTACTTATGTAGCACGACATCGAGTTGGCCATTCAATGATTACATGCATGAATCTATGGAGCCGTGATGCTACTCAAGAAATATATGTCGCATATCAGATAGAACTGGACTTATATGCGAGAGGAGGGGGTGAAGAAGAACGTAACCCGGAATGAAGTCGACTTCCCTTAAGAAAAAAATCTGAAAAAAGCATTTAAAATAGAACACTCAATAAATTGTAGAGTATTTCTATCCAATTCACTCTGAACTAGAGGTTAGAGTGAATTGGAATAATCAAGTTTTCTGGGGTAGATTGAAATAACACTCGATATGGAGAGTGGAATCAAATTATTCTAGACGAATTGGAGGCAAATTGAAGAAACTGACGAATATTGATAGTTTTTTTCAAATCTCGATGTTTCTATAGAGTACATTCTCATATAAGGGTCGGTCGTGTAACATGGGCTTGGGGTTACTTGGGAATGAATGGTTGTAAAATGTGGTTAGGGTGTGGATGAGGTTGAACACCCAAACCCATGTCACACAACCGAGTTTACTTCATTCCGGTATACTCTCTTTAGGTGGCCCCATAGGAGAGTATATATAGACAGTGCACCAATTGAGGAATTGTAGAGGAGAAAAAACATCGGTTACTGTGAAGAAATTCAATGCACAATATGATACTAACCAGTTTGAAACACGTGTTTTCACTGTTGGTACTGAGCACTGGATAATCAGCCAATCTCAAAATACCGGTAAACGTACATTTCATCGAAATCACGTTTGTTCGAAAACACAAATCTTCGGGAAAAAACAATTATTCGAACTGTCGATGGAATGGGTTTTCGAAGGTTTTTCGAAGATGTGGGATTTCGAACAATTGTTTTTTTGTAGATATGGGATTTCGAACAATTGGTTTTTGAACATATGGGTTTTCGAAGATTTGGTGTGCACCCAAAATACCACAACCATAGTACAAATATAAAGTGGCAGTTGTGTTTGTGATGTTGGCAGACAACCTTCTAATTTCGTGAACACGTTCATTAACAATAGGTTCAAAGACGCACTATAATGATAACTAAGATCTATTGGCGTCGGATGTATCATCTATGAGATGAATGTTCATTGAGATGAACTATATGAAATATGCGGAGGAATCGGTATATGGTACAGTAACCATCCCGGTATTAGATTATATTACAAAACTAAGCATGACCTATGTAAAAAAGGACGGTAGCAGAAAACGAACTAGATCCGATATGCCCCTCACCTCACGGATCTCACGGAGCGAGCTGAGCTACATGTGCCGGTATCGTGAATATACAAGTATGTAAAAAATGTTCACCCGATAACTATTTATATTTGTTTATAGTCATTAAATCATTCGCTAATTAATTCAAATTAGCGTATCGTTACCTTGGACTGATGAGTTGGCCGACGCATCTTGATGTACGATTCCGGACAGCCGAGTATGATGGGCGAGCGGCGTTAATACATGCTATAAATCAGCCAAGGTGGATATTACAATATTTATCCATGCAAAAGTCTTTTTTCACGAAAAAGTAGCTATTTCAATTTCCATTCTCGTGCTCTTGTCTTCGGGCAGTTGTTGCGTGTACAACAGTTTCCCACACTCGTTCGCGCGGTTCCGATCGACCGTCTCCCCTATGTGGTGATGTAGGCGGTCGATCGTGTCGATCCGCCCTCAATCACTATAGTGCACAGACCACTTGTTACAGTCTGTGTGTTATTCTCGCATGTACTTATATGAGCGTGTGTGAGTATGTGTGTGTGTGTGTGTGTGTGTGTGTGTGTGTGTCTGAGAGAGAGAGAGAGAGAGAGGGAGAGAGGGAGAGAGAGAGAGAGAGACAAAGAGAGAGAGAGAGAGAGAGAAAGGGAGAGAGAGAGAGAGAGAGAGAGAGAGAGAGAGAAAGAGAGAGAGAGGATGAGTTGATACAGAACAGAAGAAAGAGAGATGGAGAAGAAAGTATTATGGAGATGGGGAAAAAAAAGAGGAAGTGAGAAGAGGGGGGGGGGGGCAGATAGACAGGCACGAGGGTGAAAGAGTGGGAGCTGAGAAGGAATGAGAGATACATATAGAAAGGCCTACAAAGGGAGTAGCCCCCCCCCCAGAAAATAACAGTGAAACAGACAGAGAAAGAACGAGAGAGAAATGAGGGAGAGACAAAGAGAGAGGGGGGAATGTGAGAGAAAGACAAAAAAATGCAATGTTACAGTAGACGCAAATATGTAACGTATGAAGTAATGTGATAGCTGGCACTCTTGTATAATCGCTAAACACACACCTCGCTCCTCGTTAAACACAAACCGAGCAACTTTTACCAGCTGAAAAACTAGATAATAATATACTTAATTATCATAAACAATGCAACAATGTAGTTCTTACACTGCCGGCCGAGTGCATGCGCCTCGTTACAATAGACTGCGCACGAGACAGATTAATACAATGACATATGACAGTCAGGGGGGTGAGAGCTCTGATCTGCACAGCTGGTGTCACCATCCATCGTACGATCGCGGCTGTTCACTTCTTTAGAGAACTCGAAAAATACAGCAAAATCATCTTTTGCAGCTATGGAAATCAGACCGGTCATGCGTTCTAGAACGATTATCGACGAGAATGAAAAGGTATAGGATTTTTTCGGAGGGGCACTACAAGGGTGATCTTACCGCTCTAATACTGTGCAACAGAATGAAATAATATATATATATATATATATATATATATATATATATATATATATATATATATATATATATATTTATATTTTTTTTTTCCTCTACTTTTTTAAAATAAGATCTAAACTTGATACAGATGAGCATTGATCACCAATCAGGGCTGTGGAAAATATAGCTAATAAGTGTACCATAGATGAAATAATGATAGTGATAATAATGATGGTGATAATAATACAGACATTGGATGGAATAAGATTAAGCTGGTCCAAGAACAACAATACCCAGCAAACGGAATATTCTAGCATAGCATCGGTACTTGAAGTGGAAGTGAAGTAAATATGAGAGTTGAATAATGATAAACAAAAACATTCTAGACTGCATTTTAGAATCTATATCTCTAGTTACATGAACTGACTCGAGTGTTTGCCAACAAGAGGTAGCCCTAATAAAGTATGTGTTCCAACAAGACAACGAGAAGAGTGATCAGTTATCACAGGTAAGGGCTCTCGACTCGGTGAGAGCGACAACATAAGGCAGGGATACCAACCACCATCACATCACGACTTCTTCCTACGGTAGGTGTTAAGTGGAGGGCCGACTCGCATAGGCTGGTTCAGACAGATTAAGAAGTTGTAAAATGACAATGTAAGAAGTAAATAATGGGCGAAATTGTTCTATTATTATGATTGTCTCGACTCTCAACTGCTGGTATTCTTCGGAGACTAGCTGAAGTTGGAAACAATTGTGGATATACTTGTAATCACGAGTGATGGCCAGTTACAAACAAAGCGAAGCAAGGAAGATTCGGAAGGAGAGACGAGAAGAAGATGAAGAAAGACAAATTGATGGAAGAGAGGATATATATTCAGAGAGAAAAGTTTGAAAATGTGTTCTCAAAACAACTTTTGAATTGTTCTCGATTTCTCAAATTATCACTGTTATTTATACAATGTGCTGAACAAGCTATATATTATATCTTACCCTATTTCTTTGGTGTGGTCAGATCGCCCTCGTGATGCTCTCTTTGAACGATTCTGAGCTTTCTTTTTCGTATATTGGGTTTTAACGACGCACTATACTGATGGCTACGATCTATTGGCGTCGGTGGATGATGAATGAGATGATGGAATGATGAGATGGGAGGTTATTTTATTAGGTGCTTTGGATGGTGGGAATGAGTCGGTCGTGGCCTGTTGTTAAGGAACTATCCCAGTAATAACCTGAACAATAGAGGGAAACCACGAAAAACCCCTATCAGGATGGTCGACCATAGCAAGAATCGAACCCCGATCTCCCGAATGACGGTTCAGTGTATTACCACTCGGCCACTCGTCTCGGTGCCCCAAGCTGCCTTTAGAGGAAAACAATGGCTTCGTGTCAAGTTTTTGATGTGGATAAAAAATGTAAAATAGTATAATTTGTATCAACACATGGAAACAGCCACCGAGTTATTGTTCGTCAATTAGGCTGATGGTGAGAGGGTAGGATCGTTCAAACTGTGAATACAATATTGATAGGTCCAGGGAAAGCGAGTGGACACATCAAATATTGCGTGTCAAACTCAGGATACGACGGACGGTTCTATACTCAATACCAGAGAAAAATCAGTCAAGCTAGATTGTATATATATATATATATATATATATATATATATATATATATATATATATATATATATATATATATATATATATATATATATATATATATATATATATATATATATATATATATATATATATATATATTATATTACTGAATCATTGAATATATTTAAATGTGTCAAATCTGTTATAAGGTTATTTACGTGCACCGCGGTCATATTAGATGGACATACTCATAATAAAACCGTTGGATTGATCATGGATGTAACCAATCAAATGAGATACCGATTTTGAAATATCATTATTTAGAATAATCGAACTTGCTCAAGTCATCAGAAAAATGGTCACAAAATAGTGTATTCCAATGAAATTCGGAATATGAGGAAATAAATCCAAAATTGGAAGCAATCAAGTCTACAATTTTGTATTTACAGAAACGAAATCTGGAATGTGTATCAAGTGTATAGCCGACGGCCGTGAATAAGAGTATACGAAAGCGAGCAATGTCTATCGGCTTGGTCGCCTCACCGAAATAATAAGAGTCGGTCGTAATGAGTGATGTCTTGTCATTTTATTTCGTCGTGGTGTAACACTGACATTGGTAATTCATGGTAGCCTATCCCCCCCTCCCCCTCCACATCGCCCCACCTTCCCCTCTCGGACACCGCCGCCCAAACGTAATTGCCTTACCAAGAACACATTTATTGCGTTCCGTCCTCCGACTATAGCACACACACAAACATACATATATATATATATATATATATATATATATATATATATATATATATATATATATATATATATATATATATATATATATATATATATATATATACACATAAGCAAGTCTACAAGCCAGCAATAGATTTCTCGTACATACGGCGAATATGCAAGTGTGTTGAGCCCATGCAGCGGCTATCTTACTGTTGCGCACGCATTCTTCAGCGCACCGGCGATAAACTCAACATTTGACCATCGTTATGCCTGGCCACCAACATGCTCATACTACACCGAGAAGAAGAAACTGATATCAGAGAATAGCGCGATTCACTGGAGTTTTTCAGGTTTTCGTTCTCAGTCGATTTCAATTTTAGTTGTTGTCATTTTCACCGATATGAGGAAACTTGAGAGCAAGTGATTCTTTCCTAAATTGAGGATGGCAAGAGGACAAGGTGTGATTGTTCGAACGAGGGACCTCAAGGGCGATCTGTGGATCTGACGATGATAATCGATATCACTAGTGTCGAAACAATGATGAAAATTGAAAATATTGAAATATTGACGAAAAATAGAAACGATGGAGAGACTGTATTATAACTAATAATTGGATAGATCTCAACCCAATGAAGTGCTGGATCTACTCTTTGTTACCGCTGTACATATATTATATACATGCATATATATATATATATACATATATATATATATATATATATATATATATATATATATATATATATATATATATATATATATATAATATATATTATATACATATTTAATATATATATATATATATATATATATATATATATATATATATATATATATATATATATATATATATCAAGTTACTATTAAATAATCATGCATGCTATATTCATGGAAGGTACATACTATATATGTATATATCCATTTATTTATGTAACCCAATTCGAATTTGAATAGATTGTTAATTCATATTCAAAAGTAGTTATGGTGAAAGGATCCCTAATCATTGTAAGTACAAATAAAGCTCAGCTCATCCGACACACCGAGTTACTTGACCGTTGTATCAAATTGGTAATTGATGAGCCGAAAGAGGTATTCGTCTTGTTAGTCCACAATAAACCCAACTAGTTGTTTGATCGGAGAGAACCATGTTTTAATTACTAGCCGTGCTAATGGCAGCTAATACTCGATGTTGACTCGACTAGAGAACTGTGTAAAATGACGCTATATGCTTTATTGAGAGCGTTAAGTTTCAGCCGAAGACCTCTAGTTTCATTGACCGAGGCGGGTCATATGAAACAACACAGGGATCGAAACTGACCGACAACAATAATAGGTATAGAATGAAGAAAGTAGTATCAGATAAGTGATTATTAAACAAATTAAACGACCTCACCAACGGATAGGTTATTTGAGGAAGTAACATATCTCTGAAGAAAGTGAGGAGCCTCCATACAGTTTGAGTTTGACGATGAACAAACATATAGAGTGGGATACATCTGAAATGAAGGGTAATTTTGTAATAAAAAACCATTCTGATTCCATGATAAAAACAAACAAATCAAGATAAAAACAGATAAAAACAGATGAAATCGAAACATCAAATGCGGCATCATCTTAACACATTATGAGCCTATGAGCATTTGTATTAGTATACAACTTTGTTGAAAGTTATATAAATATACTCCTGGCCAAAATATTTTTGAATTCACTGAAAAATCAATACAGGACAAGACCGTAAATAAAAGTACAAAACTCACTACTGTCTTGTTGAGGAATATTGATAATATTGCCTATATGAAATAGTAAAAACCCCGTCCAAGAGCTTCAACACTTGCCATCTTCAGCCTCAATAGGAAAACAATGACTTTGTCAAGCTTTACTGGGTAATACAAATAGTGTACGTACGTATCTGTGATTAATGAATATCAGAGTAATTAGATAAAGGTCATGTATCAATGCTAGGCCTGCTGATCGAACGTGGAGAGAGAGAGAGAGAGAGAGAGAGAGAGAGAGAGAGAGAGAGAGAGAGAGAGAGAGAGAGAGAGAGAGACGGGCAATGCACCAGCAAGCGGCGGCCGAACAAGCCGGCAAGCCGAGGTGAAACAACCGACAAAAACTGCCTGCGTTCTTCGCCATCTTCCAACACAGAGAGATGCAACTGCCTCGGGGTACAAGACGTGATCCCCAGTGTTGCCATCACACCGAAAACGATCGGAGAGTTCAACATTATCGATTTGAGATGACCACAAATCATCGACACTGGTATACAAGAGAGGTAAAACTAAACAAACTATTCGAGTTTTACTTTAGTTATAGACCTGAAGACGTGAAACCGAGGTCTTGACCACGGGGGTGTGAAGCAGTAGTGTGAAATGTTCGGTGAACTTTAACAGTATTCATTTAATCATAAAGATAATGAAAATGATCGAGTTCACTCAAATTTTGTAATTGAATAAAACAAAGTAGGCTACACGAAGTTTTATCTGGAATGTAATGTGCATATCATCCTTCGTTGTCTATACATATAGTAGATATATCACTTTAGGTAAGCTTTATTCCCTTTTTTTTGACAATTCGAGTATGGAAATTTTGTGTTTTTAAGCTAGAGCCAGCAAGAATCTCCTCAACATAAAATGGCCTCATCGGTCACTGCTTGGATTAAAATTACCTTATGATTCATTCACCATTTTCATTCAATATCGATATGTAATAAAACTAAAATACGCTTTCGGTTATTGCAGAAAATACGAGTTTCAGCGTCTAGCGACTTCTAAGGCTGAATACCGTGCAAGTCTAGCTGACGCCAAGCTGATATGTAATTAAAAATTATTATTTTTCATACTTTAATTACCGAGTCAATTAAATCATTTTTGTTATGCTTTATTATTTATAATTCTATACCCGGAGGTTCCACTGATTCACTTGGACTTTTTAATATCATGTTTCTAATGAGGTGATGATTTCCCTCAGCGTCAATTAGACATCCACTAGCGATTCAATTGATGAGTAAAGTGACTGAAAAATCAGTTCATCCTGGACAATAACTGAGAAAATGGAAGATTATTATAGAATGTGGACTTGATTTGTAGCACTGATTCAGCAAAAAAAGGATTGTATTATATTTTAAGAGACAAAAATAGAAAAGTGCGAAAAAGTAAAATTTTTAGGTATTTATTCTTCCAGTATGATGATCAATTTAATCGCTGCATTTATGATGTATTCGTCAAAGATTGAATTCCATTAGCACTACATTTGTCGAGAGTTGGAAAAAAAAGTTGAAAATGTCAACGCGAACAGAAATACGAGACCAATGTGTAATCTCGGATCAATGGATCATTCAACATTGGCCTCATGGGACTAAAACATGGTTCCTGTTTTCCTGCCATATCTTTTCAGTATGCGCCCTGGAAATTATTGAAGCCCAGCCCATGGGACTAAAACATGGTTCCTGTTTTCCTGCCATATCTTTTCAGTATACGCCCTGGAAATTATTGAAGCCCAGTGTTATTCTAGCAATATGCTCACAAAAAGAATTAAATGCATTGAATTTTGAGAATATCATTCAAATATCACTTTGCTATTCCAATACACGTGTCAAAGAAATCGTAATGATTCGCAATAAGATCAATAATATTATGAAAGAGTGGAAATGTTAAGAATTGTTAGAAAACTATCAGCAAAACAATGTGATTCCACAATACACAGAAGTGTGTATACAATATTCCTCTCTTTTTCACGCTTCATTTTCCATTCTTCTCCCAACCACATGAGTATCATCACACACACGAAAACGAGCTTCCATCTCTCTCTAACAACACGAACGGCCAATTAACTTCGATTCCTTCTTAAAGAAAACGTGTTTACGTTCTTCATTTTTTCTATAAATCAGGTGTCATTAAAAAATATTGAAATACTAGAAAACTTCTAGCTGCATTGAAAATAAAGTAACATGGGTTTAATTCAATCGGTCAGACCAGAGTGTTATTACGTTGAAGCCGGGTACAGCAGGCAATAAGATACAGCATATGTGACGGCTTATATATGGGTGCTATAAAACCGGCTACCTTATATTATGACATAGGAGAGATATTGCCATTGCATTCAATTGTAATCCAAAGCCTTTATAGTTGTGCATTGCCAACAAAAGTAGGAATTATGAACAGTCATTCTACATCACAGGTGATGGAATTGGTCATTAACCCTGGACAATTACCAGTTTATTGAATAAGTTGAGTTATAAATGACATTTTGTTTGTTATGTCTAATTCATCCCAGTGATCGTACCTTGATATCAGAGCACTAATTGGAGACGATGCCCATGAGGTAAAATTGAATGTAGGCGTGAATGAACAGACGAATAAAAGACGTATAGGCCTAAATGAAAAAATTAAAAGAAATATTTCATAATATACTATTATACGAAAAAATACAGAGTTGGAATGATAAGCATACAAAATGTACGATCATATTTGTGAAAACGTGACTTGAAAGATGTTGAGTTATAGCCCGAAGGAATTACCAACATGTCAATAACACATGTCAATACAGCCAGTTTGATGATGTTATCACCAAAATCATCCGTGCTTTTGTTTCACACAATCACATGTACAATAGCGATTACTGAATCTCCACCCCATGGAAGCTCCTCGGTACACTGGAATTGTTTTCTCATTTAAATAGATATATTCATCGAATCTCTATATCAAACGGGTAGTCTATCCAACTGAATCTCTTTCCCTGATATTTATGTTTTTTAAAAATTAGTGAAACTGTTCTCTATGTAAATTCGTCCAAAATGTAAGTCTGTTCGTCGTAAAGTATTCCTCCAATCCATACAACTCTAATATATGATGAATCAGCAAATGAAACTCCTATTTACTGGAACCCACGGAAAATCGTCAGAATAGCATACGATTTATGATTATTGTCCAAGTCTTCCACTCTGGAACACTACAGTCTATACCAACTCGTCTCATTGTCTCCAAGCCCAACTGGGACTCGAATGTTTGTCTACGAGTGCATGTAAATGAGCCCAATCAGTCACATGAGGACCAATTGTGGTCTTAATGCCATTCTGTCTGAGAGCTGCACTGAATACACGTCCTCGTTGAATACCAATGCAGCGACATAACTTGGCATTACAATTACCAATGAGCAATTACAGATGCATACAATCACAAGTGTCTTCCTGTTCCAGCAGCTATAGCTAGTTGGACAGGTCGATGAGTGGTTGGGGAGGGGAGAGGGAAGCGCGGATGGGGAGCTCAATGCGGGGTGAACGAGCAAGAGACCACGACGCTAGCGAGTTAGACAGGTCGATGAGACAGGGAAACGCGGGTGGAGAGCTCGATGCGGGGCGAGCGTGCAAGGAGATCACGACGCTGGAGTAGACGAGGAACTGAGTGTCGAAGTGTGGTTCGAGGTACTCACGTGGAGGACAGAGACACTCTGATGTGATGCCGTAAGAGAGAGGAAGATGGATCGATCAATCCTGAGAAGTTCATCAATTCATGCGAATCAAATCAATCACTTTCAATAAATCGGTCAAACTGATGTATTTCTTGAATGTAATTCATTTCGATGTTGATTCGTATATTTTA
>OZ023329.1:16268062-16315823 GCA_964007535.1 Brachyptera risi | reverse complement strand
ATATGTATATATATATATGTATATATGTATATGAATATATATATATATATGTATATATATATATATATATATATATATATATATATATATATATATATATATATATGTATATATATATATATATATATGTATGTATGTATGTATATATATATATATATATATATATATATATATATATATATATATATATATATATATATATATATGTATGTATACACTGGCGTCGGAACCGGGGGGGGCAGGGGGGCATTGCCCCCCCCCAACATTTGGCCAAGGGGGGGCAAGGGGGGGCAAGAAAAAAGTCTTGCAAAACTCAATTTGTCTTGTGTTTCCTGTTGAAACCCACTTTGTTGAAATTGGCTGTCATTTTTCTCACTTTAATTCGTTCTTCAACTTATCATACGTTCATAGATTGTTGAATGTTAATCGGGCCTATACATATCTGTCACCAGAGTTGGGTAGGAACGTGACTGAAGGAACGCGTTTCTTTCATCAAGCAGTAACTCTTAACGGAATTGCGTATCTTTTTATTGGTAACGAGGAACGGATCGTACGTGTTTTTTTTTTAGTTTTTTTTCATCAGATTGTACTTCAAGAATGCATACGCTACATGGAATAGATCGTCCATTTGTATGATACCAGATGAAAGATTTCGTCTGGGACCCTTTGTCTCACAGCTATTGACTCGGCCTAATCCCTAATTCCTGACATCCATCCTGTATCTTATTATTTCCAGACATATTTCACAGAATTTCCCTGTCTACTTCTTTTCATACGATCATTCCTCTTCATGTGTTGTCATAGTGGAGAAAAATGACCATGTGCTTACCAAGCTAATGCATTCGAAGAAAATCATCAGTACCTGGTGACATCACCAATAGCCAATGAGAATAGGCTTATTTTAAAGATGCGTATGGGGAGGTTTGTGTAAACACAAGAGGCCCATCTCACTTCATTGTTCCATCTCGACCTGACCGTGCTGGTAGTCCTCAAGATAAATTAATTAGTGTTGTTTGTGGTAGTGTTTTGTCAATAATTATCGAATAATATATGATGGATAATATAGATGTAGATAATAGATGATATGTGTATTTTATTTCGAGTGAATTTTGTGTTTTCTATGTACATTGTGAGTGGTGTGTATAGCCCGGTGTGACCTGTGTATTATTATATAGAAGAGTAATTTTATAAAAATGAAGAAACGCAGTACTGCTGAGCAACCTGTAATTTCACAGTTTTTCAAAAAACAGAACACTGCCGACAATGCGCCTGCGGCTTCTGTTATTATAGATGAAAAATCGTCAAATAACAATGATAATGCATCTGATGCTGTTTCTGGTGAGTAAATTAATAAAACTGTATCACGATGAGCATGAGAGGGCGGCAAGATTTGTTCAAACTACTGAAACAAGGTCATGATTGTCATAGAGAATACTATATGGTTTGGGACCGGTTTCATTCAGCTCAGTTTTCAACGCACTCGCTTCATGTTATCTAGGAGTTAATACAGTTATTCCAGAGTTATTTAACTTCATTCCATGCGTCTTTAAACCCAATACAAATCAAGTATAGTTTGAGGATAGTAGAGTGGGTAGCTTACTTTTTAATGAGTTGTAACAAACAAGCTGTTAAGCTGTTGAGTAATTTTACCGTGTGAAATTATGAAATGGGGATAACTAATTTATTTTCTTTCTAAAATAAATGAAGTCTGATCAATTCAATTGATCAAGACCTTCGGTCATCAATTGATATAGGATCGGAAGCTCGATACGATTAAGGGGAATGTGCACTGAAAAGTGAAAGTCTAGGGATATGGGGGACATATTGGTATGAAATTTTGGGAGATGGTCAATAATATAGTAGAAAAAAATATTAAAATTTAAAATTCCCATTTTTGATTTTTTTTTTTTTTTATCAATTAAAAGCTTGAAATAACAATGAGTTACAAAAAAGCCTACTTAATTTTTGTGGTAACACTTGAAAATTGTATTTATTTTTTATCTTGATGAGTTGTGTTTCAAAAATAATAATTGCGATTTTGAATCTGGAAAATATTTGATGTGACCTACTTTTCAATTTTTTGAATTTCACATCTTTCTGAAAATTTGGATTTTGTCTAATTACAAGTGAAAATTACATTTCATGAATGAGTTATGATTTCAAAATATTTTTGGAATCGCAAGTTTGGTGTAGCAATCAATTAGTAACATAATAAAAAAAAAACAGCTTTCTATGTCTCACCATTGAAAACTAGTAAGGAATTGAAACAACAAAAGCGTAGCTAAAAATGTTTCTGAGTTATCAATGTTTAAAATTCAGGGAAAGGAGGCAAAGTTAGCTTGCAAGCAATTTTGAAATATTTTTTTCAAATACAACCAAAAGAGTAACAACTTGAAACTTCTAGGACAGTACAACTATTGGATTAAACAACATAATGAGTGAAAAAAAAAAAAAGAAAAAAGGGAAAAAAAATATTTTCTTCAGTGCACATTCCCCTTAACGTGAAGCACTAATTCGTTACGCTAGTCTCACGAATTACAGCGATATAACTAGTATGGCTAATTGACGTATATTGTTCCATACCCAATTCAAGATACCGAAATATCACTGCCAGCTTCTGTGCCGCGACCCGAACCATTACTATTGGTTGACAACAGTCACATCACACTTCCAACATTGACACTACCAGAGTCACCATTTCAACCGGATCAAGTTCCAACTTATCGAGACAACCGTAGAGCACACCTATTTCAGAAAAAATGGTTCCAAGAATTCAAGTGGCTACATTATGACGGGTCGAAGCAGGCTATTCTGTGTTTCCTGTGTATCAAGGCTATTTCTCTCAAACTTGTGCCTTCAAACTTGAAAGTGGAGAGAGCCTTTACAGAAAATGGCGTCACAAACTGGAAGAAGGTGATGGAGAAAAAACGGTTTTCACATCACGAGAAAAGCCAGTTCCATATTAGTGCAGTACTGGCTCTCAGCAACTTGAAGTCGACTCCAATCACTGCTCAGCTTTCCGAACAAAAATGCGCTGAGCAGAATAATTACAGAATAGCGTTACGATGTATACTGACGACAATGCGATATTTATGTCGCCAAGGTATTGCTGTGAGGGGGCATGAAAGTGAGACTGGTAACTTTTATCAGTTGATGCAACTTCGACGACAGGACGTACCCGAACTAAACACATTACTGAATAGCAAAAAAAGCTACACTTCTGTTGAGGTACAGAACGAGATCATCGAGCTATTAGCACATCGCGTTTTAAGAAACGCTTGCGCCGAAATTCGAAACACAAAATATTTCAGTTTGATTGTGGACGAAACTAGCGATATCTCTACCAAAGAACAGGTGTCTTTAAGTGTTAGGACTGTTCGACCTGGCACCCTAGAACCTGACGAGCTTTTCCTTGGATTGTATGAAACTGCAGACACCTCTGGAAAACAGATTGCTGAGTTGATTGAAGATGCCTGTATAAGATTGAACTTGGACCTTAAAAATTGTAGAGGTCAATGCTATGATGGAGGTGCCAATATGTCTGGTTTGAGGCAAGGAGTTCAAGCTAGACTAGCGCAGATTCAACCACTAGCATTCTATGTACACTGTAGTAATCACAGTCTAAATCTTGCTCTACAAGATACAGCTAAAAATGTGCAGTTGATTCAGCATTGCTTGCATTTGGCGAATGACGTCGGATTCATCATCAAGGACTCGCCCAAGAGAATGGCGTCGTTTGTAAATATACAGTCATCACTGGGGCTTGAAGGAAACGGCAACCCCCGACCGCTGTGCCCGACTAGATGGACGGTAAGAATGCTCTCCATCAACGGAGTAATTCAACAGTATCCAGCCATTCTCAAGTTCTTGGCTGATTTAGCTGAGTCTCGTGACAACGTAGCCAGTAGAGCTAGAGGAATTCATGATCAACTCGAGAAGAGCGAGGTGTATCTCGGTTTTCTGATATGTGCGAGCATATTCGAGCCGACGGAGACTCTGAGTCTAGTGCTTCAGGGTAAAACCCAAACCGTTGCTGGCGCTAAGGAAGCCGTAGACATGGTTCTGAAGAAGTTTGAAGAAATGAGAGATGGCGAGTGTTTCTCTGATCTATGGCATAGAATGGAAGGAGCACAAGACACTTACAGGCTAACAATTCCAACAGAGAAGCGCACAGGGCGACCACCTATGAGATTGAATCATCCCACAAATTTAACACCTCCACACAAAATGACTGAAAAGGAAAAGCACAGGGCCATTTTCTACGAAGCCATCGATCTGATTACATCCGAGATAACTCGTAGGTTCGATCAGCCTGGTTTCAAGAAGTACATGCTATTAGAAAAGGCATTACTGGCACGATCTGAGGAATGGACGCCAAATTCAACCGAGTTGGAGCAGGTAAAGATAATATATATATTCACGATATTGTGTACTAATATATGAATTTAAATGTTGTACAAATATTTTCAAATGATTCTCTGCTCTCCAGGTTCTCGATTTGTATTCTATCGATCCCACTCGATTCTTGATTCAGCAGAAAATGCTAGTCATCATAATCCCTGGATACAAAACTGTTAGGGATGTGGTGGAACATTTCCAGAGGCTTCACCAAGAAACACGGGAACAGTTCCCCGACATCATTCACTTATTGAATCTGCTTTTGGTCGTCCCCGCCACCTCAGCTACAGCAGAGCGAAGCTTCTCTATGCTCCGGAGAGTGAAAACTTATTTGCGCAGCACAATGACTCAAAAACGCCTTAACCACCTCTGCATCACAAATGCATATCAGACACAGTTGGACTCAATTAACATAGACGATGTAATGCGAGATTTTGTCGAGTGCAACGATTACCGACGAAGTGTGTTTGGAGCTTGCTAGGTCGGTTCACACAATAGTTTACACAGCAACACGATGCCTATTCTGCGTGAGCAAGAAGCTCTTATTGCACATTATTGATTAGAGTATTTTACTTTCCTATAGAATTTTTCGAGGTATAATCAAGTTTTGGATGGTTGATGCGTTGTAAATTATTTTTAATTTTTGTATAATTTTTCCTCATGATATTCCCACAAGAACACAGGCTTCGCACGATGGATAATAATGTTATTTGCCTACACAAGATATACATTCTGTGTATGGATAATTTGTTTTTTCTCAGTCAAATACTTGAATGTTGTTGAATATGTATAGCACCCCATTTATTTTCCCACGGGTAGCAATTGTTGAGATTGTTGTTTGCCCCCCCCAACTTTCAAAGTGTTCCGACGACCCTGGACGTATATATATGATCAGTGGACCATATCGTGAGAAACACACATGATCTGAAATCCCCCTGATTCTGCAAGAGATGGCCATCTTATACGTGCCCTCCAAGATGCAATGAGGGTTGCGTTGGTCCGCCGGTTGGAGATGGTGTCCTCCTTCCCTATCCCTCTCACGTGAAACATATGTTCCAATTCACGGTCCACGTTTGAAAAACTATTGACCGTGCTTAGATAAGTGATGCTAAAAGGTACTAATTTTACTCAATGACGTCGGCTCAGCTAATAACAGGTGTCATCAAGTTTGCCAGTATATCAGCCGTTTCTACAAAACAACACTAGATCGAGCAGCGATCAATATTTCTCGGGAAAGTACTCAGGAAATGGAATGTGTTTTTGAATGAGAGAAGTCACCATCTCCAACCGGCAAACCAATTGACGCAACCCTCAACGCATCTTAGTACCCACATTCCGACCTACTCCCATTGTAACCAGAATAACAACCCAAACTGTCCAATAAAATCCATTTAAGCGACAGTAAACGTCTGTCAGCTCCTAACCTTGTCTGTGGTCAAGTGACAACGATTGGAACACTGTTTACATGTCCCCACCATACCAACCACAACATCCCATGAGTCTGACGTCTATGGGCGCTGTCGTGGCTGCAACATCACACTCGGAACTGTCCTGGGGCCCGACCGCAAGCTAATCAGACCAATCAGCTGTGAGTGCGTGTCAGTGTGCGTGCGGTTGGTGTGTGTGTGCGTGCGTGCGTGGTTTCGAGTGCGACGGGTGAACGGAAGCGGTGACCGATGTTGTGCGGTTAGAGAGTCACTAGGGGAGAACACCTCGATGGTAAACATGATTAGAGATGCATACTGTGGTTCTTAGACAAGGTGTTGTTGACTGTGTTTTGTTATAGGTGGCAGGTTCTTCAGTAAGAGAGAGAGAGAGAGAGAGAGAGAGAGAGAGAGAGAGAGAGAGAGAGAGAGAGAGAGAGAGAGAGGAGATCGATGTGGGCTATATATATATATATATATATATATATATATATATATATATATATATGTGTGTGTGAATACACATTGTTTTGGGGTTATAACGCGTAGAATGAAAACAGAGACAAATCTAAATATAAAAATGTTTTATTATAAAGATTGCCTATATATATATATATATATATATATATATATATATATATATATATATATATATATATATATATATATATATATATATATATATATATATATATATATATATATATATATATATATATATATATATATATATATATATATATATATATATATATATATATATATATATATTTATTTATTCTTTTTTTTTCAAGCCCATACAGGTAGGCCTTTATTGCCGTTCATAGCGGTCAGCTGGAACGATCTCTCTCCATAGAAATTAAAATGAGAAATTAATTGAAATCTACGCATATTATGGCACTACATTTTCACTGTATATGGGTATAGGCCCACGTAAAATGCGTGAGATGTAAATTGTCTGCAATTGACGCTATTATAAACGTCAGTATATAAACTCAATTCAGAATGGATTTCATCCTCCGTCGACGATTTTATTCGACCACAGGTGTACTCATCTCGGTAACCACCCTCGATATTTTACTGTCCATTTGCAATCAACAGATACCTCATCTTCTTCTTTAACTACGGCTCGAAACGTCCGACTTTCACTGCTGATGGATAGGGGAGACGGTCGATCGGGAGCCTCACATAACAAAGTGATTATATACGTTCATAACCACTAAAAGAAAACAAATAAAACATCCCTAAACATAGATAATGTGCTCTAAGCGCACCCCTTCAGCATGGAAACCATTGCCTATAGACGTGGATAGCCACCGGACATAACACATTAAACAGCCGTTAGCTTCAAATGAGGGAGATGACCATTTGGACTTATTACCTTCCGAGTTTGTAATACATAGTTACTTCACGGATGAATCAACAATCAACTCACTTTTTCACATCGTGGAATTAAATTTAAAATATAAATATACAAAAACCATGGGTCATAACACTACTATACGCTGTCGCCGTGCTTCCGAACCATATAACATCCATCCAATATAATTTATAACTATATGAACATAAGTGATGGTATGAAGTTGACAAAGAGGAAAACGCATTTGTTGTTGTTTGATGAAGCAGGGAAGTGCGAAGTATGAAATCATCACAAAACAGAGCTTTATGATTCTTGAAAATTGGATTTTGAAAAACTGTAAAAATGGAGTTCATTTTTCAGTACATGAAATGTCAACCGAACGATCCTACCTTTTCATCCTCAGCTGGGGCACAATGACGTCATGACGTGATTCGTATATTGACAACAGATACATTAAAAGTGTTATGAATGTAAACTTTCTTCGTGAGTGGTTACCTACCTTATTGACATTATATATTCATATCATATTACAATCGATTCCAGGAAGGTACAAAGAGAACAAAAATGAATATATATATTCAGCATGACTTGTCAATAATAATGTGAGAGTGTATTAGCTACGTTAATCTTCGAAAGCAGCCAATACCTATCAGAAAGGAAAGCAACTTTTTCTTATGTAAATATCATTCCATGCAAAAGTGATTATTTATGAGAATCTATATAAAGGTTCATTCACAGTTCGATAGTAATACAATATAACACTAATCATTATACTTTTTTTGTTGATAACACAATATATATAATCATACATTGTATAAGACCAGGAAAAAACTCGGGGTTAAAAAGTTATAGATGACTCAGAATCACTTCGAACGTGATTTAAATAACGGCTCGAAACTACAAAGCATAAACACTTCTTCATCTAAGAAGACACCAGATCGTACCATCAAGATTTCTGATCCTAAGGTGTAATAATCATCCGGAGAATGATTGGTTTTGTGGTCGATTATTTGTCCAACCCTGATCAGTATCCATAGCTACGAGAAGGCAAACAGTTTGTGGTGCTGAGAGAGATAGTGATAGGGGGAAGGGTGGACAGAGGGGAGAAGAGCGAGTGAGAGACGTTCTACAAATATTACATTCTTATGAAATTAGCGTACAAAACTAGATTGTTTTTTTCTCTCAACGAGTCAGCGGTTGAATTACAACAAGAAAGAAAAACGTCTACACACACATACACACACCAGGTGTGACTGGACATGAAGGTTAGCGCGTGGGTCTCGGGTACCGGTTCGATATTGACGATCATCAGTTTCGATTAGGACCGTCAGGAAAAAGGAGTGCATAATTTTCATGGCTATCATTTCTGTTAATTGGAGCTTGGCTGGCTTCTTCTAATACACACCTTCGACCAATTGGAGAATATCTACTTGACTGACTTGACTGACTTGACTGACGTGTAGCTGAGTGGTTAATATGCACTGAACCGTCTTTCGGGAGACCTGGGCTCGATTCCCGACATGACCATTCTGACAGAGATTTTTCGTGGTTACCCTCTGTCGTTCAGGTTTATCATGATGCCATAATTTGCAAACGAAAATGATGAGTGATAGGCCTAGATTGGTATAACGAAGCATATCAATCAACTGATTATACTGAGTATATAATACTAACTCCAGTGACACGAGAACATTTTCAGAATGGTTTGATTGTGCAAATGTATCATTTGATTATTCAATTGAATTATATGACTTTATTGGTTCACTTAGAATGGTTGGAATGAAAGACAATATAATATGTGACAGAAAAAACTTATCAACGTTATGCCATTCGGTAAACATTAATTAATCAATTAATTGAATAAAATCAAAATTAAATTAATTAATCAATCAAAATTAATCAAATTCAATCAAATCAAATTAATCAATTGATTAATTAATCAATTAATTATTTACAGGAATAGACCATCTTTGATGAGACAGGAGGCATACTGAAAACCGAATTGTATTTTTTTGAGGGTTTTGAAAACGACCATTCACTCTACCAGTATACCCCCCCCATATCTTCCCCCCTACAGCGACCTCGGCTGACCTCTAACACATTATCGGGGAACAGATCACAGTCATATATACACTCATCAGTCATGCCCAGTAAATACATGCACACAAACTCTTCGGCGAGTTTTATAGAGCAATAAAACAATTAGAGCATACACAATGTAGAAGACCCTCAGGGTGAGAGTCAATAAATTAGTGTAAATGCAAATATGAGTCCTGCAGCTAGATGTTCGAATCCTTGTGAGCGAGGAGAGGTCTCTATATACAGTCTGTCACGCGCCGACTTGGGTATACATGTAGGTAGGGCTTGAAGCAAAAGTAGAAGTCTCTTTGCTGCCTGGTGAAACCAGTCGACCATGTTACATTGAAATGGATTTAACAGGAATCAGACGACATAAACAGACTTCCATCCCTTATGCTCCAAGGCCTATCATGTATTCACGTCGACTCGGCGTATTTTGTACTGAGACGGGTGGTCGAGTGGCATTCAGGAGGCCGCGATTCGATTCCCGCCTTGGCCGACCATCCTGACGGAAGTTTTCCGTGCTTCTTTAACAACAGGCCAAGACCGACTCATTTCTACACTAACCTTTAATCCCACAATCTCATCATCTCATTCATCGACGCCAATATATCTTGGTGATCATGTCATTCATGTAATAATGTGTGAATAAAATACATATCAAATTGGAATTTAATTGAAATTGAATTACAGTGTGTCGTTTGTACCCATTATGAGGAAAAAAACCTAGCGTAGGGATATCTAGAAAGAAAATTGAATCAGTATAAAAATATACTTTGTGACCGGCACAGTAGCTGAGTGGTCAGCGCACTTGCTTCGTGTGACCCAGGAGGTGAAGGGACACATCGAACCCGGTTCGATCCCCGCCACCGACCATCTTAACCTAGGGGTTTCTCGTGGTTTCCGTCTGTAGTCTAGGCTAATGCCGGGATGGTTCCCACAATATAGGCTACGACCGATTCCTTCCCACTATCCTTCCCATTACCCATAAAACCTTCATCTCATCATCCCATCATCTCATTAATCATTCATCCGACGCCAATAGATCTCAGTCATCATTACAGTGCATCGTTAAACCCAATACATATATATATATATATATATATATATATATATATATATATATATATATATATATATATATATATATATATATATATATATATATATATATATATATACTTGGTGGGAGCCTCCACGCCTGTTATACGGTGAAGATAGTAATACGCGATAAGCCTGTTGGTTGCGCTACAAGCGTATAAGGTATACAGAGACAAAGCTGGCAGCACAGCTTTATATGTATACATTTAAATGTCGCAATCATCGAATTATTACCGTATACATTAAGAAGGGATTATAGACAAATTGCCACTTGTGCACTCTCATTTACATACAGTTATTCAGACACAAATGAAGCCATTAAAATAACTGGTACTAGTTTTTATTACACTTTCTTATTGGAGAGGAAATTATTTTTAGTTGTTACTATATTTATATTTTTTTTATCGATTTATAGAATAATAGGTGCATGCAAATGTGTTAACATTATACTAACGACAAAACGATGGTGTGACATAATGAATCGGTCGAAATTGATATACAAACGTAGATCACAATAATTGGGATGTTATAAGATCATTTTTGTGGTTCCCCGACTGATTGACCCTTACCTTCTCATCCTACTTTTCAATTGGGGAACAAGTAATGGCTTTGTGGCAAGTGTTAGATGGTTATATGAGAGTATAAATAACACTGAACAACTGTGGAGTAAAAGTTTGTGGTTTTGGGACCATTATAATTGTTTAATTAACTCTGAAGGTGTAAAATATTATTCTAAAATTATCATTTTAGGCAGAAATGATAATTCAACTGGTCGGAATTATATTTCGAGCTCGTTATTAAACACGGAACGCCTTAATTTCAGCTGTCGGTCGAGGAATGCTGCATCACGCATAGCTATAGCCTCATACACGGTGCATTATCGTGAACAAGAGACTGGAAACATCCATTCATTCTCATTCAGGAGACCGAAGTTCGATTCCCGCCATGGTCGACCATCCTGATAACAGTTTTAAGTGGTTACCCTCCGTCGTTCAGGTCAATACTGGGATGGTTCCTTAAAAACAGGCCACGACTGACATCCTTACTACTATCCACACACCTATAATTGAATATGACCATTCATCTCATCACCCCGTCATATGATTCACCGACGCCAATAGATCCGAGTCATCGGTACGGTGCGTCGTTGAACCATGGAGTTTTATTTAATTATCTTTGAACTCAATGTGAATGAATGGATTAATTTATTCTGCCGGTCACCATAGTTACAAGTACGAGTAACGTCATGAGGTTGACAACAAAATCTCCGCGATAAAAATTATCAAAGCATTGATGAAGTTCCCACGCCTCTAGTTGGTACTCTGCTAGAAGTGTATACAAGCTACCATACCGCACAAACCGACAATGTTGAATGCGCACTTTTTCGATACCTGTTTCTCTCAAACCAATGAAGTTAAATACACAAAGTTTTCACAGTAGTAACCTAAGACCTGTGTTCACATGCACTGCAGGATAAAACAAAAGATAAAATGGAAAAAATGATAGTTTTTTCGAAATGTTCAATAAATACCACATTTTCAGGTATACAACAACTTTTACTCTGTATGTTATTTCACATAGATATAGAAACGTATCTACACATGAGGTATGGTATACTTATAGGCCTATCCATGCCGAGACGCGTGGCCGAGTGGTAACACATTGAACCGTCATTCGGGAGACCGGGGTTCGATTCCCGCCATGGTCGACCGTCCTGACAGGGGGTTTTCGTGGCATCATCTGTCGTACAGGTTGATACTGGGCTGGCTCCTTAACGACAGGCCACGACCGATTCCTTCCCACCATCCAAAACACCTATTAGAAAAATAACCTTTCAAAAAATAATCATTCCATCATCTCATTCATCATCCACCGACGCCAATAGATCGTAGTAATCAGTATAGTGCATCGGTGAAACCCAATATAACTTAGATCCATATGTGGTGTACATTAGTAGGATTATGTTCTACAGTTTCAAAGATTCAGGTACCGAAAATCGAAAAAATAATATTTTGAAGTAACTGCATCTGAGAATATTGGCAGAAGAACACACTGAAATATGAGAAGTGTGCTCACAGAGTCCCAGGTGAAAAAATTATTATAATTATAACCACTTCGAATAATTCAGTGATTTTTGCAGCATCCAAGTGATAAAACATACTTAAGAAATCTGTTGAGAAAATACTTTCTTTCAAATTGCTTTCAATGTCTCCTCGATGGGTGCATGGCTAAAGATTGATTTGAGACTTTTTGACTCCGAAAATTCTGGAAACAAATTTGTATGCTCCGAAATGCTGTGGAAAATCGATTCACGTCAGCATCTAGAGGATGGGATGTCGTATATACCTATTCCTGCATTTCATATAGGATGTAAACAAAGAGGAGAACTGAAAATCAAATGTTCAAACACAGCTCAATACTCATCCCCAACATTCACACGACACCACCTACACAGTTTCCCTCAGGCAAACAACATGCAGCTGGCCGGTGCTCTATGACTGGTCGAACAACAAGAAATGATCGCGCACGAATTTATGAAAGGTATGTAAATTGAGATAATATCTTGAAATTGGTTAAGGTATACGTATTGATAAGTTTTGCTTCAGAAAATATACATCTTCTTGTTTACACAAGTCATTTATCATCGTCCGTAATCAAATGCTGTCAGCACTTGAAAATATACAACAATATGTGAAATAGTTGATAACGTATTATTAAGTTGAATATCATTGTCAAGAGTTAATTGTGCGTCTTAAATCAGCTCTGATGGGGTACGAAGAGATGGTTTTTCGGTCGTGAGAGATTTACTGTTCTGATCGGGCACTGGAATCACCACCCTCTAAGAGGCCGGGTATTTCGCCGTGTTGTGGCCGGTATAATCAGGCACGGCCGATATTGTGCCATTTCCCATTGGTCCAACGAGATATAACAGTGAACTATAGTGGTGATTGCCCTGTGATGCACGCTGCCAAACTGTGTGAGCAGGAACTAACGTCGGCCATGACATAGGAGGGTATAAGAAGACATTGTTGACACGCCATCAAATGAGGTGAATATTTTGTACTTTGTTCCGATGTTGGATCATATTCGGACTATACATGATTACTTTTCACAAGATTCACTTACTTTTTATACTGTTAAGAGTAATGATATTTGCATTAAATATCATGTTTATATTTCTGATATCTTCTGCATGAAATAGCACGACTAGGAATTAAAAAGTAGTACCGTATATTTTAATAATATGCATCTAAGAATTGACATGCAGCTATTGAACCCCAATCAAATC
The DNA here is from genome assembly GCA_964007535.1 of Brachyptera risi. NCBI lineage: Eukaryota > Metazoa > Arthropoda > Insecta > Plecoptera > Taeniopterygidae > Brachyptera > Brachyptera risi. Next base: position 16,302,172 of record OZ023329.1, on the reverse strand, counting down.
TAAGTAGAACAGGGTGGGATCTTCCGGAGAGCCACGGGGGCGATATTACCTCAACGAGTGGAATTATGACTCATACTGTAATTCGTCGAATTATTTGCAAATGAGAGACTAGAATGAGTGCAGGGATTTAATGATGATATTGGAAACAATTATGATATACAATGATAATCGAAGAAGCAAAGACATAGGAGAGTACCGGTATGCGAAAAAAGCTGTTGAAATTATTCATTTAATGTTTGATTGTTATATCTGAATGACTTTCACTGAGACGAGTGGTCGAGTGGTGAACCATCATTCAGGATACTAGGATTCGATTTCCGCCATGGCCAACCATCCTGACAGGAGTTTTCGTGGTTTCCCTCTGTCGTTCAGGTCAATACTGGGATGATTACTTGACAACAAGCCACGACCGACTCCTCCCCACTATCCGAAAAACTCCCAATGGAATAACCTTCAGTCACATATGGCCCTATCATTCACCGACGTCAACAGATCTTGGTCATCAGTACAGGGCATCGTTGATAAATGAATAAAAAACGACATGACTTCTGAATAAACAGGACGGTGGGACACGAAAAGAGCTTGCAGCGAAAGTGTGAGTCTATTTCGGTTCGTCTGATACCTGTCACAAGGTTGTCTCGTTCACCCAGGTGGAAAAGAGTCTTACTTTTGGTTCAATCTGTACATATCTTCGATTCTATTCCCAGCATAACCAACCACACTCCAACTGATCGCAACATTCACTTATCTCTCCGCGGCAAAAAAACAAACATTTCCACACAGCTTTTACCAACAACGTCCATATACATACAACTATCAAAACCAGAGATCACCTCCCCGACATAACTCTGCGAATCCTTGGCCTATATTAACCAATATCTCATAAAGTCATGCACATATCTCTAACATCACGTCAACATAACTCAGCCAGACAAAGAGCAGCATCCCTGTGATATGGATCACTCGATACCGCAGCTAGTTCGACACGACCAGTCGCCAATACTGCTGGATAGGAGAGACGGTCGATCGGGACCGTGTGGTCGACACCAAGAATCGGATCATCTCCGTGAAATGCATATAGTTTATTGGCGGTGCCGATCAGATGTTTATTGTATGGACGTATGGTAACGGTTGGATGTTCCGAACTGTCAACTATCAATGTATGAAGGATATTACATGGACATGCGGGACAATTGCATACACGAACATGTGACAGGCTGCATGAGGAGAAAAGTGCATTATTTGATAATCCAGTTCCGAAAGAATACAATGGGACAGATAACACACGAATGACGTCATGCATTGTGACGACAACAATCTTCCTCAATTGTTGTTAACCTATCTTTGTTTTTGCCATGGTTTCCTGTTGTTATACCCGACATGACTGGGTATATTCGAATTATCCCCATAAATGTGGGATTGTGTCTACATAAGATGATGAGTTTCGAATGTCATATCGGCAAGTCTGTCTTTACTCTCCTGTACTATATATTTACGAAGCGTATCATTCAAATTATTATTATTGTACTATTATTTTAAATACAACTTTTCATAGATTACAATGATTAATGACGTACTAAACTATCAAGTAATCAACTGGCGTACTAAACTTGACCAATTACAAATATGAATGAACAATTGCTAAAGTTTCGATTTACAAAAACTTTCAACTGAGACGTGTGGCCGAGTGGTTAATACACTGAACCGTCGTTCAGGAGACCGGGGTTCGATACCCGCCATGGTCGATCATCCTGGCAGGGGTTTTTCGTTGTTTCCCTATGTCATTCAGGTCAATATACTGAGATGATTCCTCAACAACAGGCCCCGACTGACTACTACCTATACTACCCAAGAACACATAATGAAATGACCTTTCATCTCATATATCATTTACCGACGCCAATAGATCGTGCCACGATCGTGGTCATCAGTACAGTGCGTCGTTGAACCCGATATAAATAAATAAACTTCATGATTAATCTACAGAATGAATGCATCTGAATCAATTATGTGTACAATCGGGAAAGAAAGACATGTCCACCATCTTGACTGATTCAATAACTAATTGACTTGACCTCTAGATTGCTGTCAATGTTACTTCGGCAGTTCGGCTCTATGTCTACTGTGTTAGCTATTGGACCACGCATACAACAGAGAGAGAGAGGACCGAGCCGACCTCACCTGTCATCACCCAATCAAAACGTCATGTGTAATAAACCCAAATGAGTGGAACTAATTGTGATGGCGTATTACTCAGTAATAATCTACTTGTTAGTGAACTTATTCGTCAATTAATGCTAATATGTAATTATGTGTGATTCAGAGTCATAAAGCTGATGACTATATGTAAGTGTATGGGCATTCTAAGAAGTGTTTCGTGTGTATCAAAACGGAAGAAAAATGTCGTTTACCAACATAGCAAGCACAAATACCACATATATCAGTATATCTGAGAGTCAAATATTTGTCGGAACGAGAATCACGATTACCAGCACGACTACATCTTTCAGAAGCGTTAAGGGTGTGCATGCTTGGTGCCTACAAAAATAGAGACATTCATATTCGCTATTTTTCCCATGTTCAGGAACGAGTGTAATTGCATAAGAAGTATATCTATTCGAAGATAATTGTGTGCTCTTTAACTCCACCATGGCATTCTATTTGTGTGCATGAACTCTCAGTTTCGAGATAATAAATCAATGAATTCCATCCCATTCTTGGTATTCATTGACGTATCATCTTAGAACTGATTGAATTTACAAGAACAGGATGTCACTCGGAGCTGATATACCTTTCATTCAATCATCAAAGACAATAGTCAAGATGCATTTCTTCAATTTGATAAACACCGTGTTTAATGGACCATCTCACATGTTTGGACCAGCAGCAAGTTATCTACAATTGCATGAGTTTGTACCATTATTTAGTTGGTGAACCTTTTTCAGCCGTGAGGATATACAGATACACATACCAACACACACAGACGCAACAAGTTAACGATGCTGATATTTCCGGATCGACACTGACGATCGATAATACTAACAGATATAGTGAAAACCCATGATCGTGTTTTTTGGTAGTGTCGATAATGAGAGGAAGTGAAATGTTGCAAGACTCATTTCAATCAATTAAATGCTATTACTTTTCGTCTGTACGAGAATACCGTGTCGGAAGTCTTTGTCGAACATTTGATCTCTACGTGAGAATATGCAGTCTCTGCCATGCGACAGCAGTAACGGTCTGGTGTGTCGGATGTTAAATGATGTGGTAGAAAGAAGATCTTACAGCCGGTGTATTGTTTCATTAGGGACGTAATATCGTGTGAGCTGTAGTAAGTTCCATGTGCTTACACGACCGAAATAATGGATGCAAAATAAATGAGATAGAATTGACCACACAAATTGAGACCATTATGCTGTGAGTAGAAGTAGGAAAGGAGAACTGCTATTTAGGGAATGAGACAAATATGAATTGAGAAAGAGAGATGAGACAAATGAGAAAATGAAGGTTTGCATCTCAAAATCACACCCGATTGAGGTTTGTTCATTTTTGTTCGTTGTTCATTTTTCCTCTAGTTCAACAACATTTAGATCTTGATCAATATTTCATTGATCATCTTGTTCTAATATGATTCTATGTTGGAGCAATCCCTAGTAAATATCATCCCATACTGAATATCGCTTCTATTGCGATTATTGTATTATCTGTGATATACCGTTGTAATGTGACCCAGAAATATGGACAATTGTATTATTATTATCATCATTTTTGTGAGCTTTTGTTCAACTATAGTTATTCATTCATGTTTTTTCAAACAACTAATAAACTTTCAGTCACATCTTTTGTGGCATCGAAATCGCCCTCTTGGGGCAAGAAAATCGATTCAATAATTCAATCCTCAACATATGAACTTATTAATTATATCTAAACGTATTATTAAATAAATTTCAAATTTGTTTTCGTCATATCCTTCCATAATCATTAATGTGCTTGAATTGTTACCCCGTGTCTGGGAAGCAGTCTTTCTCGCGACATTGATGTAGGTTCATACATTTTTCTCTTGAAAAAGTCTGATGTTAAAAAAAACTCAAAAAAGGAAGGATGTGATATTTTACATTATTAAGGGTTGATAATAAGAAGAACCAGTTGAATATTGTTATTAAAACTTGACAAGTGAAGTGATAAAAACTACCAATATAATAATTTGAACTATACCCTCTTGGAAATAACTTTTCTTTTTATATCGCTGTAGTCGCCAAAAAAGACCATAAAAACTAATAGTTGTTTCTCCTCTTCCTGACGCACTTGTAGTTGTTATATCTGCCGGGGTGTCTGCACTTGAAGCACATCTCCCTGTCCTGGAGTCTGGACCAGGTGTCTGAACACCTGCCCCTTAACGGGCCCCTGACGCTAGAGGTCAGGAGAACGTCCCGAAATCGAGAAATGACAATTATAACACATCCAATATAATAACTTGCCGATACAAATGTATTTCGATCAGGTAGAACTCACTGAAACGGGCATATACACTGCACGGGCATGATAAAATGGGCACGAACGCTGATGCAACGGGCACAGTAGAAATGGCACACATTAGGTACGATAAAACGGGCATATACACTGCATGGGCATGATAAAATGGGCACGAACGCTGATGCAACGGGCACAGTAGGAATGGCACACATTAGGTACGATAAAACGGGCATACACACTGTATGGGCATGATAAAATGGGCACGAACGCTGATGCAACGGGCACAGTAGGAATGGCACACATTAGACACGATAAAACGGGCATAATAAACTGCATGGGCATGATAAAATGGGCACGAACGCTGATGCAACAGGCATAAGTGGTACAAATTAGGCATACTATGATGAAACGGGCACGAACGCCAAAGCAACGGACATAACAGGTCTGACAAAACGGTTATAACGCAACGGGAATGAGAGGTATGATGAATCGGGTACAACGCAACGGGTATAAGAGGTATGGTAAAACGGGTGTAACACAACGGGTATAACGCATAGGGTAACATGTATATGATAAAACGGGTACAACGGAACGGGTATAAGAGGTATGGTAAAACATGTACAACGCAACGGGTATAACGCATAGGGTAACATGTATGATAAAACGGGTACAACGCATAGGGTATAACAGGTATGATAAAACGGGTACAGCGCAACGGGTATAACGCATGATAAAACGGGTACAACGTAACGGGTATAACGCATGATAAAACGGGTACAACGTAACGGGTATAATAGGTATGATAAGATGGGTATAACGCAACGGGTATAACGCATAGGGTAACATGTATATGATAAAACGGGTACAGCGCAACGGGTATAACGCATGATAAAACGGGTACAACGTAACGGGTATAACGCATGATAAAACGGGTACAACGTAACGGGTATAATAGGTATGATAAGATGGGTATAACGCAACGGGTATAACGCAACGAGTTGAACGCAACGGGCACGAACGCATCTCGTCCAATAACTCATCTCCTAAGCATGCTCTTGTGGGCGGTCGCCTGTTGTTCAGCCAACACCTGCCAGTGTGTTGTTGGCTGACTAAGATTACCACAGTGAATTATCACCAAGCTGGCGCCCTACAATTACTCGAATACCCTCCACCTACAATCAAAACCATCATTATAAGCGCGCCGCAGAGGAATGTTCGAGCGTCCGTCTCGCCCGCTGCCCCAGCACTACCGGTCGGGGGTGTCGCGCCGTCGCGTGGCGCACGGCTTCCTGGGTACGTGTTGGAAACTGGAGCGAAGTGGCGACTTCGAGCGTGGTAAGGTTGTAATTATTAGACACATCGGCTCAACACTTTCACAGATATAACAGAGACAATGCACTGCATTGGGAGCCATTAAAATGAACCGCGGTGCAAGTTTCTCACTTTTGTTTTTATCACCAGCAGGAAGGAATTATGAAATATAATATAATAGATGCATTGGTGATTATAGAAGAATGGAACGAATGTAGAAAAAAAATCCTGATTCTCAATCAATCAAAGAATTTATTCTAAGTGGATGAAAATGACTGTTTATACAGCGTGTTGAATGAATAACCGTGTAACATTGATTATTTCCCTCGCTCCGAGATGCAGTACCTTTATCCTTGTGGCGCCTCGTCCGAACGATCCTACATTTCATCCTGAGTCTCGATTGGGTGACAACAGTTTGTTCCAAGTTTTCCACGTCATGAAGATGACATTAAAGGACACCACAGTCCAGACAGACAGACAGACAGACAGACAGACATCACAGGCTCGATTTCAATTAAACATGACGATATTCATTTCTTCTTTACCAGAGAAAACTAGAAACCATTTGAATTTTGATTATTATAACCAATTCATTTGTCCTCCAGGATCCGGCTCTCTTTCTGATTCGTGACGTAGACATTACTCGATTCTGTTAACGTTTTTATACAGAATCGGTGATGCCTACGTCATGACTCATGGTATATGGACAACTGTATTATAATTAATGGAAACGAGATGATAATGTCTAGTTTTCTCTGAAATTATGGAAATAAATATCGTCAATATTCGCTAAAATCTGGTTTCAGAGTTGAAAGGCTCTTTAAAAATTCCATATTTTTCACTTCTCGATCCACGTTGAATGAAACTCTTGGGATAGTTTTCTATACTTTTCTCAGGGAGGGAAAAGTATAATTCGTAGTCTTTCGGTTACGATTGAGCTAATTTGCCGCATCCATTGAGAACAATCAGTGGCATTCCGGACCCAACAAATTATAACTGACGAGATGGAATCGTGTGCTGGGAGAGATGTCACGCGGAATAAACCGGAACTAATGCTGTATGATTGCATTGCCGAGCCGTAATCAAGACGTAAAGACACAGCCTGATGGATGTTAGTCGATCGCAACAGCTGTGGGAAACCTCGGACATTTCTGACAGAAGAGTGACAAATGACATCTTCGTCCGACGTTTTGTAAACCGTGCGAAAATCTCGCCGAAAATACTTATTTTTGAACATTTATAATGAAGTGTTGGATGAATAGGGGGAGTGTGTTTGTTCGGGTGAAGATCGTCGTTGAGGCGTCCCGAGTTTCCATAGGGCAGGAAGTTCCCGCCAGGGGGATTTTACCGGGATGAAAATGTTCAAGTTCTGACTGGAGTTGCACGTGTGTATCGAGCTCGAAGGACATCAGAAACCCCAAACTTCATTCTGATGAATATAGGCACGATTATTATCCAATGATGAATAATAAGGGTATTTACTTCCCCAATTTTATAGAAGACCAGAGATCACTGTCACAATTTGAGAAATTATAATACATTTTTTGGTTCTCCAGAGACCATGAGTGATGACGTAGGCTTGTCGATTCAGAATGTAAACGTGAACATAATCGAGTCATGTCTACGTCACGACTCAGAAAAAAAAGAAGATCCTGGAGGACAAATGAACCAATAATAATTTCCGAAATCTAAGAAGATGATTTCTAGTTTTCTCTTGAATTGGGAAAATAAATGTCGCCATGATTCTCTGAAATCTGATATCAGGGTTAGGTCATTCAAGACACGTTTTCCCTCAGAATCTGATGTCAGGGTTAGGTCATTCAAGACACGGTTTCCCTCAGAATCTGATGTCAGGGTTAGGTCATCCAAGACACGGTTTCCCTCAGAATCTGATGTCAGGGTTAGGTCATTCAAGACACGGTTTCCCTCAGAATCTGATGTCAGGGTTGGGTCATTCAAGACACGGTTTCCCTCAGAATCTGATGTCAGGGTTAGGTCATTCAAGACACGGTTTCCCTCAGAATGGGTGTAACAATGGATATGATATTACCATCACACCGCCTACCGCATGACGCTCCAGGGCGCCAGGTTGGAGACGTCAGGGTTGTTGTGCTTTGAGACACGGTTTCCCTCAGAATAAGTGTGATAATGGATATGATATTACCATCACACCGCCTACCTCGTGACGCTCCAGGGCGCCAGGTTAGAGACGTCAGGGTTGTTGTGCTTTACGACACGGTTTCCCTCAGAATGGGTGTAACAATGGATATGATATTACCATCACACCTCCTACCGCATGACGCTCCAGGGCGCCAGGTTGGAGACGTCAGGGTTGTTGTGCTTTGAGACACGGTTTCCCTCAGAATCAGTGTGATAGTGGATATGATTTTACCATCACACCGCCTACCTGATGACGCTCCAGGGCGCCATGTTAGAGATGTCAGGGTTGTTGTGCTTTGAGACACGGTTTCCCTCAGAATCAGTGTGACAATGGATATGATATTACCATCACACCGCCTACCTGATGACGCTCCAGGGCGCCATGTTAGAGATGTCAGGGTTGTTGTGCTTCAAGACACGGTTTCCCTCAGAATCAGTGTGATAATGGATATGATATTACCATTACACCGCCCACCTGATGACGCTCCAGGGCGCCAGGTTAGAGACGTCAGGGCTGTTGTGCTTCAAGACACGGTTTCCCTCAGAATCAGTGTGATAATGGATATTATTTTATCATCAAACCGCCTACCTGATGACGCTCCAGGGCGCCAGGTTAGAGACGTCAGGGCTGTTGTGCTTCAAGACACGGTTTCCCTCAGAATGAGTGTGATAATGGATATGATTTCATCATTACACCGCCTACCTGATGACGCTCCAGGACGCCAGGTTAGAGACGTCAGGGTTGTTGTGCTTCAAGACGGTTTCCCTCAGAATGAGTGTGGTAATGGATATTATATTACCATCACACCGCCTACCTCATGACGCTCCAGGGCGCCAGGTTAGAGACGTCAGGGTTGTTGTGCTTCAAGACGGTTTCCCTCAGAATGAGTGTGATAATGGATATTATATTACCATCACACCGCCTACCTCATGACGCTCCAGGACCCTTACCTAATAAATGTCGTGCTAGTGCCAGCTAGCTCCGAGAGGCTAGGACTTTGATTGGTCAATCTTCACTAGTAGAGCTAGTTGTCATGGCAACGTGTCTGGTCTCTGTGTATTTCCATTGTTGTTAGCACAAAATCCTAGCCCTGCTTATGAGGTGGGCTTCCAAATGTGATGGAATTATTCAGTCCAAGAGACCGTGAATTTGTTTTCATCATATTTTGTCATTGTTGATAGCTTTTTTAGTGAGCCTTAACCAATCAGAGTCCTAGCATCTTGGAGCTAGCCAGCTCTAGCACAAAATTTCGAGTGGTTTATTAGGTAAGGGTCCAGGACGCCACGTTAGAGACGTCAGGGTTGTTGTGCTTTAAGACACGGTTTCCCTCAGAATGAGTGTGATAATGGATATGATTTCATCATTACACCGCCTACCTGATGACGCTCCAGGACCCTTACCTAATAAATTTCGTACTACTGCTAGCTAGCTCCAAGAGGCCAAGACTTTGATTGGTAAATATCTCCCAGGGGAGCTACCTGTCATGGCAACATGTCTGGTCTCCGTGTACTTCCATTGTTGTTAGCACAACATCTTAGAGCTGCTCTTGAGGTGAGTTACGAAATGTGATGACTTATTCAGTTCAAGAGGCCGTGAATTGGTTTTCATCATATTTTGTCATTGTTGGTAGCTTTTATAGTGAACATTAACCAATGGGCGTCCTAGTTTCTTGGAGCTAGTTAGCACTAGCACGAGATTCATTAGGTAAGGGTCCAGGACGCCACGTTAGAGACGTCAGGGTTGTTGTGCTTTAAGACACGGTTTCCCTCAGAATGAGTGTGATAATGGATATGATTTTACCATCACACCGCCTACCTGATGACGCTCCAGGGCACCAGGTTAGAGACGTCAGGGTTACGTCAGGGTTGTTGTGCTTCAAGACACGGTTTCCCTCAGAATGAGTGTGATAATGGATATGATTTTACCATCACACCGCCTACCTCATGACGCTCCAGGGCGCCAGGTTAGAGACGTCAGGGTTGTTGTGCTTCAAGACACGGTTTCCCTCAGAATGAGTGTGATAATGGATATGATTTTACCATCACACCGCCTACCTCATGACGCTCCAGGACGCCACGTTAGAGACGTCAGGGTTGTTGTGCTTTAAGACACGGTTTCCCTCAGAATGAGTGTGATAATGGATATGATTTTACCATCACACCGCCTACCTCATGACGCTCCAGGACGCCACGTTAGAGACGTCAGGGTTGTTGTGCTTTAAGACACGGTTTCCCTCAGAATGAGTGTGATAATGGATATGATTCTACCATCACACCGCCTACCTGATGACGCTCCAGGGCGCCAGGTTAGAGACGTGTAGGTCTCAGGAAATGTACGGGTACTCACCTGAAACACAGAAATTATCACAATGAATATAAATAATCAATAATGAACAATATAATCTACACTTCAGATCGACGATTGTGAACATGAAATAGCACATCTACATGTATGTTCCAAGAGATTGAGAAGAAACATACAGCAAATAATAATATTTAATTTCAGTAGACCGTATAGTACCAAGATATAGGTATATCAAGTATATAGTGGGATGGTATATAGGACCAGACAAGTAAATAAGAGGAACTGATCAAATTCAAATGTTTTTGGTGGACTGTTCAGAATTCATTTGGGTCGGACCCAAGTTCGGGAGTAACTTTCCCGGATTATATCCAGGTTGATGACGTTTCATATAGAATATTTGTGTTCGAGATATTAAAATACTCTGCTGACGATGTGGAAAAAATATCAAACATTTGTGAATCTCTTCATCCATTTTGTTTTTGTCCTGATTGTTGTTGAAGTTTGAATCATTCTAATTCAAATTTGTGATTCATTTTTCATTTTTGTCTCACTTTTTTCCCTATGAATCAATCTTGGAATGTTGATGCATTGATTTAAATTTCGTTCACGATATATATTTATAGCTTTTGTTCGAAACATATTCAACAATTTTATTTTGAAGTTCATCAGAATTATGTGCGAATCTCTCCCAAAATCTTCATCACCATTCGAACGTTTTTTTCCCAATTATGGCAACAATTGTCACCCGTGGCTCGAACGATCACACGTCTCCGTGTTCAGCAGTCGGCGTCACGGTCGACCGCAATCGTGCTTATTCATTAGCGCAACCAGAGCCAACATGGCCGCTAAACACTGCCCCCCGACGACACAGGGGAACCGCCAGCGGAACACAGAACCAGGAGCTGTGTTACCACCTTCCTATCACCAACCCGCCCACTTGACATACAAATACAGGTGGTATTTGCTTGGCTAACGACCCCACATACAGCTAGGTCATTGGGGGTACAAATGTGCGGGTAACATATGAATGTGGTTTATAGATTATGTATTCATATTGGGTTCAACGAAGCACTGTTCTAATGACTGTTATCAATATTGACGTCGGTGAATGATATCTGAGATGATGGAATGATAAGATGGAAGTTTATTTTATTGGATATAGTCACAGACAGCGCAGCCCGGGTGTCAAAGTTCTCTGTTTTTGAATGAACAAAATGGGGTGGTAGATTCCGCTTGTGGCCACGATCTCACTTCCATCCATAGCTTTTTGGCGAACTATGATTTTATATCAAGTTCCGATGAGGAAAAAAATCATCATATTTTTCCCAAGACTAGAGAAACTCAAAATATCACCTGGATACAGAATAAAAAACCCAGCGATCTAGTTGTTAGCGTGGCGACAGATCTGGCCTACTTGTGCAGATAATGTAAAGCATGCATGAGGTCGTGCTGGGCATGCGCCGAAGCCACGCCACTGTAATATAGTGGTCGACGTAGGTGGCACCCACGTCTTGCCGTCGCGCGGTACAGTGGGGTGCACATGGATCGACTACCGTGCCGTGCCGTGCCGTTGCCGGGGCTCATGACGTCGCCGTACCTACCTCGGCTAATCGTGTCCATTACCCGGCGACACACTCAACTGTTCGTGTTAACAGGCATACAGACATGTGCGAATAGCACGAACTGAGGGATGTTTACAGGCCGACTTGTAACCAAAGGTTCTATGTCCCCGAAATGAATGATTGAATTGGTGATTTTTGTTCATCAATATCTGAATCTTGCTGAGCAATCATTGTTCACCTTGAAGGACATTACAAAACTGAAAACTAAAAAAACTAAAAAAATCACCAACGAATAATCACGACTTTGATTTTCCTAATTTGAGAGAAAACTAGAGATCGACATGTCAGTTTTAAAAATTGAATTAATTTGTTTGTCCTCCAGGAACCAACCCTCTTCCCAAGTCATGACGTGGACAATACTCGATTCTGTTCATGTTCTTATACGGGATCGGTGATGTTTACGTCATGACTCATGGTTTCAGGAGGACCAAAAAAAAAACATAATTGCTTGAATTGAGATGGTGATTTCTAGTTTTCTCTGAAATCAGGGAAATTAATATTGTCATTATTCGTTAGAATCTAGTTTCAGGGTTGTGATGTTGTTTAAAGCTGTGAGACCGTTTCGAAGCGGCGCCTCTTGGTTGTTACAAGACTTCGAGGTGGTCTTGGCAACAATAGCTTATCAATTGTTCACTATTCTTGAATCTAATAGTTGACTGAATCAACCGTTCGGTCAATAATTAGACCTACCATCGGATCCTACGATGAAATATTAATATTTGGGTGATGAGATAGTCCTGCTCCTTGTGGTGACAGGTCCGAACGACACTACACTTAACCAATTGAGGAACAATGATGTTGTGGTAAGTTTTTGATAATAACAGCAAATAAATGAAGAGTTGGCATAATATTGAAATTTCAGATGGTACAATAACGCAACATTGGTAGGAAATGTCGACATATTGATACATCAGATATACAGGGCCAAAACTTGAACTACTTATTGAAGCTTCAACCATAGACTGAATTAATGTATTCTTTCGTCTGTGCTCAAATCTAGCCAATTAAAATTCGAACTTTCAATAGGTATCGAATATTATTACTGGAAAATACATTCCGGCTGTTAATTGGTGTCTTGATGTCACTAAAAACATATGAAATATTGAACTTGAATATCGAACTTGAAGGTGCTTCGTTAATCAAAATCCAGACGTGAACTTGAGGCAACCGCAGGCTCGATCCAGTGCAGGGAAGGTGTCGAGTGTTGCATAAATATAACAATTCTTATCGTGTTTTGATCACGTACCGAATGTAGTAATTATTGCACAACTACACGTGCAGCGGATTCAATTAGTTAATTAAATAATTGGATGAGCGAACCGAAAACTCAATTTCATCGTACTCGAAGGGAAGATCTTTTTTTCCGTGCTCCACAGGCCAGACGGAAGTGAGAATTCAGGTAGAATTTGATGAAGGCTAACACACGTGTCATGATCTAATTTGAAACTGTATAGTTTTGAGGCGCGATCAATCGGTTGCACCAGTTATGCATGAGAAAACTTATTTTGATGTTTTTGAAAACATTGGTAAAAAAATACTCAATTCATTTCAAATTCTCCCGAAACGTTCAATATGATTCACAGTTGATTATTCCGAATTTTCATATGAATCGAATGATCCATTTTGATGAAAAAAATGGAAATATTTTTTTTCATAAATCAAAACCATCAGGAAACCTATAGGGAATCTGAGCAAAAATTGTATCATCAGTCAATTCGAAATGATTAAAATGAGTGATGAATGAAACAGGTAATCACAGACCTTATTGTTTGGAACTCAAGGTGCATATATAACTTTCCATTATAGGCCATACAATTCACATGAAGAAGCCTATATATCGCGCATCCAACAACGCATATATATTGCGTTTCCCTGGTAGTACAATTGGAAGCTTATATTATTAAAGCATTGCATTTCTTTTGTACGGTAGTGTACAGCGGTCGAATCAGATTCCCGATAGAAATTTCAATAACTGAATCTGTTTCCTTTGTTTGCAAATAATCTCCCACAACATGTGTATTCAAAGAATGAGATACGAGTCGCCATTTTGTGCCATTTAGGCGAGCAGACGTATTTGCAGGGAATAATGCATGACCATTGCTGAGATATTAGCATGTGAACTTTGTGCCCAGCTGGTATATATGTGTTAGCTAGGAAGAGAAGTTGAAACAAATTTCTGTGACAAATGATTCAGCGTTTGAGTGAAATATTCACAGTCGGAAAAAATATTATATTACATATTATATTATTATTATGATTATTACTGGGCAAACGCGTTATGTGTTGCCGCGTTGATGGATGAGCTGGAACATATCAACTTATCTTTGGATTGGTTATTATATATATATACACCTTGAGATCCAAACCATTACATCGTACTGCCATCTTGTTTTTCATTAATAATTTCTATGATAATAAAGAAGGCTTTGTTTTAATCGTTTACAATTAAGTGGTGTCACCTGTAGCTTGGATTTATTAGGTATCTTAATAGCTTTGAATGATTCATAAAAATTACATTATATATTTTTTTACATCAAAACGGCTGATCCGATTTGAGTGAAAATTCGAAATAATGTGTATAATTATCAGATTGAAATTTCCTGAGAATTTGAATTCTCTCGGATGAAATACTTTTCCTGAATTTTTTTCTCCGGGTTATTCTCGTGGGATTTTTGAAAACTTTGAAATGAGTTTTCTCAGAAGTGGTTCAACCGATCGCGCCTCAAAACTATACAGTATCGAATTGGATAAGGATACTTGTGTGTGCCAAGTTTCAACAGATTTTGAATTTTCGTCTGACCTGTGGAGCGCGAAAAAGAAAAAAAGTACTTTTTTTCGGGTATGGTGAAATTGAGTCTTCGCTTCGCTCATCCAATTATAATAAATTACTGTATTGTAGGCTGGAGTTTATTCATTGTATAATTGAATTCTATACTGAATGAATTCAAAATTAAATTACATATGATTCATAACAAAACATATGAGTGAGTGTATTTAGTGGGTGTCCTTCTGGATAGATTGTAGTGAAACTTCTTCACAGCATCCAGAAGAATCTTCTAAGATACTGTCGATGCATAATAAACATTCAACATATGTTACGTGTTATTTGTACGTAACGGTAAGCGGTGAGGTCAAAATCGATGTCGAAATGATCGAGTGTTACCGTTACATACAACTACAAGTGATCTTTCCAACTTATTGTCATGATAAAATTTGACTTACTAGCATTTCCGACGATTATTGTCTGCATCTTGTGATGTATTCATTAATTGTGTGTCTTGCACAGTTCAAGATGTTTGACCAATTTTGTATCTGTGATATCCCCCTGACGGAAACTTTTTCAGAATCGAGCTGTCGACGCGGAAGTTAAGGAACTACAATGAGTCATGCGCAAGCGCCGTGTTTATTTTTTCGCAAACGATACCACGTGGCTAGCGTAAAATCAACCAACCAGGTGGAATTCACTAATTTTGTTCAAAAATGTGCAACATTTTTCATTTTTATTCCTATCCGAAAATAAGCATAGTCATTTTTCACATAGAGGCGGAAAATGGAAATTTAGGATCGTTCGAACGGGGCACCACAAGGGCTATCTTACCAACCCAGTTCAATATATATATCTATATATATAGGATATATATATATATATATATATATATATATATATATATATATATATATATATATAGGCTAATATATATATATATATATATATATATATATATATATATATATATATATATATATATATATATATATATATATATATATATATATATATATATATATAACTTTACTTAAACTTTCACGATTCATATTTATTCAAATTGACTGAAACTGGGCTGTTTTTTAATCGTGATATATTTATTTAAACTGACCAACGTTTCAACGAGATTGGTCTCGTCCTCATCAGGGTCCAAACTATACTAATTATTTTGACATACAAACATTTCATATGTGACGAAACCAACGCTACTTTGATTCAGAAACCTTGGCCAAATAGATGTCACAATAGTTGAAAGCATTCCAGAGGACTGTGTGAATTTCAAGGTAGCGTGAATCTCTTTACATCTAGAAAATAATATTGATAAAACTCATACAAAAACTTAAAAATTCGAAAGGAGAAAGATATGGAAATAAAACAATACTGTCATGAACTAGCGACTGATAGAAAGATAAAAGGAGAAACATAGAAATGAAAATAAAAAGAGAAAGAAGAGAAAGAGGAAAATAATGTCCGTATCCTATTTGTGATGACTTCTAAGAAGCATTCTCTCAGATGGCAGCGTCAAGTCTTCCATTTCCAGGTCCACTCGTTTCTTTCTTCCATCCCTCCACTTAGGTAAAGTCTTCAACCACTGAATCGACTCCTCCGATGGATGTACTGGAAGAATCTTCCTCCTTTCTAAAATAGGCTTCCACGCAACCGGCAGTCTTTTGCTGTCGTTCCTTAGATTCATTGCGCCTGTATGTTTCTCTATTTTTATACTTTCTCTAATTATTCTTGGTAATAGAAGATTTTCGCGTGCAAGAACGGACGTATTATTGAAGTCTATCATGTGCCCCGTCTCGACGGTATGTTGAGCTAAAGTCGAGCTCAACTCTTTGAACCGCACTGAAGATTCATGGTCCTTCCTCCGTTCTGATACTCTTTTTCCCGTCTGTCCAACATACACTTTCTCGCATTCCCCACATGATATTCTATATATACCCTTGTCTTCCAGCTCTACCTTGTCCTTTATATTCCTCAGAAATATAACCTTGAAATTCACACAGTCCTCTGGAATGCTTTCAACTATTGTGACATCTATTTGGCCAAGGTTTCTGAATCAAAGTAGCGTTGGTTTCGTCACATATGAAATGTTTTTATGTCAAAATAATTAGTATAGTTTGGACCCTGATGAGGACGAGACCAATCTCGTTGAAACGTTGGTCAGTTTAAATAAATATATCACGATTAAAAAACAGCCCAGTTTCAGTCAATTTGAATATATATATATATATATATATATATATATATATATATATATATATATATATATATATATATATATATATATATATATACATATACACATACACACCCATTATCATATGAATAATTTAGCCCATTTAACGATCGTGGAATTCAACTAACTCGAAATTGTACAAATGAAACCATTCATTGAATAAATTACTTGCATTAACATTTGCTCCTCCCGGTTTACCATAGAATCGGGTACTATATAGCTAGCCTACATCACGTTGAGTGATTATTCAAAAACCTTTCCAGACCAATCTCACGGGCCGTGTCAGTCAACAATGGAGATACATCAAAAGCACGCGTTTTAATCGAATCAACCGGTTCTGAATTTCGCAGGTAATTTAAATCCCATGTTTGAGCCAATTGTTAATTTTGTATAACTATTTCGGCTGCTATATTATCAACAATTCGTAGCATCATGCATTCTGTCAGTGTGAGCACGTCACCTATTCAATATGTGTGCGATTATTGGCCATTATGAACGGCCAGCAATAAAAGCATATTACATTGAGTATCGACAAGGAAGTGACCGGCCACGAGTAATTGCACCACGTATTCCGTCAATTGAAACCTTATTTTTAATCGCTAGAAGCATTTGGAAAGATCTTTCAAGTCCTTTCTTTCTCCCCGTCTGTGTGTCTATACATCTGCCGTGGCTCGGTGGTGAATAGCAACACCTGATAATGGCCCGTGGAATCCGGAGTCCAGCTTTATTCACAAACCAACTAATAACGATGTATACGTATAATGCAACTGTTAAGGGGACATCGAAGTGGAAGAGTTTTTCAAAACATTTCAAAATATTTCACGAGAGGAAATATGTCGATCAGTGGAGAGAATATGACATTGGAGTTTTTTTCGAACTTCAGGTTGTTCAGCTAACGTGTGTGAATTTCTGCGTCATTCATTTATATATTATTTTTGGGGGGAATGACATCGAACTTGATACATAATCATTGTTTCCCTATTGAGGCTATGGATGAAAGAATGGGATCGTTCAGACGGGCACCACAAGGGCGATCTTACCACCTCAGCATAAGTACATATTGTAAACACATAGTTCGAAGTCGTTTTTCTTCCAATTTAGAACAGTTTCACTAGAGTAAATTTTCAAGTTGTGTTGGTATATTATCTGGGTATTAGTGACCATGTATAATAGCCTTGGATTTTTGAAGTATGTAGGCCTATTACATGCAAGATTTCGATATATCATTCACCATCACAAAAATCAGCATTTTCATGTTTCATCACTCAAAAATGGATTGAACTGATCTTCCGATTTGGATACGTCACATTTTACTGAAACGATACGTGTGTTTATATACGACATATTATTAAAACCACTCTCGAAGTCGATCGATCGAATATCGATATTGTGGAGTATCGATCATTCATAATCGACCTCCTAAATGTGTCTCTTTTTTTATAGACGGGAAGATGAGATGACAGCTACATTCAACGTCATGACGAACAAGTCCCCTTAAGCTTTTTTAATACCTCAGATAATCCTACTTGCAGCTTTCCTCTTTAATATCGGAACAAAAGTAAAAAACTGCTGACATTGCAATCCATGGAACATTCAACACGGAGAAAAAAGTACACCTTTTTTTTATTATTCAATTGAATTCTATAAATTGACTTTTTAGGTGTGTCGAACTCGACGTTGGTGTTATTATTTCTTGTGATATTTTATATAGACTTGATATTATTATGCGGAGTTTGAGAGCTTTTTTCTCACGACCGTTTTGAATACATGCTATAGCTGCGATATGGTGTAGACTAAGAAGGCCGTGTAGCCAACCAAGGGGAGGGAGGCATTCACCTCTCACTCACTGAACCACGCATCATGTTCGATTGATTCTCACCACTATTAACAGACTTCACAGCCCTGAAACTAAATATATGAGGAATAATTACGATATTCATTTCCCGATTTTCAGAGAAAAATAGAAATCATCATCTCGATTTCACAAATGAAAATTCATTTTTTTTTATCCAACAGAGGTCATGATCGAGTCATGACGTTTACATTACTAATTATGTACAGCAAGATGAACAGAATCGAGTATTGTCTACGTCACCGTCACCGATTATAAAAGAGGCCAGGTCCTGGAGAATAGATGAATAAATTGAAATTTCAAAAATTGCGCTGATGATTCTTGATTCTCTACTAAAAAGGGGAAATAAATAACGTCATCATTATAGTTGATATGC
This sequence comes from Brachyptera risi, assembly GCA_964007535.1. Lineage (NCBI taxonomy): Eukaryota > Metazoa > Arthropoda > Insecta > Plecoptera > Taeniopterygidae > Brachyptera > Brachyptera risi. The sequence continues at coordinate 16,283,064 of OZ023329.1, read as the reverse complement.
AGTTTCAGGTTCGTGACGTCTTTTGATCCTCTGAAAAAATGTAGGCCCACTCATTTACCGTCCAAATCTCTGAACCTACCAATCGTAGGTCATCAAGTGATACAATGAACTAACTTCGTTCACAAAATTACACTTACATTCACATAATTATATACATTCAAATATGAGCCTATACCTCGGAACTGACGAGGCTGTTGATAGTCCACGGATGAGCAATAATCGTACTCATATATAGCTATTATTGCTATCAATATATTTATATTGTTTTTTTTCTTCTTATTGTCATCAGTTTTGTACATACAAATAAAAACACTGAACAGTCAAATACAATCCAAAAAGTCTCCAACGGAGACTTGACTGTGGGAAGAAAAAAAATTGTATCTGTATATTGCCTAGCTCTAGATTGTATACATTAGTTTATGTATGGTGATTGAGAAAATATAAATATAATTGATAAATTAGGTGGCAATAATAAATATAAGTGGAAAAAAGAAGGAATATGATCTACACGATGGACTATCATTCACGAAAAAAAAATTCGGAATTACACTGATTAAGAGATTGACTATAATATCACAAGAGATACAATCACAAAAATATCAATGAAAAATAAATATGTGATCTTCCAATAACATAGAATGCGAATGTGAGAAATTTACATGACCTTGAGATGGCTTGGTTGGTGCATCATGGAGTGAAGAATATATAGATAGGTCTACAGTGGATGATATACAATAAAGCATGATATAGGCCTACTAAATGACGAACAACATTATCAACAGCATGAATGTCAAAACAAACAAAAAACATGTTTCAAGTCAATTTTCACTTACCAAAATACGAAGCATCATATCAAAATAATAGCAATATGAATTGAGACTGATAAAGACCAGAGATGATAAAAAACTTAATGAAGTCACAATAGAATAATAATAAAAGAAGCAAAAGAAGCATACAATTAATTAAGCATACATTATTTTATTGACTGACCATGTTTTAATTTCTAGTTTGACACATTTATAAGAGATAAAATTACGTAAATTAAAAGGAATCTGATTGAATTTAGCGGATACAGAGTATTCAAGACGTCGTTTCCGTTCAACGACGCACTCTACTGATGACTACGATCTGTTGTCGTCGGTGAATGATATATGAGATGGTGGGATGATGAGTTGAAAGTTTATTGTATAAGGTGTTTTTGGATGGTGGGAAGGAGTCGGTCGTGGCCTGTTGTTAAGGAACCATCCCAGTATATAGACCCGAACGACAGAGAGAAATGTCCATGTCAGGATGGTATCGACCACGGTGGAGTACAACATCGGTCTCCTGAATGACGGTTCAGTGTAGTGGCCACTCGTATCAATATTTATTGCTATCGATTTTGGGATATCGAAGTACCGAATAAGGGACGTTTTCATTAGATTTAATAACCATGCTATTAGATGAAATCACTTGGTGTTAGAGTTTGGAGGCGCTTCGACAGAGAGATCAGTTTACGCCCATGTTCCTGTCCGTGTACTTTGCCATAGTTGCCAACGTTTGTGGATGTTTTGAGTTCATTTAAGGACCGGGAAAGAGAAAAGTGAAAGAATATGATACGGATAGAAATTAAAGAAGATGGTAAATGACAAAATTGGATGAAATTGGCCCATATGCCACATATATACACCATGGGCATTCGCACAATATGTCCTCAATCTAGTTCCCACCCGCACCACTTGCAACACTTTGTCCAGCCCTGGCCGGGCACGACGCCCGCCGATAAGTTTCACGAACATCTCTATCAGGTGTTGATCTAGCACCGAGCCAATTGTTGTCGGGGTCCATTGTCGACCAGGCGCGAGGTGAACTGGTGTGCCCGAGCTCTACCATTCTATTCATCCCCTCTCTTTCTTTCTCTCTCTCTCTCTCTCTCTCTCTCTCTCTCTCTCTCTCTCTCTCTCTCTGTCTCTCTCTCTCTCTCTCTCTCTCTGTCTCTCTCTCTCTCTCTCTCTCTCTCTCTCTCTCTCTCTCTCTCTCTCTCTCTCTCTCTCTCTCTCTCTCTCTCTCTCTCTCTCTCTCTCTCTCTCCCTCTCTCTCTCTCTCTCTCTCTCTCTCTCTCTCTCTCTCTCTCTCTCTCTCTCTCTCTCTCTCTCTCTCTCTCTCTCTCTATGTCTGTCTCTCATCGTGTCTGGCCCGGTAGAGGTGCTGATAAAGAACATCCCCCCCCACACAAGGGACAGTATAACACAGGACTTGCAACCCCCCCCCCCAATCACTGCCCCAGGACAAGTACTACCCGGGCTAGCCGTACGAACCGCCAATTAAAACCAAGGAATTAAGATCGTGTGGATAGTAGACAGGACTGATTATGAGTTTATTTATCTGAAACATAACTGCGATTTAAAATTAGAAATTATTTTCAATAGTGCATCAGATGTGGCCTGATTCTTCCCACATTCCGTGCCTGACTGTATGAGAGACAGTTGAGAGTAACAATTATTATAAATGAAATGGTATAAATGTGCCTTGGGATAATAAAATGTTTTTCTAGTTTGTCTATTTATAATTGTAATGAAATATAGCTGTGAGGATGTGTATATCTGAGTGAAAGCGAGTATAAAACGAACGGAATCATAGAATAAAATGTTTTTTTTCCGTATCTCATCATTGACTCTACAAACGAGTAGATTGATTCGGGATTTAATTTGATCCTGATGATATTTGAGCAACCAGATAAAACATGGATCTAAACGCAGATAATTACTTGCAGATAATCTTAGTCAAGTACGAATCCATCAACTATTAACCAGGCAATCGCGTTATGTGTTTCCGCGTTGATGGATGAGCTGGAACATATCACCTTATCTTTGGATTGGTTATTATATATATACAACTTGAGATCCAAACCATTACATCACTGACATCTTATTTTCCATTATTGATATCTATAATGAAAAAAGGCTTTGTTTTAATCGTGTACATTCAAGAGGTGACACATGTGGCTTGAATTTGATTGGTATCTCAATAGCTTTGAGTGATTTAAAAAATAACATTATATATTTTTTTACATCAAAACGGCTGATCCGATTTGAGTGAAAGTTCGGAATAATGTGTATGATTACAAGGCAAACGCGTTATGTGTTGCCGCGTTGATGGATGAGCTGGAACATATCACCTTATCTTTGGATTGGTTATTATATATATATACACCTTGAGATCCAAACCATTACATCACTGCCATCTTATTTTTCATTATTAATTTCTATAATAACTAGTCAAACGCGAAATATGCGTTGTAAGATGAGCGAGATATCTGAATAAGGTATAAAAGTCCTTGAAGTAGTTCTACCCATGCTACTTTATCGACTCTGGTATTGTTCACACCTTGATATCTGAATGAGCTACAAAAGTCGTTAAAGTGGTTCTAATCTCCTTTTCTTTATTGACTCTGGTATTCTACACACCTTGACGCAAATAAAAAATACTTCATTGTTGGTCAACTCTTGAATCTAGAAAGCAGTGAATCTCGACAACTTGATTCTGTCACAATTTGTATGATTTATTTTATTAATATTATCAGTTATTTTTTTTCTTCAAAACGGCTGATTGGAATTGCATACAAGATCGTGAAAATTTGTAAAATCTATGTAACTTGTAGAAAAAATTTCATCTCATTTGGAGAGATTTCAGACAAAGCCCTAAAAGAGTGGGATGGAGACTTCGCTACGCTCATCAATAATAAAGAAGGCTTTGTTTTAATCGTTTACGATTGAGTGATGCCACCTGTGGCTTGGATTTAATAATAATAATAATAATAATAATAATAATTTATTCACAGAATACTCATTCACAAGTTATGTTTCGTCAGGATAATACAAATGTTCAGGCCTTAAATAGTAGTTCATCAATATCATGAAACTCCTTGTCCAACAGATAACGCTTCACATCAATTTTGAAACGATTAGAATATTCTATACATGATAATTCTTTAGCAAGAGCATTACAAATTTTCACAGCATTATGGTCAAGTCCCGACTCATAAAGCGCAGTGCTTTGACTAGAAGTCACAAGATTATTTTTATTGCGGGTGCTGTATGCATGAGTAGTTTTACTATCAAATATGCTAAAATTCATTTTGATAAAACAGACCAGATCCGAATAGCTATCTTAATAGCTTTGAATGATTCATAAAAATTACATTCAATATTTTTTTACCTCAAAACGGCTGATCCGATTTGACTGAAAGTTCGGAATAATGTGTATCATTATTGGATTAAAATTCCCTGAGAATTTGAATTCTCTCGGATGAAATATGTTTCCTGATTTTTTTTTCTCTGGGTTATTCTTACGGGATTTTTGAAAACTTTGAAATGGGTTTTCTCAGAAGTGGTTCAACCGATCGCGCCTCAAAACTACACAGTATCGAATTAGATAATGACACTTGTGTGCGCCAAGTTTCACCTAATTTTAAATTTTCGTCTGACCTGTGGAGCGCGAACAAAGAAAAAAGTACTTTTTTTTCGGGTATGGTGAAATTGAGTCTTCACTTCGCTCATCCAATTATATTGAAATTCCCTGAGAATTTGAAATTTCTCAGATGAACATTATTTCACGAATATTTTCCTCTGGGTTATTCTAATGGGATTTTTGAAAACTTTAAAATTAGTTTTCTCAGAAATGGTTCAACCGATTGCGCCCCAAAACTATACAGTATCGAATTAGATAATGAAACTTGTGTATGCCAAGTTTCAACTGATTTTGAATTCTCGTTTGACCTGTGGAGCGCGAAAAAAAAAGTCACCTTTTTCGGGTATGGCGAAATTGAGTCTTCGCTTCGCTCATCCAATTAAAAGTATGAAAATAACATATGTAACCATGGTGATCACAAGTTAATTCGTTAACTATATTGCCTAATCCAGTTTCGTGAAATCGAGCAACGAAAAACATCAAGAACATCAAACATCAAGTTGCAACGAGTGAGAGGTGAAAATCTTACATTACGTTAGGGCCTACTGTTACCCAATTGATGTTAGAAAGATGAGAGAGGTAGGATCGTTCGGGCGGGGCACCACGTGGGCGATCTCACGAGCACAAAGGAATGATTCATCGAATTCGATTGGAAATTATCAGTTGATGAGTTGATGAGACTATTTTATATTTAACTACATCAAATAATTTCCATACGGTTCTAGGAATTGTAAAACCTGAACTGAGTTTCTATTTATGACGTATTGTTATCTCATTGATGTACTATTATATTGTTATTGACACTTGATGAATGCTCAACATCCACAACATTGATATTTTGATATTTTATAATTTAATGATTCATCATTTAATATTGAATGTCAAATATTCATCATTTATTCATATTCATCACTTTTATTAGGTTTATGTTCTCTCAGCGGACTGTGCATATGATTTGAATTGAATTTATCAATGTTTTTTGATTTATGATCATCTTGTGAATCCTTCATTGGACGAGAATGAAATGACTGAATGAATGAATACACAATGTGTTTGGAAGACATCACGCAAGCGAACGGTTTCCTGAACATATTAACAATATTCTTGTTCTTATGACACATTCATTCCTAAATCAGTTATCAAATTGATTTATAATTGTATTTTCAATCAACCATTACCAATAGAACTATTTATTCATTCAACCACAATATAAAAAAAGTTCCATCTCTAGCAATTATTCTGGCACAATCCATCTCCATTTCGATTAAGTTCTCACTTGTTGCATCTATACACCGTTTCAATTAAAACTGTCCACGCGAGTCGATCGTCTCTTTTACCGTCTCGACCGTTCGTCCCGCGTGTCTACCAACACTGGCGAGAGGGGGTGTCGAGCCGTCAGGCGCCGAGCGTGGAGGGTAAAAAGTGTGTTGCGCACGGGGTCTGCGCATCGGACGGGAGTCGTTGTGCGCAATTCGCCACGGCCCTCTTCTTACGCTAGAAGTTACTGACTGTTCGGCTACACCCAAAACCAGCACAGCGACACCAAGGTGAAAACTTCGACGAGAAACTAGAGGCAAATGCGATTCGAAAATACTGGGAACAATTAATTGAAAACTTGTCTTTCAGGGAATAAAAACGTCTTGGAATGAAAATTCATATTTATAACACAAATTATTAGATTTATCGAATAATCGTCGATGTTAGATACATACAAGTATATTCTTAAATTTAATGATGAAGTTTGTTGGACGTTTTTCTTATTTCTTCTTATTTCAAATCTTATTTCATAAGATGAAATATTTTTTAATATTTTTGGATAAGGGGGAGTAGTTGGTCGTGGCCTGTTGTTAAAGAACCACCCCAGTATTGACCTGAAAAAACTAAGACAGAGGAAAACCACGAAAAACCCCTGTCAGGATGGTCGATCATGACGGGAATCGGACCCCGGTCTCTTGAATGACGATTCGGTGTGTTAACCATTCGGCCACACATGTCAGTTTGGGAACATTGAGAAATGGCGTGCAGACGAGAGCGTGTGTATAAGGAGTCCATTTTTGGAAGGTAAATAAATCAAAAATACGCTTTTTTAGAATATTAATGAATAATTCCAGATGACAAATGCTTGTTTTCTGCGCCCCATTAACATAAGTTCGTGCTCCGAGGAAACCCGAGGATAAAATGTCAGCTTATGGAACACACCACGATTTCAAAGTCAATGCATATTGAAATATGTAGAACTATTATAATTTATATCAAAGTATTACAATTATACTGATTTGGGCCTGGTACACCGCGAATACTGATTCTAAGGAAATATTGCTGTTCCATTGTGTAATGGTGAATTTCACGTCCGCTATTATTTTAAGAATGGTTCAAAGTGGAAGGTATCAACATTCGTGTGTTTTGTTCAGTATGAATACCAAGGCTGGTGATGTCCGGATATATCAAGAAACGGTTCATATACTCGTAATGTGTTCCGAACTTTCGGAAACTGAAGACTTGTATCCGCGGAGAGTAAGTGTTGTCACAGACGGCGCAGTCCTGGCATGGTCCTGGTGTTGACTTTCATGTATAGGCCTAGCCTCAATTGGGGAACTATGATTTTTCATCAAGTTCGATGTTATATTAAAAAATGTAAACTGAATATTATGCCGTCTCATACTGCTTATATCAGATGCATGCGAGACAATGGCGCTACGGTAATTACTTCAAAATGACTCTCATCGTATAACTACAATTTGGGATCAATTGAATGGAACGCAATAGATGACGTGAATGAACGAAAACAGGATTTTGAACCATTTCGTTTTGTTTCCAATAACTTGCCACCGAGTCGATCAGTGTTTCCCAATGAAGGCTGATGATGGCAGATGGTGGAATTATTCGGGTGAACTATATCATTTCGAAGGGGAAAAAAAGCTGAAAGTAATTATGGTTTAGTTTAGTTACAACCTTAGTTCCAAATTGCACAGTGAAATTGTGTGGAAATCGTCAATTGTAGGCCTACGACTCGTGAGCCGCATTTTCCAATTTTTGCATGAACATTTTGAACGCTATTTTGTTCAATGTAGGCATTTGTGAGAGCCGCCAGTGTACCTTTCAGAGATTGAATGATTGGATGTAATCGAATCCACTCAAAAGTATTATTCCAAATACAATCCAATATAATTTCAATTATTGTTGGACAAAAAATAATTGTCAGTGGGGTGAAGCTTCAGTTTATTTTATATTTATATCGAGAAATAAGAAAGTACAGACAACTTACAAACCGTTTGAAATAATGGTTGGAAGCAGCCGCCAACCTAACAATACAACAACTAACTATTCCGATCGACCGTCTCCCCTATCCTTTACCACCACCGTCCGGACGTCCCGACCCACCAATTCACAAACGATATCCATGTTTTGACAACAGCCAGTTCCGACTGACAGTCTCCCCTATCTTCTCACATTACCGCCCGGCTGTCTCGACCCACCAACACTAACGATATCCACGTTTCAACAGGAATAAAATACATCACGAACTGAACGTGGACAGTTTTTACTGCACTTCAGCTACAAGCTGACCATGAGAGCTGACGCAGTGACGCCTCAACACCCCTGAACGGTGATGCTGAGAGATGGGAGGAGACACCAGTTCGTAGCGTCAGGTAAACCAAGTCGGTAGGAGATTCCTTGTCCTAAAATGGCCGTACTGGCAAACAAGGTCTATGAAATAATGCACTGGAGTTTGTCACATTTCCACCGGACAGGAAAACGCCGTACATGGTTAGCGTTATGCGAACAACAGGTGTGAAATTACTCAGTCTTATGATATATTGACTGAGACAAGTGGTCGACTGGCTTGCTAACTGCATAAACTGTTATGCAGGAGACCTGGGTTCGATGCCCGCCATGGTCGATCATTCTGACAGAGGTCTCTGGTGGTTTGTCTCTGTCGTTCAGGTCAATACTGGTCTATACTTGTAAATAGTATTGAAATTTGTACATTTGTAAAATGGATGCATAAATGACGTCCACTGGAAAATATGCTACGAGATAAAATGAAAAATGGAAATCAGAAAAGCGGATGATTATATTTCAACAAAGTTTAGTTCAACACTATAATTGCATGCTATCGATAATAATGTCATATTTTTTATCAACATCGAAACCCGATACAAAATCATTGTTCCCCAATTAAGGCTATCGTTTGGATCGTTTGGACGGGGCACCACAAGGGCGATCTTATCACCACATTTTGATTATTTAAAAAAAAAAATAGCTTCGACAGCGATACTGCGCTCATGTGACCATACTTCTTCGCCGCGAATAAAAATACGCAGTTTCCAAATGCTCATCACATTATAAGTATGAACCGTTTGTGTGATATCACCGGACATCACCAGCATTGGTGTCAAGAGTGAACCAGACTCACGAATGTTGATATCTTCCACTTTGAACCAGGTATTTCAGGCAGTGTTCACTTCTTCCAATAACAACAGATGTCAAGTTTTGCGGCATTTTCTCCTCATTTCAATCCGGGACATCACACACTATAGTCTGTGAACAAGACCATGTTTCCATCACACCGCGGTGCCATTGTCTGACGGCCACGATCGACCGTCTCCCCTATCCCGTCACACCAACCGACGACCGTCTCGATCTCGTAGCACGATGCAATAACGGTGCTACCAACAGCGTGAAATTAAATTATTTTATCATACTCGTAAATCTGCACTCATAATAATATTATACTTCCATGAACAATAGGATTGTGACGGATCGAGACTACAAACCGTTGGTAATAATTCTAAGGGAAAACGGTCGATCGGGTTAGCTGTAGATACAAGTTTAAGAGCGCATGTGAGTAGATTCGGGAAAATGTTATATTTATGATGGTAACTTTCGAATGGTATGAGATATTAAATGTGTTCATATCATAATAACAGAGATATTTCCAATACCTTCAAGACACGTATAGGCCTATATGACAATTGATCTCGATATTCACGCAGGAATAGAGATGAGAGATTCGTCCTAGCCTGATAGTTGAAATAATGGTATGAAACAGTCGCAATCCGTAGCTCAGCCAGCTAAGGCAATGTTTTAGAAATTGAAGTCACGTTGAACGTGGGTTCGAGTTCCGCATAATGCATGGGTTTCTGTGAACCTCCTTCCACTAACAATCACTTCATAGTATCATTATCACCTGTGCATTCGTACCCCCGTAAAACCTGGCTGTTAGTGGGGTGGTTAGTCAAACAATAATCAAGTTACCGGTATTATAAGACTTAGTGAAATGTAATTCAATTATTCTGAAGATATCGAATGAAGTTATGTTTTCCTCGGTATTAGACTTTTGATATCACATACCGTTCAAAAGTTATCATCAACAAACTAATATTTCTCTAAATCGCCTCTCATGGACTCTTAAAAATTCGTCCATGTCTCGAGATACCCAATCGTCTACTTTGATTTCAATACCGAGACATCCGATCAAACATGCATTTTCCTGTTAAATTTCAAAGGATTAAGAGTATTATCAAAGTGTTGACGTTTCCGACCGACCGTTTCGCCTATACATCTGCACCAACCGTCGGGCGTGTCGAATGCCGAGATTGGAAACAGAAGATTTGCCGCGTTCAATTTGTATTCGTAATCACAGCGCACCAATCAGCGCACGAAGTGTAGGCCTAATAAAGATGTGTTCCCAGAGAGTTGGAGAAGAGAACGGAAGGTTTCGGTTATGCTCCATTAGGCTCTGGTTTCAGAGCGATTATTAAACGTTAAGGCGTCACAAGCCTTTATAAGGCCAAAAGTTCCCGCCAGGGGTATTTCACAGATATGGATGATCATGAAACTTGAGCCGGGCAAGAGATAGAGAATCGACAGAATAAGATGCAGACGATATTGGTCGAGAATACTCTTGACTCGGTATTTTATTATAACAAAGGTGGAAAGATCACTTGTAATGTAACAGTAACATTCAATATTTGTGTTTCCATCGAGTTTTAGCCCACAGCAACAAACCTTGTTACATACAAATAACAAGTATAACATACTGTGGATGTTTATTATGGATCGACAGTATTTTTATAAGATACTTCTATGAATGGTGAGAAGCAGTTTCACTAAAAAATAGTTTCAGACGGTAACCCACTGCGAGCATTTATGTTACAATGGCACTGAATGTGTGGGTTTTGAAGGACTTATTTGAGTGGAGCTGGAACTAAACCGACAGGGTAATCGCTTTAAACTGGTTGTTTGTGCTGTTATCACAAAGTAACTCATGAAGCATCCACTATGACTCTCGGTATGAGGCTATAGCAGGAAGCTGCAGCAGTTTGAACATTTTGACCAAATTGAAATTATCATTGAATTAACTTTGTTTTCATATTTGAGTCCACAAGTATTACAATACATTCTATCCGGTTTGAATCAAGTTGAATATAAGTTGCGTCGGATTCTAGTTTGCAATCAAGTTTATAGAGGACATCACAGTCCTGAAATTGAATTTCAATGAATCCTGACGATATTTATTCCCATGATTTCAGAGCTAAGAATCATCAACTCAATTTCAGAAATTATAAGTTAATCGATTTCTTTATCCTCCAGAGGCCATTAGTGATGACTCAGCAGGCATTACCAAATCTATCTAGAAACATGAACAGAATCGAGTAATGTCTTCGTCACGAATCAGCAAAAGGGGCGGGTCCTAGATTACGAATAAAACAATTATAATTGCGGAAATTATGAAGATAATTTCGAGTTTTCTCTAGAATTTGTGCAGTAAATATCGTCATTATTCTTCAAAACCTAGTTTCAACTGAATCGGTGGTGGATCTGACGTCACCAAGCTGCTAACCTCTCTCTCCTAAGTACTTTTACCCCCCCCCCCCCCCCACCAAAGCTGTGACGTATTTCATTGTACGTCTGATATAGAGTGCAATGCTTCTCGTCGAAATGAAGACCACCGCGTAAAATGACACAAGACACCACGTGGTATACCAGCAGCAAGAAGAAGAGTCATGACTCAGCATCTTAAAAAAACATTTAATTAAATAATCAGTCTCACCTTGCTTTAATTGTTTCCCGAACAACCGTGTACATCACTGACAGATCGACACAACCGACCGTTCGTGTAAATCCATAGGAGAGACGGTCGATTGGGATTCGCAAATCAAATATAACATAGTTGACATCACGGAACTGTTGACCGTCGCATTGTTCACTATAAACGATTAACCGTTTCAGGTTAATAACATGATACAGTTGAGCGTATAATTTGGGATTGAAAGGTTTTTGCAGGTAAAAGTGATTTTATAGGAGCACCAAGAGTTTAAATTAAATTTCTTATTTATACATTTTTTTTCTTTTTCGAGTGTTTCGAGTGTTTTTGTGAGCCGGTTTTGAATTCCTCTGCACTTTTGACTGGTGTATGCATGATGCTACATGTTACCCAACTTGTACGTGCTATAATAATGCTATGAGTTATTTTACAGACCATTCTTGCAAAATTGGGTATACTCACTTGCTTCCAATTGGTATGCTTGGATAATCATGTGGATGAAGTTGAATATTTCACGAATACAAGTCACCATTTCTTTTTTCAATTTGATATAAAGATACATATTCACAGGGACCTCTTTGTTTTTACGGATGGATTCTCGACAAGGATGTCCGAATTGTCACCGGGATAGTATATCAGAATAATATTATGAATGAGGGGTGTATTTTCAATAAGATCACTTGTATCAAACGATGTATGAATTCACTTTCAAGGGTAGAATCATGTAGATTGTGGAACTATAATTTGTACTTGGATATTCTCTGCTTGAGTGAATAAGGTACTGGATAAATGAATGAATAATATGATGCTCGAATGAAAATTAGTAATGAACAAAAAGAATTGCAAGAAAACTGTATGACGAATTAAGAGAAATTATCATGAGAAATCCAGAGAATGAAACTAGAATCGAAGTTTTTTGGAATAATATAAATGCAAGTAAAAGGTGTGAAGACTTTGCTAATGCAAACACACTATATAGGCCTATAAGTGATAATAATTCGACCGGATGAGGAAGAAAATCTTTAGTGCATATTATAGATTCACCAATATGGTTGAACTCTCCTCATAATAATAGTTCTTCAATGATAAGGTAGGTTCTTTAGGACGAGGCACCACAACTCATTAGTACGTCACTCAATTGGGAGTCATCACTTTTTTGACGATTCCTTGCGAACGGTATGAGGAATCAAAATATGCTACTACGGGAAAAACATAAATATTTTCCATACCTTTGATATAGGTGACAGCAATTCAACTTATATCTCATAATTGTCATTGGGTATATATGACAGAGCTATCAGATACCAGATGGTTGAAAAACATCACAACCCTGAGACTAGGTTCTATAGAATAATCACGATAATTATTTCCCTCGCTTCAAAGGAGATGATAAATCGTCATCGCAATTTCAGAAATTATAATTTATTTATTTTTCCTCCAGGACTCGGTGATTTTTCCGAATCATGACTTGGACATTACTCCATTCTAGAGTCAAGTGCATGTCTACATGCACAAAACTGGTATGATGCCTATACGTCATAACGCATCAGCTCCGGAGGACATACAAACAAATAATTCATGGTGATGAACGGGTGATGGAATGACCACGCTGTTGGTGTCACCTCCCCCCCCCCAAAAAGAAATCGGGATGACGATTTCTAGTATTGTCCAGAGTTAGAGAAATAGAGCGTATGAGCGTAATGATAGAGCGGTAGTCATAAAGGGGGCTAGATCAGACGAAGGTAAATTCTCTTTCTTGAATAAGACAAGTAGGGACTGGAATGGGCTTAGTAGAAGTGTTTTTGAGGGGGATGAAATTAGGTTTTAGTTATTCCGTCAGAGGGTTAGGGAAATGGTGGGATAGGGGTAGTTAGGAAACTTGCCACCGCGCATTTATGTGCAATTGCAATTTTTTTAAATTTATTTTTTATTCATTTTCATCCAATAAATGTACATTATTACAAGACATTCGTCACTCTCAAGTGTCCACAAAACCCATTGAGGGTTCAACTGTGGAACAAACTAATAATACTCTCTATAGGATATGATACAATAGAAATGAATAAATATAAACACAGAACAATACAAATACAACACAAGTCAACACGCTACAATAAAAATGAATGTAAATGAATAACAACAATGAATACACAAAATACACGCAAGGTTTACCTTAAACTTTTACATAATAATTTTCAATAATAATAATAATAATAATAACAATAAATAACGTTATTATAAATTGAAATCTAGTTTGACGGTTGTGATGTCCTTCAAGTTGGATATGATTGTTGTGAGAGTGCATAGGCGATGTCACAGACCGACTACCCGGTCACTTTGCACTGCAACAACAACTAATGCACTCGCCAGCTGACACGGTCTCGAACTCTGTTGTCACGACGTTCTTCTTCTCATCTTGTGGGATATACTACCAAGGAGTCAACTAACATACTCTCGAAAAAAAAATAGGGTAAAAGGATAACAAATAAACGATAACATTGAGAAAAAAGAGAGAAAATGTGGATGAGAAATATGATGAGGAATGAAATTGCGAAATTAATAATGGAGATTTGATTTGAAACTTCGATATGATGGAAAATAACATATGGAAGAGATGAGAGAAATTGAAGAAGACGCCGTAATTTCAGAATTACGTAAAGCCAAATAAGTGAGGAGAACTCACACAAAAAATTGAAATACACTCGAAAGATATACAAATTGAATATCGTAAGAAAATAAATAAAACGAAGTTAAATTTCACTGATAATCACTATTTCAGAAATAGGGCCTAATGATGGTCAGTGCAAATATACATATAAAAAAAATAAAAACTGGAGAAAATGTATGATAATGTTGACACATATAAGTGCAGACGTGTTCACATAATATATATACTTCAACAATTACTTCTGAGCCGAAGTCAAGTCAGGCGTGTGTTCGATTCCCACTCTCCCCCCCCCCCCCAATAACCTAACCTCTCGTTAACAACCACTAAACACCTCTAACTCCCGAATAACCCCATCACCTGCTCGCACCTCATCTAACATGTCGTCTTGACCGCCCGTCCGGCCTATCCCACAACACAATCGCCCGGCGGTGTCGAGTCGACACTCAAGGGCGATAACTCGACAACATCATGCAGCATATAATTAGAGGGCGCTTGATGACAGACCGGAACACCCGGCCGGTTCACCTGGAGTATAACGGGGAGACGTGTGATCGACACGTACAGCTGAGGCACCTCGAGAAGGTGGTAATTATATGATTGGGAGTTGGTATCAATGTGGAGCGGTCTAGCAGCAGGGCTACCTCGGGGGGAAGTCGATCTCCTTGACTCACACAATCAGTTCAACCAGGACATAAATAGAACGATGAATGCAACTGAAAAGGAATATTAACTGAAATTCATGAAATTCTCAACCTGGAGTCACAAAGAGTCACATCTTTGAGACGTCTCAAGTTGGGACCATTCTACTGAGTTAGAACCAATATTGGTCCCGAC
>OZ023329.1:16258062-16263062 GCA_964007535.1 Brachyptera risi | reverse complement strand
GTTCTGATGGTTTGATCGTTGTTTTATAATGATTATGTCAAACGTTTATTGAATTATTATTCATTCTTGTACTACAGACAGTGAATGAATGCTGAAAGCAATTAGTAGGGGGGGGGGGGGGCTGAAGAGCGTATACCGGAATGAAGTTCACTCGGTCGTGTGACATGGACTTCGGGGTACTTTTCGATGGAATGTGGTTAGGGTTCAGGTAAGGTTGGACACCCAAATCCTACGCACAACCGAGTCGACTTTATTCCGGTATACGGTCTTCAGGCGCCCCGCAGAGCCCAACTGAAACAATGGGCCTATATCACTCGTTTTCTTCCCGGCATATTGATATACTTTATTTAAATTCGGTTTAACGACGCATTGTTATAATAGGCAAGATCCATTGGTGTCGGTGAACGATGAATAAAAAGGTGTTATGAAGGTTTTTCAAGTGATGGGATGGATGATGGGAATGAAGCGGACGTGGCCTATATTGTGGGAACCGTTCGAGCATTAGCCTAGAGTCCTAGACTATACGGGGGAAAACGACGAAAAAGACCCCCGTACTCGGTGGGGGAAATCGAACCAGGTCCTATATGCCCCTCACCCACCGGATCACACGAAGCGAGCCCGTCAGCAGCTGAGCTACTTGTGTCGGTAGGGAAACTATATCATAATCGAGCCGTCAACTTTTGATTTCATGCTGAAAATTCAACTTCAACTCTTAAATTCATTCCGTTGAACTAAATCAGGTGAACGTCCTTCCACTTTTCCTTTCCACTACTGGCAATGCGCTTTCTATTCGACAATTATTTAGTAGCTATTCAATTATAAATCTAATTAGGTTCGAATTTTGAATAATTTACACCGTAAACAAAGAGCTCGGAGATTCTATTCGTCTTCATTAAAATATGCAAAATATACACGTACTGTTGGCCCGTATTTAATTACATCGCCTAATGTCCTATTCTTCGTCCTTTAACGCCAATTAATTCTTTCCACGGGGTATTTAATAACCCAATTTAGTTCTAAGCAAACAACGAGGGGTAACGAGGTTTACAAGGGGATAATGGATGTGAGAGAGTTGGGTATTATAGGATCAGCTGTTTGGTTGAGTAGCAATGCGCAGGCGTGGACTGATCCACTGTGCTACGGAATGAAACAGGTGACTGTGGTTGCCCGGGGCAACGCGCAAGAGTAGTTGGATGAGCGGGCGATGAAGAAAATTATATCGCGTTGTATATTTGTATTATTGTACCCGGCCTCCGTAGATTCAAAAGTCTGTGAAAAGGATTTCACAGATAAAGCATCATAAAATTGGAATTGTGCAGGATACAGAATTAAAAATACATCACCTGATGCGGGCAATAAAAAAAAATACTGATGACTTAATTTTGATGATAGTGGAGTATGAAAGATGACTTGTACAGTTGTACGTAACGGTAACAGTAACACTCGATATTTTTGTCATCGATGTTCACCTCACAGCGTATCGTTGCATACAAGAAACATCTTGGAAATGTTCATCATAGATCGACATTTTTAGATTTGTAGACATTTCAGAGATACTTCTCTGCACGATTTGACTTTGACGCAGTTTCACTACAATATGTTCATCAGGAAGCCACTACTTGGATTTAACTACATACATACACTATTTAAACTAACTTGGATATTGTGATATTATATATATATATATATATATATATATATATATATATATATATATATATATATATATATATATATATATATATATATATATATATATATATATACATATATATATATATATATATATATATATATATATATATATATATATATAATTAATTTATATATATATATATATATATATATATATATATATATATATATATATATATATTTATATTTATATTTATTCAATGTTGTCAACGGGAATATTCAATATTGATTGAGGTTGACTAACCAAGTGCCAATTTATTATGTCCTAAAAATGGAGCCAAATTGGAAGTTATCACTGTACTTGTACCCTCACATACGTTGTACCCCCTTCTCCCCTATCCATGAAAACAACACTAAGGGAAAAAACTGTGAGTCGAGACAATTTTGAATACAGTGTTATGAAGACAATGATTTGGATGTGTTGGAAGGGTCATGAACATCAAGGACGTATACGGTGAGCAAGATGTGTGCATTCCTATCACATTAACACATGTTACATGTGCATATTTTCACAGTCAATATGCAATGAGCTATTGGAGGTGAAATCACTTTGTAATTCAGTCCTTTGAATGCTTCGTCTACCAGAAGAATGGACAATCTCAAGAACAGGTACAATAATACGATCGTGGATGGAGAATATCGTTAACATATGATTAGCCTAAGTAAACAGTTGTTGTAACGTCCGATTTACATACCGTATTTTCTGTTGATACGTCAAGATGTTATTTTATGTTAATATTAACAATGCAGCGTATATATCTTGCACAGTATCAACCAGACAACAATATATGAACCGGGGTTCAAACACGCGTATGTGAAGACCGTGGGACAACGAATATAGATCCTTTGGCGAAAATGTGTGGTGGATGAGTTCATTTTTGACAGTTGTTTCCGACCTATTCGGTATCATGTGGGGCCGTTTTCGGAGGAAATTTTCCCAATTGTTCGAGTTGTTAATTTTTTTTATTCATCACGATTTTTTTCTATGAAGTTTTAATTTTATAACTTCTTCTTTCATTCTTTTATATCTTTTCTTGTATCGTTTCGACTCCGAAATATTTTGATTTCACTAACTTTTTTTAATTTTCCATTCCTCGTTATTTGTTATCTTTGTGATTGTTATGAGAATATTTGACTTGATCATAATTTTGTAATACGATTTATGGTGATTTTTTGAGTTATACTCTCAAGTGTTTACTCATTCCCAATATAAACACCCGACTGATTTTAGTTGACCCCTCGGCCACGAAAAGCCAGTAGTGTTTATTTATTCAGATTCCAGTGTTTGAGTTTGCTACTGGATTTGCTTATCGTCAAGAAGAAACTAAAACTAATTAAATCAATTCAAATGAGATACGTAGAAATGGAATGCCAAGAATGGAAAAGAGTCAAGCACACAGCGGATGGTTCACGCTTCTGTTTGGGTTTCAAGTATTTATCCACGGTAGGCCTATTGAATCCGCGGAGGCAGATATGCTTCACGGTGGATCACGATTACAAGGAACAAGTTACCATTGCGTACAGTTGAAAAAAAAACTCGACAGTCGAGATGTATATTCTCTAGTTCTACACAAACAAATATGTTCAGTGCACATTTCACTGTTCAGAATGGTATATATAAATCTTTCATTGGGAACACATTAGCCATTAGATCGTGGTAATCCATACAGTGCGTCGTTAAACCCAAATTTGAATTGAAACAAAATTAAATATCGGAGTAAAAGTATGAACAAGATATTAAAGTAGTGCGTAAGTATCATGGATAGAACCAAGACCACATCCAACAGATTGGGAACGTGTTTCTGCACACGTCAAGGCTTGTTCGTATCATCAAATAACACAGCATAACAGAACGGCGATCAGTTGAAGTTCGTGGAGAAACCAGTATAGTGTGTCTCACCAATCTGTAGCAAGTGTAGATATCTTTGTAATTCACTTTCCTATTGTGCAGCGAGAAGGTGGGTAGGCCTATATATAAATATGCCAATCATCTCTACAAGATTCATTAAACACTTACACTGTTACATTCTCTTCGAAATAGATTACACTTTGGTTGACTGAAACATCAAAGAATCTACAAACTTTGGAAGTTCAAATAATATACAAACAGAATTCAGATTGAAAACAACTTTCAAAAATATCTATACTATCGTCTCCACTGAAATTGTGAATACTGAAAATGACTGAGTTCAAATTGAATGGATTTTTGAAGCCAAAACCATTCCCCAGTCACAAAATTGTCCTCAAAATGTAGAACAGAAGAGTTTGTTTGTTACTGTTGTGTTATGATCGACATTTTTACCTACTAGGCAATCAAGCTAATCGTCGAGATATATGAACACTTGCCACAGATTGGTGATACAGGCTATAATTCCCGGGTTGCAACATGTTTCTGGAAAGAGCCACACCAGCGTGGTTCCAGGAACACTAGACTCGAGTGTCAAGATAAGATCTGCTGAAGACACCTTGCTAAGTTAGGAGAGCGAAGCGACAGGTGGTTTTCTTGAGAAAGATGACAACAGCGAAACTTGTCGGAATGATCACACTCTTGTACATGCGAGAGGTGGAGGTTCCAATCGACCGTCCTCACATCCTATATCACTGTCGCACGGGTGGTTCAAGCCTGCATCTCTTATACACGTGCAACTTGTGAAGGATCCGATCGACCGTTCCCTCTATCCTACAACACAAGCGCGTGAGTGGTTCGCTCCTCATCTACAGTGGATTAGCGTATAGATTATTATTATATAGGCGCTGTGTGAGAAAAGAATTTTGACGAAGACCGTTGTCCGGTTCCGATCGACCGTCTATCCTATCTGTTCACATTAGCGGTCAGGTGTGTCGATGTTCGGGCAGAAGTAAGACAATAGCTGTTTTTATTACGTATTGTGTGCTTTTTGTCGAGCAAACAAGCGAAGTGTGAAAGTGTTACATTATTTTATAAAATACATGATAATATTTCCTCAGTTCCACAATTGCGATAGATACAAGCTTTTGCCCTCTAGGTATGCTCTAGGACAAATCCAGATTGAAAATGTTTGCAAAAAGAGCATTTATATAAATAGGCCTTCAATAAATGATCACATTTTATGTTCATAAACAGTTTGAATCTAGTTCAGAAATATTTCGAATGTGGTTTGATTATATGTGTACGAATACATGCCACCCTCGGTAGCTCAGTTAGCTGAGGTGGCACCACTTCAGCAACTGAAGTCACAGTTGGGCGCAGGTTCGCGTTCCACATAAGGCATGTTTTTTTGTGTTAACATCATCATCATCACTTCATAGTGTCATAAACACATGCT
>OZ023329.1:16193062-16253062 GCA_964007535.1 Brachyptera risi | reverse complement strand
TCTGATGGTTCTGTCTAACTCTGTGGCGGCTGCTCGTTGCGCTGTCTGATGGTTCTGTCTAACTATGTGGCGGCTGCTCGTTGCACTGTCTGATGGTTCTGTCTAAGGTGGGTTCTAGATGATGGTTTTGTCTGATGGTTCTGTCTAAGGTGGGTTCTGTCTGATGGTTCTGTCTGATGGTTCTGTCTAAGGTGGGTTCTGTCTGATGGTTCTCTCTGATAGTTCTGTCCAAGGAGGGTTCTGTCTGATGGTTCTGTCTGATGATTCTGTCTAGGGTGGGTTCTATTTGACTGTTCTGTCTGATGGTTCTGTCTAAGGTGGCTTCTGTCTGATGGTTCTGTCTGATGGTTCTGTCTAAGGTGGGTTCTGTCTGATGGTTCTGTCTGATGGTTCTGTCCAAGGTGGGTTCTGTCGGATGTTTCTGTCTGATGGTTCTGTCTAAGGTGGGTTCTGTCGGATGGTTCTGTCTGATGGTTCTGTCTAAGGTGGGTTCTGTTTGATGGTTTTGTCCAAGGAGGGTCCTGTCTGATGGTTCTGTCTGATGGTTCTGTCCAAGGAGGGTTCTGTCTGATAATTCTGTCCAAGGTGGGTTCTGTCTGATGGTTCTGTCTGGTGGTTCTGTCTAAGGTGGGTTCTGTCTGATGATTCTGTCTGCTGGTTCTGTCCAAGGAGGGTTCTGTCTGATGGTTCTGTATGATGGTTCTGTCTAAGGTGGGTTCTGTCTGTTGGTTCTGTCTGATGGTTCTGTCCAAGGAGGGTTCTGTCTGATGGTTCTGTCCAAGGAGGGTTCTGTCTGATGGTTCTGTCTAAGGTGGGTTCTGTCGGATGGTTCTGTCTGATGGTTCTGTCTAAGGTGGGTTCTGTCTGATGGTTCTGTCTGATAGTTCTGTCCAAGGAGGGTTCTGTCTGATGGTTCTGTCTGATGATTCTGTCTAAGGTGGGTTCTGTCTGATGGTTCTGTCTGATGGTTCTGTCTAAGGTGGGTTCTGTCTGATGGTTCTGTCTGATGGTTCTGTCCAAGGTGGGTTCTGTCTGATGGTTCTGTCTGATGGTTCTGTCTAAGGTGGGTTCTGTCTGATGGTTCTGTATGATGGTTCTGTCTAAGGTGGGTTCTGTCTGATGGTTCTGTCTGATGGTTCTGTCTGATGGTTCTGTTTAAGGTGGGTTCTGTCTGATGGTTCTGTCTAAGGTGGGTTCTGTCTGATGGTTCTGTCTAAGGTGGGTTCTGTCTGATGGTTCTGTCTGATGGTTCTGTCTAAGGTGGGTTCTGTCTGATGGTTCTGTCTTATGGTTCTGTCTAAGGTGGGTTCTGTCTGATGGTTCTGTCTGATGGTTCTGTCTGATGGTTCTGTCTAAGGTGGGTTCTGTCTGATGGTTCTGTCTGATGGTTCTGTCTAAGGTGGGTTCTGTCTGATAGTTCTGTCTGAGGAGGGTTCTGTCTGATGGTTCTGTCTGGTGGTTCTGTCTAAGGAGGGTTCTGTCTGATGGTTCTGTCTAAGGTGGGTTCTGTCTGATGGTTCTGTCTGATGGTTCTGTCTAAGGTGGGTTCTGTCTGATGGTTCTGTCTGATGGTTCTGTCTAAGGTGGGTTTGTCTGATAGTTCTGTCTGAGGAGGGTTCTGTCTGATGGTTCTGTCTGGTGGTTCTGTCTAAGGAGGAGTAGCGCCCATAGTATTTGTTCTGTTTCGTGGATTTCTCATTTTATGCTAGTGGTAATTTTTTCCTATGGATGTTGGTGACTTGAATTATGAGGGGTGACTATTCAGAGGGTGACTATCATTGTTTTTGTCAAAAAGAAAAATTCAGCGAAACCAAAACTAATTGAGGTACACATCTAAATTATAATAATGTTTAACCGTATTCTTGTTAAAAATAATCAACTTCCGGTATTAAAAAAAAAAAAAAATAGTGAAACAACCCCAATGAAAAACACCCCTCATTCTATTAATTATATATAAGCTTGTTGTCATCAGATCGCTTGTGACGGTGCAACCGACCGTCTCCCCTACCCCGAACGAATAACGACCGTCAGTTTGGAGTAGTTGATACACGCGTGGTAGGAAGCATAATGCCATTCCCGATATCGTCCCACCTTGCCACCAGGGAAGAATAGAGGGACTTCCGGTGCCCCCTCCCGCGATGTCCCGGTGTTTCTGCACCGCTGACGTCACTTCCGCCGCGTGCATTGCGTGTTGGTTATGCAACGCGCCATCGGTGCGGCAATATTTGAAAAAAGAACAAATTGATTTCGAACGCAATTACGTTTTTGATCGTGGTTTTTAATCATGTTTTCGCGCCGTTTCCTGGACGTGGCAGACGTCGGTACTGAGCTGTCTCATCATTGGACAACATGATAAACATGATAAACAAGATAATTATAGGGCTGAGATTGATTTGCTTTGATTAGCGATACTGATTGCGATGTCTAGACAATATAAACAACACTCAATATTGTTACAAGATAGCTATAGGGAAAACATAACGCTATAATTATCATTGTTGTTGTTGTTGTTGGATGAGCGAGCTATTGGGTAAAGTAGGATATTGGTCATTCTTCCAATATAATATTTTCTTCTCATGAAACAAATATATTCCGAAATTTGTCTGAAATTGGTAGTTATATGTGACAGAAAACACTATCAACTTTCTGTGAAAAATTCATGTAATTTAAGAAGAAATGAGAAAAATGTATAATTCAACCTGTGTGCTATGGACCTATTCATGGGGGTTTCCCGAAGTTTTCAAATTATTCGTAAAATAACCGTAGAACTAATTTTGCTCAGAAAGAACCTCGACCCGTTCTGGTGTGACACCCAATTCGCAGAAAAAGTTCCACGGTAATTTGTTACTTTTCCTGACCTGTGTGCCGCGTACAGTTATAGGAAACAACATGAAAACGAAGCCCGATTCTATCGGTAAACATGGGATGTGAGCGTTCGCTCCACTCATCGAATTTGAATGAGAAAATATCGACTCGAAATGTGAAATGAGGTCCCCATATTTGCCGGTTTTGAATTATTTGATGTCTCCTCTCAATATCAGAGAGGTAGCTAATAGAGATACCAACGCTTTCAGAAGAGTCCTCAGAAAGCATATTGGAAACATATTCCCATTATTCAGATGATTGTTTGACCGTTCATGTGTGATGAAGTCTAATGAATGAAACACTCATTTATTATTGTACAGATGCAACGTTTGAAGAGCATGAGTGGGCCTATATAAAATAAGATAAAATGGTAGTAATAATCATTATTGTTCATTTTTAAAAACATCGAAAATTGATACAAAAATCATTGTTCTCCAATTGAGGCTACATAATATATGGATGAAACTTGAAAGTATGGTCGTTTGGAAGGGGCACTACAAGGGCGATCCTACCAACCACCCTATTCAGATACTCTCAACACCATATCGATATCATATCTATATTCTATATTATAATCCATATCATAATAAGGATCGCCGAACTATTTTATTATTGCTACCTTCATTTGTATGACGTGTCCGATATCATGTATATAGGCCTAATATGTTCGAAAATTGAAGGAATAAACCATACTATTATTAGATGAGCGTAGCGAAGCTTTTTAGATGAGCGTAGCGAAGCTTTCCATTTCACACCCTGAAAAAAAATGGGCTTCGTTTTTATGTTTTTTTTTTTTTTTTTTTTTTGTAATTATGTACGCGGCATACAGGTCAGAGAAATGGATCAATCAACTTGAAACTTTTTCTGAACGTTGGTGTCATACCAGAATAGGTTGGGATTGTTATTCAGAGGAATCGGTCGGAAGGTTTTTCCGGAAAATAATCGGAAAGTTTGGAAAATCCTCGTAAGAATAACCCGGAGGAAAAATACTTGAAAAACAAGAATTTTTCAAAAGCTCTCAAATTCTCACAGAATATGAAAAATACTATTATACACCTTTTCAGAGATTTTTACAACAATCGAATGAGAATTAATGAAGAAAACGCAATAAACGTATACATTTTATTGAATATTTGGATCAATTGGTTTTGCAAAGTGTTTATGCGACAGGTTGCAGGTTACTATAAATATCAACAAGTTGCAGGTGAGGTTTTTGAACGTTTGAAGTAAGTCAAGGTTTGTAGATGTAAATTGAGCTGACAAGTTATTTTTCATTCTAGATTGCCATACTTCTAAGCTCATCTCACAACGCGCATCCCACGTTTCCCTAGTTCTAGATTGCCATACTTCTATGCTCATCTCACAACGCGCATCCCGCGTTTTCCTAGTTATAGATGAGCGTAGCGAAGCTTTCCATTTCACACCCTGAAAAAAAATGGACTTCGTTTTTATGTTTTTTTTTTGTAATTATGTACGCGGCATACAGGTCAGAGAAATGGATCAATCAACTTGAAACTTTTTCTGAACGTTGGTGTCATACCAGAATAGGTTGGGATTGTTATTCAGAGAAATCGGTCGGAAGGTTCTTCCGGAAAATGATCGGAAAGTTGGGAAAATCCTCATAAGAATAACCCGGAGGACAAATACTTGAAAAACAAGATTTTTTCAAAAGCTCTCAAATTCTCACAAAATATGAAAAATACTATTATACAATTTTCAGAGATTTTTACAACAATCGAATGAGAAATAATGAAGAAAACGCAATGAACAAGTACATTTTATTGAATATTTGGATCAATTGGTTTTGCAAAGTGTTTATGCGACAGGTTGCAGGTTACTATAAATATCAACAAGTTGCAGGTGAGGTTTTTGAATGTTTGGAGTAAGTCAAGGTTTGTAGATGTAAATTGAGCTGACAAGTTATTTTTCATTCTAGATTGCCATACTTCTAAGCTCATCTCACAACGCGCATCCCGCGTTTTCCTAGTTATTATCATCACCATCTGATGAAGTATTTCGCATGCTTCTATTGCCCAGCCCTGGACTAGCGGGGAGGGGGGGAGCGATATCTTGCCGCGGTGGCGTCGGCCCGGCGGCGGAGTGTAGGGGGAAGGTGTGGGCCGCAGAAACCGAGCGGGCTTGACGGGAGGTACGCGATCCAGCGGGCAGTGGCGGGACAACACTAATCACGACTCTTGTGGACTAGTGAGACAAGTTCAGAGATTCAACAATACTTTTTGCCAATATTCATTCATGTCAATGAAGTTCATTTGAACGAAGAGTTTCAACAAACCAAGAGTTGTTGACCAAATCTTAAGGCTTGGCGGAACCGGCCATTAGAACGGTGAAATTGAGTCTTCGCTTCTCTCATTCAACTAACCAACAATCAACTAATGAACAGTTGATTGGGAGTTCTTGAAACCGGCCCTGGAATGACGCCACTATGATCGTGGCTTATAGAACCAGAGTATACAATAGACCCAAGACGCTGCGAATTTACGAATCTGCCTACGTGAAACCAATAATTAGATGAGCGTAGCGGAGCTTTCCATTTCACACCCTGAAAAAAAATTAGCTTCGTTTTTTTTTTTTTTTTTTTTTTGGAATTATGTACGCGGCATACAGGTCAGAGAAATGGATCAATCAACTTGAAACTTTTTCTGAACGTTGGTGTCATACCAGAATAGGTTGGGATTGTTATTCAGAAAAATCGGTCGAAAGGTTTTTCCGGAAAATGATCGGAAAGTTGGGAAAATCCTCATAAGAATAACCCGGAGGACAAATACTTGAAAAACAAGAATTTTTCAAAAGCTCTCAAATTTTCACCGAATATGAACAATACTATCATACATCTTTTCAGAGATTTTTGCAACAATAGAATGAGAAATAACAAAGAAAACGCAATAAAAGAGTACATTTTATTGAATATTTGGATCAATTGGATTTGCAAAGTGTATATGCGACAGGTTGCAGCACTAAATATCAACAAGTTGCAGGTACGGTTTCTGTACGTTTGAAGTAATCCAAGGTCCGTGGATGTAAATTGAGCTGACAAGTTATTTTTCATTCTAGATTTCCATACTTCCAAGCTCATCTCACAACGCGCATCCCGCGTTTTCCTAGGAGCAAACCAATACATCATATACACACAACTCATCGTACGGATCAGCACTGCTGTTCGACAGTGGTATTGCATAGGGGAGACGGTCGATCGGACCAGCAACCAAAGGTCGCGAAATCATAATGCAGGCCTACTCTGCAAGCGAGATACTGAGACGAGTGGTAACACACTGAGCCGTCATTCAAAAGACCGAGGTTGGATACCTGTCATGGTCGACCATCCTGACAGGGATTTTTCGTGGTTTTCCTCTGTCGTTCAGGTCAATACTGGGATGGTTCCTCAAAAACACGCCAACAAGTCCTTCCCACTATTCAAAAACACCTCATATAGAATAACATTTCATCACATCATTCCATCATGTATCATATATCATTCACCGACGCCAATAGATCAGTAAAGTGCGTCATCGAACCCAATATGAAATGGAAAAAAAAAATCATGCGAGATACGTGATCGGTTCGAGCGACGGTCCCCCCTATCCCACAGCACTAGCGCGCGGGAAGTAGAAGCCTCCATCTCTCGTGTGCAACTTGTATCCACGAGAGATGAAGGTTCCGAGCGACCGTCCCCCCTATCCCACAGCACTAGCGCGCGGGAAGTAGAAGCCTCCATCTCTCGTGTGCAACTTGTATCCACGAGAGATGAAGGTTCCGAGCGACCGTCCCCCCTATCCCACAGCACTAGCGCGCGGGTGGTTCTAGCCATCATATCTCGTGTGCAACTTGTATCCACGAGAGATGAAGGTTCCGAGCGACCGTCCCCCCTATCCCACAGCACTAGCGCGCGGGAAGTAGAAGCCTCCATCTCTCGTGTGCAACTTGTATCCACGAGAGATGAAGGTTCCGAGCGACCGTCCCCCCTATCCCACAGCACTAGCGCGCGGGAAGTAGAAGCCTCCATCTCTCGTGTGTAACTTGTGTCCACGAGAGATGAATGTTCCGAGCGACCGTCCCCCCTATCCCACAGCACTAGCGCGCGGGTGGTTCTAGCCATCATATCTCGTGTGCAACTTGTATCCACGAGAGATGAAGGTTCCGAGCGACCGTCCCCCCTATCCCACAGCACTAGCGCGCGGGAAGTAGAAGCCTCCATCTCTCGTGTGCAACTTGTATCCACGAGAGATGAATGTTCCGAGCGACCGTCCCCCCTATCCCACAGCACTAGCGCGCGGGAAGTAGAAGCCTCCATCTCTCGTGTGTAACTTGTATCCAGGAGAGATGAAGGTTCCGAGCGACCGTCCCCCCTATCCCACAGCACTAGCGCGCGGGAAGTAGAAGCCTCCATCTCTCGTGTGCAACTTGTATCCACGAGAGATGAATGTTCCGAGCGACCGTCCCCCCTATCCCACAGCACTAGCGCGCGGGTGGTTCTAGCCATCATATCTCGTGTGTAACTTGTACCCAGGAGAGATGAAGGTTCCGAGCGACCGTCCCCCCTATCTCACAGCACTAGCGCGCGGGAAGTAGAAGCCTCCATCTCTCGTGTGTAACTTGTACCCAGGAGAGATGAAGGTTCCGATCGACCGTCCCCCCTATCCCACAGCACTAGCTCTCGGGTGGTTCGCACCTGCATAGCACTGACGTGTGTGGAGTATGTGTGACATCAAGGGCAGAATGTAAATAAAGTGATCGACTATGACACTCGTGATATATGGTATGATGTATGACTCTGAAAGAACGACAGTGTATCACAAATCTCCATTCACAGAAAATCCACCGAGGTGTTCCACGTTGCATAGCTTCTTTGTCATCCAAAAATGACAAAATGACATTTGTATAGGATTTATGTCGACACCGTGGACTTTTGAATCAAAGCAGCACAGTAATAGAACTCCAATCAGATCTGTACGCAGCACACCAAATCCTCGAAAACCCATAACTCCGAAAACCCATATCTTAGAAGACCCATATCCTAGAAAAAACATTTTCTTGACAGTTCGTATAGCCAAATCTTCGGAAACCTACCTTCGAAAACTCATATCTCCGAAAACCCATATCCCAGACAGTTCGAACATATTATTTTTCGGAGATTTGGGTTTTCGGAGATATGGGTTTTCGAAGAATTGATGCGTATAGCCGATCTGTAGGCTTATGCCTAACTGCTATAACATATATGTGAAAATGTTTGACATAGAAGCTGCCCATGCAATCATATATATATATATATTCAGACCTGAAAAATATGATATTATTAGAATTAGGTTCGTTTATATCACTTGGAAAAAGCATTGTTATGATGACTAAGATCTATTGGCGTCGATAAATGATGAACGAAGATGAGCAAAAGATCAGTTTATATGATATGTGTTTCAGATGGGGGAAAGGAGTCGGTCGTGGCATATTGGTAAGGTACCATCCCAGATCCACTTGCACCCATGACAGAGGCTGATTGTTTGGTCGAACATGGCGGGAATCAATTACCCCGGTCTTTTGAATGACGCTTCAGCATGCTAGCCATTGGTCTACCCGTCAACTATTGTCATTGTATCAATTGTAACTATATGTGGCCAGGTATGCGTGTAACTGTATGCAAGTGTGACTGAAGTTTATAGTGCACAAGATGCATCGAGGGTTGCGTTGGTTCGCCGGTATCTTATGGTGCCTCAACTCGGCTCTCAATCTCGTTCATTCTATCCCGTTGATGATGTCCTTGAAAACCGATCGCCGCGATTTTCATCCGATTGGAATCAAATCATCGCAGATTTCAAATATCATTGTAACACATGTTTGTACCACGTTTGAAGAATTTGGTCAAGTCGTATTTAAGAAAATACATGTAGGCCTATGGTGCAAAAATCCGAGATTTAAGGAGTTTCACATTTGTTAGGTATGATCAGCAAGTTGGCTGTGTATGAGGGCAGTTCAAGACACGAGTTGATACTTTTGAAATCAATGTATGTATACAGCAGGTCACTATAAAGAACATTCCATATAAAAATCTCGCTCATCTCAGGCAACGCAAATATTGCGTTTTCCTGCACGAAGTATAATACATTGAGACCCGGTATTTCGCTACTGTTGGAGGTACCGGTAATGAAACACTTGAAAACGACAAAACAAATAGCCGAAAAAACAAAAGTGTAATCGGTTATTGTTGGCCGAGAGCGTGTCAAATCGTGTTCTGCCCGACTGAGCTGGCGAGGTGTTCGCGCTCCTCGCCACGGGGCACGCCACGATCGCCTCGCGTCCTCCGGAAACCACCGACTGTTGCCGATCTTAAACACACTAACGACAAGCACGGATGATTAAGGACTATGACGTCAACGTTCGGCCCGATTAGCCATGTCGACCGGGGGCTTCGAGCCGTCACACCCGGGGCACTGCTGTCGAGAGGACGACGTCACGTGTCTTGGTCACCACGTGACCTAGGACGAGGAATACGCAATTGTTGCATGAAATGCAACAGTAATCTACATATTTAGGCCTGAATTAGGCCTACACGCATCCTAGTTGCGATCATGGCTTGAGTTCAACCCTTGAGCTCAAGGGCTTTGGGTTCAAGGATTGACGTCAACCCTGCACGTCAAGGGTTCACTGCCTTCACGAGTCAATGGCTTGAGTTCAAAAGTTTAACACAAGCCATTGATCGAAACATGGTTTAGGGTTTCAAACTGTCCACCCGATTATCATGTAGGTAGATGGCGAAGAGAATACAACCGAGGAGGAAGAGAGATACAGAGAATATAAGGAAGGAAGGAAGGAAGGGGTAAAGAGGGGTAATTTCAAGTTGGGAATATTCCTCGAGACGATGAATTAGGAGCAGTCAGACGCTCGAGACGAGCTCGCGCAACGCGCCACGTTCAGCATGTGTATTCTACATCGTTCTTTGAAGTGACCCATATTCTCATCTATTTAGTAAAAAAAATCGACACACATTCAAATTGATATTTTAAAAACTATGATCGAATGTTTTCCCCATCAATTTCGAAACTCGATATATGATGATGTTCCCCAATCGAAACTATGAATGAAAGGAAGGATCGTTCGGACGAGGCATAATGAAAACAATCTTACCACCACAAAGAAAATAACTGATTACAAAGTAACTCCTTTGAAGTGAGAGTCAGGGTTTCAGCCATTTGTGTTGGAGACGAGAGGCCATTCTCGGTAGCTCGGTCAGCTGTCGAGGCACCGCTTCAGAAACCGAAGTCACCGTTGGGCGTGGGTTCGAGT
The DNA here is from genome assembly GCA_964007535.1 of Brachyptera risi. Lineage (NCBI taxonomy): Eukaryota > Metazoa > Arthropoda > Insecta > Plecoptera > Taeniopterygidae > Brachyptera > Brachyptera risi. Next base: position 16,242,904 of record OZ023329.1, on the reverse strand, counting down.
CCATCAAGAGGCATGCATTTTCGTTAATGTCCTTTCATATTATCATCACTTCATAGTTTCATAATCACCTGCTCATTCATACCCTCATATAACCTAACTGTCGATGGGGTCGCTGAGCAAACAGTAATATCATAGAGAAATGGGCAACAGAATGAAGCGACTTGAGCCTCACTAGGAAACACTAATGCCCCATGATGCACGATTTGCAGTGCACAGTAGTCACAGCACAATTCATCATCCTGCTTGCACTTCTCATCGGGAACCCGTTCTTGGAATGCATTTCGACTGTGTGACAAATATCCTCAAATCGCATCGTATGTCATACTTTGTCTCAATTATAAGCCAAGTGTGAGACTAGCCGAGACGGACGCTCGTTCAGACGAACAGGTGTGTCGGTCAAGTCGAGACGGACGCTCGTTCAGACGAACAGGTGTGTCGGTCAGGCCGAGACGAATGCTCGTTCAGACGGACAGGTGTGTCGGGTGAGCCGAGACGGACGCTCGTTCAGACGAACAGGTGTGTCGGATGGTAAATGAGATAAGACCAACACTGGATGACTAATTGATCGAATTAATGCTACGGTGGGCAAGCCATTCAGGACCACTGAGATGTGGGTACAGTTAGCGACAGAGAGGAAACGTAGAAAACGTAATCGGTTATTCTAGCAAGCTGGAATAGAATGATGATGATAGTTTTGAATTGAAATAATTTCTGAAATCTGACCAGAAATTATATGAATTAAAAGCACATCTATAAATTGAGGTACGTTACATAAAATATATCGATCATTATACTTAAGGAATAGGCCTACCTGTTAGTAAATGTTGAGAATTTTGAAAGTAATTTCTTTGCTCCAATTTGTTATTCACTAATGTATTCGAAAACGAACTGAGACGAGTGGTCGAGTGGCTAGCACACTGAACCATTATTCGGAAGACTGAGGTTCGATTCCCGTCATGGTCGACCATCCTGACAGGGGTTTTTCGTGCTTTCCCTATGCATGTCGTTCAGTTCAATACTATAAGATGGTTCCTCAACAAAAAGCCACGACCAACTCTTCCCGAATATCCAAAAACAAGTGATAAAATAACCTTTCATCCCATCATCTCATTCATCATTCACCGACGCCAATGATCGTATTCATCAGTACAGTCCGTCGTTAAACCCAATATCAATTAGTAATAAATAAAACTATTCGAAACTTGAATTTTATTCCCTTTTTCCAAGAGAATATTGTTCTCGATGGCCGTACTGCCTTCTGCCAAGTCTCGTGTCGCGATGCGCGAGATCGAATGGGAGGGCCATATCAAGACCCACGAGACCCGGGCCCAGGTGGACGGCATATTCTCGAGGGGCGGCAAAATTTTGCGGAGCGTCAGCCACTCAAAATCTGAGAAAAAGTGAAAATGTTCGAAAAATCGTATATTTTCATATGTTTCTATCTCTTTTTCTTCTCTCTCTCACTCACTATACCTCTATATCACTCACTCACTCACTCTCTCTTTCTTTATCTATAACATATGTTTACGTTTTGAGATACCAACTAATGCATGGAGAGCATTAAAAACAATGTTATGTAATGCTACTGTTTTCTTCTAGTATAGACTACAATATAGGCCTAATCTTCGTCATATTTTTATGTTGCCGTTTAGCAAATTTCAATATTATTATTTCAACATATTATTTAGTAACGGTCAAAGTGTTATACATCAATGATCCTTCACATTGATAGGTCATAGTTATAGCCCAACATGATAATTATAAATGTGCTTTGGATAAAAATCTGAAACTCGTCATATTTCTGAGATAGTGCGCTAAACCGAATTGATTACAATACTTGATGATGAGGGGGGGGGGGGGCGTCGAATCATTTCAGGCCTAGGGGCCACGAAATGTCTTAATACGGCCACGACACGACAAGACACGACGTAAACGCCACGGATTATAAGCCGACACAAAACCAACCGAGCATCCGACAGAATGCAAATCACATCCAACTCGTTTCGTTTCTTTCCAACTTCATAATAATCCCTTTTAAATGGCAGTTACATATTAATAAGCCGAGCACAGGTTTTTGTGCTTGTTCGGTATTCAATTGGCTTAAAAGTCAGAATGTAAAAGTTCAAACATGGTTTTATTTTCTTGTCGTACGGATTAAAAGACATGTATAATAGATGTTTTATGACTTGAACAGTTATACGGGGATAAAAGAGTTTCCAGAATGTGGATTAGGGAGAGAAGAATGGGAATGGTATTTACGCCGGCGACTCGAGGATTGTTTCGAACTGCTGTTATGATATTATTATTGATATCGTTTTGTGCACGACTCCACCAAATACCAAAGTTATTTGGCAACTTAAAATGAACAACATAATCAATGATACGACGTTCAAAAAGGAAAATATAAATAATTATAAGTTATGTTAAAATCTACTAATACTATATATAAGCCTAGTACCAATTCAATGCCAATGCAGGTAATGTCCAGATATATCACAAAGACGCTTCATAGTTATGATGTGTTCCGAACTTCTGGAAACTGAAGACTATTATCTGCGGCTGGAGTATGGTCAAGGACAGCGTAGTCCCGGTGACAAAGCTCATTGTTTGTATTTGAAAAGATTAAATGGGGTGGCATGTTCGCCCTTGCGGTGCCACGTCCAAACGATCATATCTTTCATTTTTCATTCGATTGAGGATCACTGAATACCTTAATACTTATCAAGTTAATACAAACATGTAATCATTCATCTTACTCGTTTTCGATATGTATATGGACGCATTTCTCACTAATTCGTTCCAATGGAATTATGTCCATGATGAAACAATCGTAATATATCTTCTTCGAACAATTTCAAATTTTCACGGAATTCCAATATTATTTCGAAGTTCCACACGAATCGGACGAGCCGTTTTGATGAAAAAAAATAAATGTTTTAGTAAATCAATCAGAGCTATCAAATAACTCATCAAAAATCTAAGCAACGAGTGTCACCAATTAATTATGAACGATTGAAATGAATGATGAATGAAGCAGAGAGGCACTGACATCCCTAATTGTTTTGAACTCGATGTAAATATAGCTTTCCATTACATAGCATATGAATGTATTTGAATATCGCTCATCCAACAACTTACGCTGCGTTTTTCTAATCAGTAACAACGTGCCACAATATTCATGTTGTTAAACTGACAGACTTCATCACGTATGTAACACCGCATGCACCTATATAATCAACACAGGCTCTAATGAAGTCGTCCGGGTTACTATAGCAACAAGCCGTATTTGGAGCGAAAAACACTCGGGCTTGGAGCCGAATGTACCGACTTGCGTAACAGTTCACTTGACATTGCGTTACACTGATCAGTCTCTTGATAAAACCCTTTCGAATAGTTTATATATATATATATATATATATATATATATATATATATATATATATATATATATATATATATATATATATATATATATATATATCTATCTATATATATATATATATATATATATATATATATATATATCTATATCTATCTATATATATCTATCTATATATATATATCTATCTATCTATATCTATCTATCTATATATATCTATATATATATATATATATATATATATATATATATATATATATATATATATATATATATATATATATATATCTATATATATATATATATATGTATATATATATATATATATATATATATATATATATATATATATATATATATATATTTATATATATATATATATATATATCTATATATATATCTATATATATATATATATATATATATATATATATATATATATATATATATATATATATATATATATATATATTTATATATATATATATATATATATATATATATATATATATATATATATATATATATATATATAAATATATATATATATATATATATATATATATATATATATATATATATATATATATATATATATATATATAAATATATATATATATATATATATATATATATATATATATATATATATATATATATATATATATATATATATATATATATATATATATATATATATATATAAGTGTATGTATATGTTTATGAATTAACCAGACTGATGTTTTAATCTCTCGAGAATATCAAGTCTATGCGACTTGTAGTGGGTTAACAATGTCTGGAAAGTACAACAGGTTGCGGCAAAGAACACTTGCTATATCAACTAAAGCAATACTTACATAACCCACCAAAACACTCTCTCCCCAATCAACACGCTGGAGCAGGACGAGCGGCCGTCTCGCTGTATCTCGCACCACGGTAGGTCGTCAGTGTCGAGCATTCACGTGGAGTACACTTCCTATAGTGGTGTTGACCGTATTCGGTGGTCCAGTTCGAACACTTTGTATATCGCGTATACCAATCTTCCTATATACGAGATAGTGCAACTTTGTTCTAGTCTTAAACGATTCGACAATGACCGAATTGAATGAAATCAATTTAGAGATTCAAAAGTTCGAGATATATGAATGCTTCAGGGCCGGGCTTTCCCAACTGGATATCTCAGAGGTCCAATCTTTTTGTGGGAAAACTCAAGGTGGGCTATACACAGTTAATTGCCCAATGATTTTCATTCATTCTTCACTTGTTTTAATATGATACGCTGGTATACGAAAAACATATTTTAAATACACACATATTAAGATTTTTACAACCTGAATCAACATTGAATCATTCAAATTGCACTTCTCGTTTCTGTCATCATTAGACCAGCTTAAGCGAGGATTCAATTCGACATACTGAAAAAAATTGGTGTTCGTTTTCATGTTTTTTTTTGTTTTTTTAATGTTTTTTTGTCGGTTCTCTACAGGTCAAACGGCTACAGCTATCAACTTCAAACTTTTTCCCATCATGGTTCCTCATCTATTTTAGATCTGTATAGTTTTGTGGCATTATCGGATGTTGACTTTTTTTATGAATTTTAGAAATTTCAAAAATACACATTAGAATAACACGGCGGAAAAAAAGAAAATATTTTTATTTTCAAAAAGAATAAAATTTTGCGTGAAGTTAGGTTACATTTTGATACACATTTCTGAAAACTTTCAGCTTGATCGGGTGGGCCATTTTGAAGAAAAAATATAAAATATGCTAAATTGGTACGGTACCATTCGAAGCAGTTTTTACCCATTTCTGAATGAAATGTCACCCAATTGGAGAATGTAGGCAAAAGTTTGGTCATAAAAGTCGACATACTATTACTTTCCGCTCGTCTAACAACGCATATAATACCGGTACAGTAGCTGATTGGTTAGCGCACTTGCTTCGTGTGACCGGGAGGTGAAGGGACATATCGGGCCCGGTTCGATCCCCGCCACCGTCCATCTTTACCGGGGTTTTTCGTGGTCCCTCTGTAGTCTAGGCTAATGCCGGGATGGTTCCCACAATATGGGCCACGACCGCTTCCTTCCCACTGTCCTTCCCATACCAATAAAAACCTTCATCTTATCATCCCATCATCCCATCATCCCATCATCTCATTAATCACTCATCCGACGCCAATAGATCTCAGTCATCATTACAGTGCGTCGTTAAAACCCCCTTGGAAAAAAAAAACGCATATATGGCGTTTTCCTAGTTTAGGTCTATATAACTGGTATGGCGCGAGCGGGGAAGGTCACAAGGTGGTCAAATGGGTGCGTCTGTTGTCACAAACCGAACGGTAGGACAGAATACGAATATTCTGTGGGGAATTATCAACTATGTCAGTTCAAAGGCCGCCCTACAATTTGGCTTGTGACAGTATCGTTACACCCTTGCCACATATATTCTCGATTTGACTACGCAGAATGCTATTTTTACCTTTTTTTTTACCTATAATTGCAGTGATTTTACATTGGTTCCCAAGGTCATACTGTGGGCCACTTGAAAATGTATCTCGGGCCACCAGTTGGGAAGCTCCAGAGTTTGGGGTCTACACTCACATTTTGGGAAACCTATTCATGAAAATCTTGAAACAAATATGTGTACGAAACTTTTTTTCTCTCATTTACACCGAAAACTTGACACAAAGCCATTGTTTCCTAATATACGTAGAGGATGAAAGTTCAGGATCGTTTGAACGGGGCGATCTTACCACTTCAACAACAGTCTTTGTAATTTTACGAAACCAGCTCCAAAATATTTTCAGTAATGAAAGAATGATTGAATAAAGAAATGATTGATCGAAACAGGCCCAGCCTCATTCTCAGTTTCATGGACGGGAATCGGGAGCCCCGGTCTCCTGTATGACGGTTCATCGTGCTAGCCACTAGTCCCACCAACATGCAGCAGCTGTATCATAAGTCCGCTTATGGCATACCTGGATCCACGACAGATGAAGGCTCACACCCCCGCGCGGTAACGGTGTGACATGGAGTAGACGGTCGATCGGAACCTTCATCTCTCACAGCAGTTTCTCTGTTACGTCTCACAGATCGTTATCACAGACACAACTGGAGCACACGGCGGTCGCGTGACGGGTCGAGACAGCCGGTCGGTGAGGGTGAAGGGCGGAGGAGACGGTCGATCGGGCCGGCGGGTGAAGACGTGGGGAAAGTCATGCGCTGCCTTGGGCTGACAGTGCATTGAGCTCTCATGTTATTATCTCAAGCAGACTTGATACCCAGAACTGTATTGTTGAGACAATGGGACAACGCCAAACATGTAGGCTGTGAGGGCTGAACGATGAGGTATGATCGAAGACTTTATATAATGCAGTGAAGAAACGATTTTATCGGCACATGCAGCGCATTGCTGAACGCACTCGCATCATGTAATCCGGAAGGAGGTGAGGGGCGTATCGGACCTGTTCGATCCCCGCCGTCACCGTCCATCTTTACAGAGGTTTTTCGTGATTTTACTCTGTAGTCTAGTAATGCTGGAATGGTTCCTTCCTACAACATATAGACCACGACCGCTTCCTTACCACTATCCTTTCCATTCCTAAGACACCTTCATCTCATCCCAATATCTCATTATTAATTCATCCGTCGCCAATACATCTTGGTTGTTATTTCAATGCGTGGGTAAACCCTATATAAAAACGGGAACGATTGTGTACTCGAGATCGAATAGAATGTATTTTCAGAACTTTAGAATCATTTTTATTCAATATCCTGAATAATTTGAAGGAAATCCATTTCGCCTGAAAACTAACCGGGATGAATGAGAGAAGAAAAAAAAGCTCATTTTTTTGAATGATGGCATATAAGGCTACTAATATTAATGATGATGATGATAATAATAATATATTTTTTGGGTCATATATAGCCTAATCAGTGAATATGACAAGAATAACAGTAAAATCAGTTTCGGGAAAGTTTATAAAAAAATTGAAAATATGTATGCACGAGTAACTATCGTTTCATAAGCAAACACAACCGAGTGACATAAGATTAACTAGTATTTATTATTGAAACCATCTAAAAAGTGAGTCTGCAATGGAACAAATTTCACTTTCTCAGCGCGATTAGCCAAGACACGTGTTACAGCATGTGTAAACGCACTTAGCACACTTATCAAGTGTAGGGCCTACTCAGCGATGGATCAGCAAGTAGCACGCCATCAGTGAGAGATTCAGTATACACACAATACCTCAGTGAAGATGTAAAGCATTTCATATTACACATTTAGGTCACAACAATGAAATTTGTGTGAACATAGGCCTATTTGGTGAGATTATTGAAAGAGTAATGACAGGGCAGAAAATGTTTACGTGAAGGCAACATGAATGTATGTATAGCCTTAGATGAGCGTGTATTGAACCAATTTTCGAATTCCACACCAACATTATGAGATGTTGTTAAAAAATCATATTAAAATCATGAAATACAATCATAATATCATAATTCAATCATTCTGACTAAAAACTGATAAGTTCTACTTCCAAATAAGTTGTGCAAATTTTGTCCATGAAAAAACTATACATTTGAGATACAAAATGTGTATCTATGTGAAGAATCAACATAGTCTTTCACCTAATTGCTCCTCCATGACGTTCATCGTTCACACACGCCAATAGATATCATACAAAATCACAGAGTATCGTTAAAACCAATCTGAAAATTAAAAACAAAAAAATGAGTTTTATATAGGCTTACATCGATACGGACCTCATGAAGTTTTTACTTGAAGTTCATTACTCTATGCTCATAGCTACTCAAGTATTGATCCCAGTATACAGCATGCTCCTTTACTGATATGGCATTCTATTTTTGTGAATTCCGATCAGTTCTCGTCAGTTAATTTCATCACATTTTTGTGTCTATTCATTGACGTATTATCTTCAAACCGATAGAATCAACAGAAATAGAATGTAATTATATTTGGAGAGCATAAATCATCTTGGATTTGATGAGGCTCACTCTTTCATTCAATAACACTGGTTCGTGAACATAGAAAAACCTGATGGAGATGCATTTCTCCATTTCCATGAGCATAGTGATGCACCCGCTCAAGATTGCCCTTGTGGTGACCCGTTCAAAAGATCCCTATCTTGTCATCCATAACCTTAATTATGAAAAAAAGACTCCATGTCACGTTTTCCCTGTTTCTGAAAACAATTAAATCAATAATAATTCGATTTCCGAGGGAACCTGGAATGTTATCTGTATTATGTGCAGCCTCCACCACTACAACAATAGGCCCACGCGGAGACGAAATGTCGCAACCATTCGGTCGACGTGCGACCTGTTTACCGAGACGATAACCATCTGAATCACAGGTAAAATGTCGCAAGTCGAACCGCGCGAGATAAGAACAGTCTGTTAATTAAGGTTATAGCCATTAGACCAGTGCTAATCAGATGGCTGGGATATGTGAGTGAACGGTTGGGCCTGTGTAAAACAGCTGTTATGAAAGATCCGGTCGAACTTTACCCAGCATTGTACGCGCCTGGAGAATGTAAACAGGTCAAGTAGAGGCCTACCTGAATACGCAATATGCAACCAGTCAAGGTGCAATCAGATTCGATTGACATATTTATATGATTGGGAAATATCCAGATTAGTTTAGTTCAGTTTAAACAACTAGTACATTTGGTGTACATCTGATTTCAGATTCCAAGAGATGTCAGGGAGACTTCGGGGGGTTTCAAGGAGATTTCAGGGGATTTCAAGAAGATTTCAAGGAATTTCAAGAAGATTTTGAGGTATTTCGAGAAGATTCCACAACAAGTGTACACCAGATTTCAGAAGTTGGTAAACCTCTTGGTTCAAGTGTGAATTACCGTCCTCAATTCTGTTCAACAGTTTGAATTATTGAATATGTAAATTACCACTCATCAGGAATGGATATCTCTATATCGCCTGTGGGACATACAAGAAGCAAAGAACCTGATAGAAAATATTAAGGATATTCTGATTATTTATTTTTAGCTTGTTTATTTTGTTTACTATTGGCCTACTGGTGAAGATTTTTCTATGAACAATTTGATACCATTTTATGAAAATCCATTACTGAAAATGTATGAATATATACACAAATATATCAAAAAATTCGAATCTTCCCCAAGTAATGTGATGAGAATAACGTTTCACATTTCTCATCAAAGCCATCCTACGACCCATTCATTATATCACCTTTGCTCTGGCATACCTCCGCACGCCCCATACGTATATCACATGTGATGTGAACAACAAATGAGACAAGCGTCGGAGAATGGAACTGAAACCAGATCAATAACATCGAACACAAATGCTCGACTTGTTCATGATGTCTGTGTTCATCAGTGAACTATATTCAGTTAGTTCAATGGATTACAATATGATTGATTATTATCAGGGTGATAATATTGCTTTCTTCATTCGAGATGGCTGAGAGGGTGGGAATTCCCACAAGCTTTTGGCTTTAGTGGTCCATTGCAGGTGTGCATGGATGATATTATCTATCTCACATGCAACGACCTCACATTACGTGTAGAAAGATCACACTCTTCCGAAAATTCTTGGGTCATGAATATATATATATATATATATATATATATATATATATTGTTAACGCCGGTCTTTTGAGACCAGCTAGCTCGTTTTCCCTAGTTTGTCATTTGAACATGAAATCATTCGTTTGCGTCATGGAATGTTGTTTATACATGCAAGCAGTCGACCTTCCTTTCTCATTGCTGGTTGGCTGGTGGGTTGTCACGCCATGTGTGCGTCCAATCACAGCTCGCCTTTCGCGTTGCGTCTTTGGTAGGTGGTCTCGCCTGTTCAGTTCTCTTCCATTCTCGATTCATATCGGACGTCTCTTAGTCGCTCGTCAAGTGGGTGAATTCGCTCATATTCTCGACCAGCTCTTGTTGTGTGAGCATCTCCCGTCCTTCTCTACTTTGTTAGAGTTCGGACGTACTGTACATTATTTCGCATGTACGCAGTTGTTTCTTTTCTATTTTTCGTTCTTCTTGAGTCGTTAATAGGACCTCTTTCCATACTTTCTTGTTTCTAATTCTTCACATTTGTTTTGGTCTTTATCATTTACGAAGTTGGGTGTTTTGTTTTCTCTCAAGCTTTTGTTTATTGTTTATTCGAATGGTGTGCGGGGACACCACTCAGGTTTGATCTATTTTGTTTCGCTTTCTATTTATTCTTTGATTTGGTCAATAACAACGTCAAGTCGACGTAGACCAAATACGTATCGTTTTGGGGTGAGGCATAATCCGAGTTTGGATTATGCTCGCCTGATTATTAATGCCAAGTCGGCATCCGAATACAGTCCACTGGTCTCTCATCGCCATCTCTAAGATAGGCGGTAACATTTTGGTCCCTGTGAGCCAAAGATTATTTTTGGTTCCAATTTCTCGTCATTCGTGAGGCGGAATCCATCTCCGGATTCTAATTTCGTTCTCTTGTTGGAATCCATTTGTGAATTCCATTCTTTTCACCACGCGGAGTCCATCTCCGGATTTCAATTGCTTTTACTTGTTGGAATCCATTTGTGGATTCCTTTCTTTGCACCACGCGGAGTCCACCTCCGGATTCCACAGTCATTTGTGTCAGCACCCGCGATCAGGCATCGCATGGGTGACTTTTTTGTCCTCCGCACTGAATCGGCTTCCACATAATTGGGTTTCCACGGTGCAATAATTTATTCTGTTTGTTTGCGAGTTATTATCAACAATTGATTCAACTTGTTTTATAGACATTCAATTCTTGAATTTTGCATTGTTCTTTTTCTGTGCATTTCGGCCGTATTTCTCCGTGATATTTCATATCATTAGTTTTTGGTCCTTGTTCTTGTTTCGTGTTTTTGCAATCTGTGGTTATTCATTCGCTACAATGGCGTCTAAAATCTCGAAACAACAAGCAGTGCTCACGGCAAAGCGAGAGCGGATATTCGCTTCATTACAACGCTCCTACGATGCTTTCAAAACGCTTGATAGTGCCAAAGCTCCGTTGTACAAACCTCGCTACGACAAACTTGACGTTTTGGAAGCCAACTTTGAGGAAGTTCAGAAAGAAATAATATCTTTGAACGCTCAGCTTGACGAAGGCGACGATGCCTTACCGGTCGACGCTGTTGAAGCCAGCTTCGAGGAAATGTTGTACGCGACTCGTGGGCTGTATCTCGCCGCCGTTGCCACGACGACGCCTACTCCGCCTCCGCCGCCAAATCAAAATGGTTTTCGAGCCATCTCATTGCCGACAATCGCGTTGCCGGCATTCTCTGGTGATATTACTCGATGGACGGAGTACTATTCGCTATTTAAATCTCTCGTCGACGAGAACAACGACCTGAATCAAGTTCAGAAATTCCACTATTTGAGGACCACCCTCAAAGACAACGCCTTGTCTGTCGTCTCCGGGTTTCCGATTACGGAAGCCAATTATTCTGTGGCATTGGATGCTCTTGTCAGTCGGTATCATAACCCTCGGTTGTTAGCCACCACGTATGTTCAACAGGTTTTAGAATTTACGCCTCTCAAAACCAATTCACATTCTGGGCTGCAATCATTTCTGAAAGTTCACAAAACTTCGATTGAAGCGTTGAAAGCTCTGAATATCGAAGATTTGTCAGATTTTCTGCTTTTCACGTTAGCACTGACAAATCTCGACACATCAACGCGCAAGGCTTTCGAACAGAAACATTCTTCGCACAGCACTCCTAGCTACGCGTCGTTGATCAAATTCATTGAAGAGCAGTCCAGGACGATGGAATTGTGTGGTCTCGACAAACAAGCAGCTAGCTCTTCAAAAGCTATTCCTCCTTCCACAAAGCGAATCAATTCGTTGTTAGTTGCGAATCCTCCGCCCGTCAGCTTTAAATCTCGCGAGCAGAGCAAATCATCAAGCTCGACCACGAAACAATCTTCGTGTCCAGTCTGCAAAGGGGAGCATACTCTATACTCGTGTTCCGTATTTCGGCAACAGTCCGTTGACGACAAATACAACACGTTACGTCGCCTACAACGCTGCTTCAACTGCATGGGCGCTCATCTCAGACCGCAATGCACCTCTAAGAGTGTTTGCGGTACTTGTCACAGTAACAAACATCATTCGCTGTTACACACCGCACGAATCAACCCCTTGACTCGTGACACAATAGCGACCGAAGTCTCTTCTCATCCGGAGACCACCTCGCCTCATCCTCAAACTCTCGCTTGTCAAGTCAAGACAAGCAAGCCAGTGCTACCCACAGCTCTGTTGGGCACTGTTCGCGCCTTGATCCGCGACTCTCACGGTCAACTGCAACCTATCCGTGCGGTTATCGACTGTGGTTCACAAATCTCTGTTCTCACTCACTCGTTCCTTCAGAAGCTAGGATTGAAAATCAATCCTTGTCATTCCGAACTCTCTGGTATTGGTCACGTTAGTGCTCGGGTAATCGGGACTGTTCAATGCAGCATCGCTTCCCGGTTCACCCCTGCAACCTCTCTCAGCGTACAAGCCTACGTTATGCCTGCGATAGCGAGTCAACTTCCAACCACCACCGTTCCGCTTGAGGTGTTTGAACGTTATCGCTGTCTCTCTCTTGCCGACGACCGCTTTCATGTGCCCGATCAGATCGACTTTTTGATCGGCGCCGATTTATACCCTGATATTCTTGAAAAGTCAGGTGATATTGTGATGAGTGGCAGTCCATCTGCCATAAACACGGTCTTCGGCTGGGTGGTTTTGGGTCCTATTCGGTGTTTGGATGCCGAGTTCCAGCCTCCGCTCTCTCTGCTTGCTTGCACTGGTTCTCCATTGGATCGTACTCTTCGATTGTTTTGGGAATCGGAAGAAGTTTCACGTCCTCTTCAAGTTGATCCGGATGATGAACTTTGTGAGGAGCATTTTCTATCTACGCACTCACGGAACCCTTCCGGACGCTATTCGGTAGCACTCCCTTTCAAGAACACATCCTCTCCTCTCGGATATAATCGTGAGGCCGCCCTCCAGAATTATTTGAGTCTGGAGCGGCGACTGAAACGCAATCCTCAGCATGATGCTGCGTATCAAGCATTCATGCAAGACTATATTCAATCGAACCACATGCAACTTGCAAACACCTCTTCGAACTACGTGATTCCGCATCATTGTGTGCACAAGATTACCAGCTCCAGCACGAAGCTGAGAGTGGTATTTAACGCCTCTTCTCCAGATGAGAGAGGCGCCTCTTTGAATCAGCTGTTACTCAGTGGTCCCAAGCTTCAGAGCGAACTCCCGGGCGTTTTAACCCGATTTCGTTCTCATCCCATCGCAATTTGTGCTGACATTCGTCAGATGTATCGTCAGATTCTGGTCCAACCATCTGACCGCAAATATCAGCACATATTTTGGCGACCCAATGCAGACTCTCCAGTAAAAGAATATGAGCTCAACACGGTCACGTATGGGCTCGTACCGTCAGCTTTTCTTGCTCAACGAGTGCTGAAGCAGCTCGTGCACGACGAAGGGGCTCCTTTCCCCAATGCTTCGCGTGCTTTGATATCTCACATCTACGTGGATGACATCGTGTCTGGCGCAGCAGACGTCGCTCAAGCTCGCATTCTTCAATCGGAATTACAGGCTATTCTAGCTAGTGGAGGTTTCGAACTCCGAAAGTGGGCCAGTAACCTCCCGGAAGCATTGAGTGCACTTCCGGAGGATCATCTAGAGACTCCAGTCGTGTTTTCGGATGACGATCAGGGCATCAAGATCCTTGGTCTGTTCTGGGATCCCCGATCGGATGATTTCTCATTCCACACCTTACCTTTCGAAGGCGTGGTAACGAAGCGCACGGTCTTGTCGTACATTGCGCGCATTTTTGATCCTTTGGGATTCCTCACCCCGCTCGTATGCTGGATGAAGATTTTTCTTCAGCAACTTTGGTTATCGCGGGTGCAGTGGGACGACGTTTTACCACCGCTTCTTGCTCAAAGGTGGTTGGACGCGGTAGCCGAGATCTGTCTTCTCTCGAACTTCCGAGTTCCACGCGCATTTCCTGCTTCACAAGGCATACATCGACTTGTAGGCTTTTGTGATGCCTCCGAGAAGGCCTACGCTGCGATACTTTACCTTCACACAACGAATCATGCAACTTCGCATATTAGTTTGTTGCGAGCAAGGAGTAAAGTATCCCCGGTCAAACCCTTGACCATCCCTAAGCTTGAACTCTCTGCTGCTTTGCTTCTAACGCGTGTGCTGAAAGATACTCTTCCCTCACTCAGCACTCTTGTCGTGGAGTCAGTAACCCTCTACACTGATTCGACTATTGTGCTCGCGTGGCTTGCCACCCCTCCACATCGACTGAAGACATTCGTCGCCAACCGAGTAGTGGAGATACTCGACAACTCCACTCCTACCAATTGGGCACACGTGGATTCCGAAGAAAATCCCGCTGACTGCGCTTCTCGTGGAATACTGCCTTCTCAGCTCATGGAATACCCGTTGTACCTCTCGGGTCCTTCTTTTCTCAGGAGTCCCCATGCTCTGTGGCCTATCTCTGTGCCTTCCACTGATTTATTGTCTGAATTGCCAGACATTAAGCCTTCCATGGTCACTTTGGCCACAACGGTCAAAGTAGATCCTCTCCTGGTGAATTTTCGAAAGTTTTCCACACTTCTCAAAGCACAACGGGTCTTTGGGTATGTAGTTCGATTTGCCCGTCTCTTATTGGCGAAACGATCCAAGATTCGCCCTCCTACGGGTTCTTTAAAACCTGTGGAGTTGCAAGACGCTCTTGAACTGATCATAAGAGTCACTCAAAACCACTTTTATGCAACCGAGATCAGCCAACTTGCCAAACAGGGACAGGTTTCATCCCGGATCGCTTCGCTGAAACCTTTTCTCGAACCCTCGGGCTTACTCAAGGTGGGCGGAAGATTGCGTCACTCTTCTCTTCCTGAAGAGGTTCGGTACCCAATCCTACTCCCCAAAGAAGCTCACCTCGCATCTCTCATTTGCGATGCCTTCCACCGAACATCGCTACATTCCGGCCCGAGAACGGTACAGGCGCTGATACAGCAGCGTTACTGGATCGTTTCTCTGCGCGGTTTGTTGAGGCAGCGCATACACCAGTGCATTACTCGCCACAAGTTTCGCGCAAAGCCTATGCAGCCTCCAATGGCAGATTTGCATTCATTCGTGTATTTTTTCTGTTCAAAGCACGCATTGGTGCTTTGCTCATTTCTTCATGTTTACTTTCTTGTTGTTCTCTCTTTTCTCATTTTTTTTGAAAAGTCAGCGACCATTGGATAAAACGGTTGCGTTTTCTCCTCAATGAATCGCTCGGATCATGTGCGATTTCTTTGCTGTTCTCCGAACCAATTGGGAAGCAATCCAATTACTCGGTGAAAATCTTTTGCTCACGTTGCCTATGAAGTTACAAGGCTTCTTACGAACAGTTTGCTGTTCTAATTTCATGTTCCTTATATTCCGTATCGTTTACCTCAGCTTTAAAATGTTCATTTTGGTGGGCGGTATGTTAACGCCGGTCTTTTGAGACCAGCTAGCTCGTTTTCCCTAGTTTGTCATTTGAACATGAAATCATTCGTTTGCGTCATGGAATGTTGTTTATACATGCAAGCAGTCGACCTTCCTTTCTCATTGCTGGTTGGCTGGTGGGTTGTCACGCCATGTGTGCGTCCAATCACAGCTCGCCTTTCGCGTTGCGTCTTTGGTAGGTGGTCTCGCCTGTTCAGTTCTCTTCCATTCTCGATTCATATCGGACGTCTCTTAGTCGCTCGTCAAGTGGGTGAATTCGCTCATATTCTCGACCAGCTCTTGTTGTGTGAGCATCTCCCGTCCTTCTCTACTTTGTTAGAGTTCGGACGTACTGTACATTATTTCGCATGTACGCAGTTGTTTCTTTTCTATTTTTCGTTCTTCTTGAGTCGTTAATAGGACCTCTTTCCATACTTTCTTGTTTCTAATTCTTCACATTTGTTTTGGTCTTTATCATTTACGAAGTTGGGTGTTTTGTTTTCTCTCAAGCTTTTGTTTATTGTTTATTCGAATGGTGTGCGGGGACACCACTCAGGTTTGATCTATTTTGTTTCGCTTTCTATTTATTCTTTGATTTGGTCAATAACAACGTCAAGTCGACCGACGTAGACCAAATACGTATCGTTTTGGGGTGAGGCATAATCCGAGTTTGGATTATGCTCGCCTGATTATTAATGCCAAGTCGGCATCCGAATACAGTCCACTGGTCTCTCATCGCCATCTCTAAGATAGGCGGTAACATATATATATATATATATATATATATATATATATATATATATATATATATATGAATATATATATATATATATATATATATATATATATATATATATATATATATATATATATATATATATATATATATATATATATATAGGCCTATATATATATATATATATATTTATTCAATATAATTCTCGGATTATTCTTGTGTAAATCTTTTTATTTATATATATTAGCGACGTTTCGAGTCAAATTGCATTGCTTATTCTCAAGCTATATTAAAAATAAAATTGAAATGTCCAGCTGACAAATATTAACATACTTATAAAATCATTAAAAAACGTTTGTATCCCCGAAGCTCCTCCATCCTGTGAACGATTGTGTTTGTGTTCAACCAGTCTTTTCAGACCTTCAAGTTATCGTTCAGATGTATTTGAAGTTTTTCAGCTCAAAATGTCATTCAGGTAGATTTGAATCTTCCAAAGTTATATTTCAGATACCTGAATATCTGAAATATTCAAAATACACTACCTGAGTACAAGGATCAAAAGTTGACTGAGCTAGCTAGCGAATTGCTTTCTTTTGCTTTTCTTCAATGCGGAATAGAAGGCTCAGATCTATCGGTCAGCTGAGGAAGCACTTCAGTAACTGTGGTCACGTCGGGCGTGGGTTACCACGCTAACGTGGTTTACCACGTTGGGAGTTACCACGTTGGTTACCACGTTGTTGTTGGTTACCACGTGGGTTACCACGTTGGGAGTACCAGAAGAAAGAAAAGAGGATAAGGAGAAACCTAGAGGTACAGCCAACCTTCATCCTTACATAAAAGGTACCACTGACAAGATCAGTAGAATCTTGGCAAGGAAAAACGTGGACACTATTTTCAACACATATAGAAAAATGGGAGATTTGTTAGAAGGAGAACGGAGTAAGAAAAATGAAGGAAAAGGAGTCTATGAAGTTCCATGTGGGGAGTGCAAACTCAAGTATGTAGGACAAACTGGAAGGAGAATAGAAGTCAGGTTGAAGGAACATATGAGAGCAGTGAAAAAGGAAGATTTCAATAATTGTCTGGGTGAACATGCAGGGGAAACAGGGCACGAACAAGCTCGAACCATATCGAGAGAAGATCGCTTGTTACCCAGACTGATAAGAGAAGCTATTGAAATTAAAATTCGACCAGAAATAATGAATAAGAGGAATGATGGGCAAGGAATATCAGAAAGTTGGAATCCGGTTTTATCTCCATTTTCTAAAAACACTTCCAAAAATAATGATGAAAGATTGAAGTTGAAAAATCCAAAAACACCTATAGGAGATGAATTCGTGAAGACGAGGGAGCCTACAACCAGAAGCATGAATAAGAAAACGGAATACATGGATAATGCAAGAAGTTGAAAGTCTTTGACCATAATCATTTCAACAAAATGGTGAAATCAGAAAGGCACAGAGAAACAGCCGGTTGAAGTTTTCAGATTTGTTTATTATCAATTCTGTTCTATTTGTTAGATTCGTTCTTTTCTTTCAACGTGCTTCGGGGATACAAACATTTTTTAATGATTTTAAGTATGTTAATATTTGTCAGCTGGACATTTCAATTTTATTTTTAAAATAGCTTGAGAAAGAGCAATGCAATTTGACTCGAAACGTCGCTAATATATATATATATAAATAAGAAGATTTACACAAGAATAATCCGAGAATTAAAATGAATAACTATATAATCAACACTTGTGAAAGCCTACATGAATCAATATATATATATATATATATATATATATATATATATATATATATATATAATATATATATATTGAATTTATATAATATATATATATATATATATATATATATATATATATATATATATATATATATATATATATATATATATATATATATATATATAAATATATATTTATATTTAGATAGTGTGTATGTGTGTGTATATTCGATGCGTAGATATAAAGACAGAGGCCCACCAGAATTGGGCGAGGTTAAACCGAGAAAGAAGATAATCTATCGGTTCATTTTAAGAGAACAAATTTCTAGCATCAATATGGAGCGCTACGTGAACGAATGAATGGGGAAAGTCGACATTCACAAAACGAATTGTGTTTATACGGTTTTTATGTTGATTCCAGAACCTACAATAGGAGCTGTGCAGTTCCTAACGGTTCATGTGAAGGTTATTGTTACCAAGCCAAGAACAGATTTTATAATTAAAATAGTTGTAACTTATTGTCATGGATTTACCCTATGAGAAAGGAAAGTAGAAGAGAAGAAGTGTTTTGGACTATTTTAAATTTCGAATGAAAATCAGCCATAGGCCCAGAAATAAAGAAGGAAAGATCATCTTCTAACAATCTGATTAGTGTCCCGGAGATGGATGTACATTTGAGAATAACTGAAAAAAAATCTATAATGGGGATATTCAGTGCTGGCGTAAATATCGGCGGGTCAAGGTGCACGCAGAAACCTAACGAGTGCAACATAAAAGTTGAGAATGGTTGTCCATATAGTTACCTACACAACCAGCTAGTGTTCTATCTATATTGGGTTCAACGACGCACTGCACTGATGACTGAGATCTTTTGGCGTCGGTGAATGATATATGAGATGATGGGATGATGATATGGAATGATATTATATTATACCTCTTTTTTGGATAGTGAGAAGGAGTCGAATGTGACCTTTGTCAAGGTACCATCGCTGGATTGATCTGAATGACAGAGGGAAACCACGAGAAGCCCCTGTCAGGATGATCGACCATGGCGGGAATCGATCCCCGGTCTTTTTAATGACAGTTCTGTGTTATAGTCACTCGACCACTTGTCTCAGTTACTCAAAAAAATCAATCAGAATTATTGTTCATTCTTCTATATTTCATTATTGATGGCCATTTTGTCAATGTTTACAATCACAATTGTATTATTCCATGTAGTTCTATAATGCCGAATGGATGATGACCACTGTTCGCTTGACGACCCCGCCAACAGCTAGGTTATACGGGGGAATGATGTGATGAATAAATCACGTATAGTAATGCCAAGTGAGAGGACGTTTACAAAACCGCATGCCTTGCGCGGGACTCGAACCGACGCCCAACGGTAGCTCGACTTTCTAAAGCGATACCCAAGGTGACTGAGCCACGGAGGGCGGCAGAGCCGATTGGCAGAACTACATCACACGATTAGAAGATTACAGATGTATCGAAGTAGTCATAGGGCAAAGAGTTTCCGCTAGGGTGATTCCCACAGATGCAAATGATCGTAGAAATAGATCCGTGCAAGATATACAGATATATGCCTAAAATAAACAAATATATCTTGGGATGCGGACAATGTTTTTCGGAAACGCTTATAGGTCAAATTGTATAATAATAATTGTATTTTTTATTATCATTTTCATCCAATAATGTACATTATTACAAGACATTTTTCACTCTTGAGTGTCCACAAAACCCATTGACCGTTTACCTGTGGAATAAACTAATTTGTGGAATAAACTCTTCAAAGGAGTCATCTTCTTTCACATAAATGAATGATATCTAGAAGTCTAGCGAACTCACATCAAATAATTGAGAATACAATACAATAAAAATAAACAATAAAAATAATGATAATGATAATAATAATGTATTTATTGCTCGGTTGGATCATACATGATGGGTTCGTCAATATAGTGATGGTTATGACTTATGAACTATAAAATATACAACTGATAATAAGTACATGGATTTACATTTCTTCACATTTCACTATCGTGTCACCAGTCACTGATTCGTAAACTCATCTCTACTATAAAAATATCCATGAATAAGGAAATCTCTTACAAATGACAAAGATGGAACGATCAGTGTTGTATATAACAGTTACAATCAATATGTTTGCCATCAAGTCTTACCTACAGCGTATACCGTCACATACAAATATAACAAGTAACCTTTTGTGAAGCGTTCATGATCCCTCGACATTATTTTGGAAGATACTCAACTCTGAAGCAGTTTCAGGTGAATACATTCAAACGGAAAGTCATTACGATCGTTTAAATGCAATAGTGATATTGAAAGCATTATGCCATTGGTGGGTTCTCTTTATCTGTCTACTATCCTGCACCAAACCTCCCAATCTTTCCATTTGTTCCTCGCAGTGGTCCCGATGACCTGACGTTGTGTGGACAGACTAGCGAACAGGGACGGAGGAACGTGCTATGTACTCAGGGTAGTGGCCGAAGAAGGATACTGACGAGTGGTTAAGTGGTTAACACACTGAACCGTCATTCAGGAGGCCGAGGTACGATTCCCGCCATGGTCGACCATCTTGTATGGCAGAGTTTTTCCGTGGTTTCCCTCTGTCGTTCAGGTCAATACTGTGATGGTTCCTTACCAATAGGCCACGACCGATTCCTCCGCACTATCCAAAAACACATAATAAAATAAACTCTTATCTCATCATCTCATGTATCATTCATCGGCGCCTATAGATCGTAGTCATTAGTAGTGCGTCGTTAAACCCGTGAAATGAAGGAAGAAGGATCGTGCTACGCAGGGCAGCGAACGAGGAAGGCACGACGTGATGGGAGATCGGACAACGCCTGATGAGATGCACAGATCGTGATGCTGCGGGAGAAGTACAAGTCACTCTTGGAATCATGCGCATGCGCCGATTGCGCCAACTAGGCCGTGTGAAGAATTACACATCTAGATTCACACATGCGATAATATTGGATGTGCTCGGTAAAGATGATGGTTACTGTTCGCTTAACGACCCCACCAACAGCTAGGTTGTTTGGGGCTATGCTGAACGGGTCATGACGGAATTATGAAATGATGATGGTTATACTGTTCGCTTAACGACCCCACCAACAGCTAGGTTGTTTGGGGCTATGCTGAACGGGTCATGACGGAATTATGAAATGATGATGGTTATACTGTTCGCTTAACGACCCCACCAACAGCTAGGTTGTTTGGGGCTATGCTGAACGGGTCATGACGACGGAATTATGAAATGATGATGGTTATACTGTTCGCTTAACGACCCCACCAACAGCTAGGTTGTTTGGGGCTATGATGAACGGGTCATGACGGAATTATGAAATGATGATGGTTATACTGTTCGCTTAACGACCCCACCAACAGCTAGGTTGTTTGGGGCTATGCTGAACGGGTTATGACGGAATTATGAAATGATGATGGTTATACTGTTCGCTTAACGACCCCACCGACAGCTAGGTTGTTTGGGGCTATGCTGAACGGGTCATGACGGAATTATGAAATGATGATGGTTATACTGTTCGCTCAACGACCCCACCAACAGCTAGGTTGTTTGGGGCTATGCTGAACGGGTCATGACGGAATTATGAAATGATGATGGTTATACTGTTCGCTTAACGACCCCACCAACAGCTAGGTTGTTTGGGGCTATGCTGAACGGGTCATGACGGAATTATGAAATGATGATGGTTATACTGTTCGCTTAACGACCCCACCAACAGCTAGGTTGTTTGGGGGTATTGTGAGCGGGTCATGACGGAATTATGAAATGATGATGGTTACTGTTCGCTTAACGACCCCACCAACAGCTAGGTTGTTTGGGGGTATGCTGAGCGGGTCATGACGGAATTATGAAATGATGATGGTTATATTGTTCGCTTAACGACCCCACCAACAGCTAGGTTGGTTGGGGGTATGCTGAGCGGGTCATGACGGAATTATGAAATGATGATGAGTTGCATGGGAGACGTTAACAAAGACTCGTGTTTTGTAAGGAATTCGAACTCACGCCCAACGGTGAATCCACTTTTTGAAGTTATGACTCAGTTGTCTCGGGCCACCGAGGGCGGCTGATGATAGTCGGTTTCGAAATTATTCAAAGACGAAAATGGAATATGAGGATTATTAATAGTTTGACGAATTCACCAACAGTTGGATGTATTGGGGGTACGAATGAGCGAATGATGGATTATTGATTCATACAAAAACTGATGCCTTACGTTGGACTCGAACCCACACCCAAAACACCCGGATTTAGTTCTCCAAATTAGGCCATGGCTGACAAAAACAAAAGTGCAAGGAGAAAAATGGAAAAACTGGTACAGTGTAGGATAATTTGGTCATAAAAAATTATTGAAATGATTTTTAATGAACAAAAGTCATGAAAAACTGAAAACGAAATGTCATTTAAATGCGATTGAAATATTTAGAACTAAAAAGGAAATGTGTACATATTTCTATAATACTCTTTTTGGATTAGTTCTGTTTCTAAAAAGATGTGGACCTCTGACTGCGTGAGTGTGATGGACAGAGAGACAGAGAGAGAGAGAGAGAGAGAGAGAGAGAGAGAGAGAGAGAGAGAGAGAGAGAGAGAGAAGAGAGAAGGAGAGAGAGAGAAAGAAAGAGATTGATTATTAATGAGACGAGCTCGTGATGTTGAACAGAGGTGAGAGTAAACGAGTTAACAGCCGACTGAACAAGATGTGATTGCATGTAACTAGAGTGCGACCGACCGACCGTCCCTGACCATCTCTCAGCATCACCGACCAGGGGTGTCGGTCCTGGAGTGACGTCAGAGGGTAGTGGAGATGGTGTGCACAAGTGAGAGTATGTCGTGACAGATCGTGTGGAAATGCTGATGTAAGAGAATCGAAATAACAATTTAGATTAGGTATACAGTCTTGCAATAAATCAGAACCTAGAATATATAGGTCTACTCCAAATGATGCATAAGCGTTCGAATTGATATGTTTTTATTTCAATCAATCATATTTTATTCTATTATTTGTATTAATTATTAGGCGCATGCTGCATGTATGAACTATCGAAGCAACAAATGATAAGGTTATAAAATTAGGTATATTGTGGTTATAATAATGGTGATTACCTTACTTGGTTGGCCTTACTTGCTGTATAAGCACTAACAAGTAACAACTATACTTTGAAAATGACATCACAACGCTCAAACTAGATTTGAACGAATGATAGCTGAATATATTTTCCCAATTTCAGGGAAAACTAGAAATCATCATTCCAATTTCAGTAATTATGATGAATTAATTATCCCTCAAGTACCCGGTAGTTTTTCCGAGTCGTGGCGTATGGACATCACTCGATTCTGCTCATGTTTCTACAACAAATCGGCAATGTCTACATCATATCTCCCATGGTCTCTATATTTATGAATTCTGAAATTCTGAAATTCAGATGATGATTCCTGGTTTCGTCTGAATTTGAGGAAATTAATATTGTCATCATTCATTTAAATCCAGTTTTGAGGTTGTGATGCCCGTTATTTAATGATTCTGGTTATAAGCACTACCTCTTGAATGATGTCAGACTGTGAACATGATATTGTGAACATGTGTCTTGAAAGATGTTTATTTGCCATTTAACTTGCATCATAGCTGAAAAACGATGAGGGCTTCTAATACTGTGGTTGTTGAATGTGACAGACAAGAATATGTTCGGTATATAGCTTATTAATATCCCCTATAATATATTCAACCAATTAAAATAATACACAGTGAATAAATCATTCAGAATTATTGTTGATGATACAAATGTGAATGTGAAGTGTTGATAATTAGTGCTATTAATGTGCTATGTTTGTTCGCTGGAATTGTTGGAAGATTGTTCTCTGTTGTTCAGACAACCCGCATTCAAGTGGGGCAATTCTGGAGATCCAGTTGGATGAGCGTGTTTGCGAAGACTCCCATTCAGACCAGAATAAGATATATTATACATTTTTGTATATAAATGCTGTCTATAAGGACCCCATCAACAGATGGGTTATAAGGGTTGTTTTTATATCTATTTTGTTTTTAAAGCGCGAACTTCATAGATGGCAAGGTAATTTAAACACGGCACATAATATGGTACAGACTTGCATTTCAATAATCTTTCACAATTTAAATCAATTTTAAGATATATAACAGATGAGCTAACTTGGCGTGCTTTCATGATTCACTGTTCAATTATCCAACTATTGTACCTTAAATGTACCTGGATGTACTCATGTTCTTGTTTGTGTTATGTTCGTTTTTATTTGTATTGTTTGTTTTTATGTATGTGTTGTCGTTTTATTAAATTAGCAGAAGTGGAGATGCATTTTTCTGTTGCTAATACAGACTAAATCGATTGAATCAATCGATCAATCAATGATACATAATTCTGCGGGTTCATCTTCTCACATCGATCTGTCTTCTAGTATCGTTCATCAATCGATCAGTTCGATCATGAGGATCGAATTGATCAATAGAAGTTTTTCATGCCCGGAAGAAATAGCAAGACACAGAAGTGAAGCATATTTTCACCAAGCAATCAATTTTAAATCGCTGATCAAGACAATTGTATGCCAGGTTTCAACCAAATCGGGTGATTTCGGAACCACTGAGTCTCGATTACATTTCTCACCAATACATCGTTCATCTCACAACGCACATGCTGCGTTTCAATTGTTGTATGAGCGTAGCGAAGACTTCCATTCCATATACCGGAAAAAATGGGCTTCGTCTTTTTTTTTATTTCACAGTTCAGTTCAGGGAAAAAAACAATTATCTTGAAACTTCTTGTACACATTTGTGTCATACCAGAATAGGAATTGGGATTGTTTTTCAGTAAAATCGGTGGAATAATTTCTTCTGAAAAAATTCGTGAAGTTTGGAAAGTTCCTGTAAGAATAACCCAGAGAGGGAAAACAAAAATTATTCGGTTGTTTCAAACATTTTCACCTAACATAAATACGAATGATACAATCATACACAATTTCAGTGATGCTCACAATAATTGGATGAGAGAGAACCAAGAAAATGCAATGGAAGTCATTTTATTGGTTATGAATGGTTCAAAAGGTGTAGCAAGTGATCATGCAACAGCTGTTGCACTATATCAATTTCGAAAGGCAGCAGGTATAGGGTTTCCAAACGTTTGAAATGAATCAAGAAGTGTAGATGTGGATTCAACTGACAGAACATTTTTCATTCCAGATTCCAATCATTCCAACTTCTGAGCTCATCTCACACGTCACAACGCATATAGGCCTACTGCGTTTTCCTATAGTACCAATTCATTAACAAATGAAAGAGATGTGAGAAAGTACTCTTTCCTGTACCCAGAACATGTGAAGATTGGAATGGCTTAGGGCGGATAGTGTTTTGAACATGTGGTATTGTGCATAGAGAAGCGTTGAGAGAGAATTTAAGAGTATTCGTTGGTTAGTTATTTAGTATTTTTCATTATAATTGTTCCAATTTCCAACTCAGCTATTCACTTCTGTGTATCTGTAAATGTATATGATAAATAAATCGATGAATAACAAGTGCGATACAGTTCCAAGAAATGCGTTTTATCGCCAACTCCAAGGTGGGGTGTGATATGTTTCACAAGGCGTAGTCGACCAAGACACAATCGGTGGGCTGCTGCATGGCATTCTATTGCTGCACAGTTGGCACTATTGTCATATCGCCTCTCCCCCCACCCCCCACACCCCTCCCTCTAGTGCACACGGCCTAATGATAGCACAGCACACGCCGAGAGGTAAGTACCGTTGCAAATCAACAGATAACAGTCGGGTGAGGTCATAGGTCACACGGTAAACACGTCTAACTAGAGTCATTAGAGCATAATTGATGTCAACTGCCGAGAATGTTGAGCAGAAAGGCTTCGATTGCATATATATATATATATATATATATATATATATATATATATATATAAATATATATATATATATATATATATATATATATATATATATATATATAAATATATATATATATATATATATATATATATATATATATATATATATATATATATATATATATATATATATCTTATATGCACATTATTTGATAATATAAAATGTAATGCAAACCTGATAATAGGTCTATAACATATATATTTGATATCACGATAAGCTATAAAATAATAAACTATGGATACATAATTTTGATAATATCACTAATATAATATAATAACATGAATATTTCGACATTGCTACATGTCATTTCTGAGGAATGATTTTTTTCAAGTTAAGAGAACTTGTGACAGCCATTCATTTGTTTTTCTGATTTATAAGTCAAGAAAACATATTATTGTTCGTTCAGAAGGGCCGATATCACCGTGAATACGAGATTCCATGATATGAACCAATAACCATGTAGAAGGTTATAGGATATATTCAATACGTAATCAAAATAATCATACGAGAGATGATTACAAAGACATGGCTCCCAGGAAATTATTTCAATTCAGATTGTTCAGTGAGGGGAATACAGCTGGAATGAGTATATTATGTGAATAATTGAAAAACTGAGTTTGGGTGAAATTGAGGAAATCATAATTGGATGAGCGAAGCGAAGACTCAATTTCGCCATACCCGGAAAAAAGTGACTGTTTTTTTTCGCGCTCCACAGGTCAAACGAAAATTCAAAATCAGTTGAAACTGGGCATACACAAGTGTCATTATCTAATTCACTACTGTATAGTTTTGAGGCGCAATCGGTTGAACCACTTCTGAGAAAACTCATTTTAAAGTTTTCAAAAATCTCATCAGAATAACTCAGAGGAGAATATTCGTGAAACAATTTTCATCCGAGACATCTTAAATTCTCAGGGAATTTTGATATAATAATTATATACACATTATTCCGAACTTTCACTCAAATCGGATCAGCCAATTTGATGTAAAAAATATATAATGTATTTTTTTTAGATCACTCAAAGCTATTAAGATATCAATTAAATCCAAGCCACAGGTGTCACCTCTTAACTGTAAACGATTAAAACAAAGCCTTCTGTATCATCATAGAAATCAATCATGGAAAATAAGATTGCAGTGATGTAATGATTGGATCTCAAGGTGTATATATATAATAACCAATCCAAAGACAAGATGATATGTTCCAGCTCATCCATCAACGCGGCAACACATGACGCGTTTGCCAGGTGATTAATGAATAATTTATTGATTCTTCCAATGGACACCATGGTCACCGAGCGCATACGATCACCCAAACTTTATGATCCACTGCAAACTAGATATTATTATCACGCTCTTGAATCAAACAGCTCACAATCAGCTATGAGCCTATGTGTTATCATGACGCATGCAAAAGATTGATCGATCAGTGAATATGTTCAGCTCGGAACGTCATATTTCGGAACAAATATGAATTGAATGTAAAAAACTTCTGTTATCCAAATTAAGTCATAGGAAATACGCACTCAGATATATATGCCATGCAGATTCCATGGGAGTCGATTCAGTGAAATATTCAGTGAAATATGGGGTTTCTGGTGATAACTTCTGAACAGAATAAGATATCAAAAGTCCAATACGAATAGAACACAGATAATTTTGACACCTTCGAACGGTATAACTATATATTCAACACATATCGCATCATTGTAGAAACGCATTTCTCAGCAGTATACGCTCGACAGTTATGCGACATGGATTATATAGATGTATTTTATATCATCTTGAGGGTATTGAAAATAGATGTGTTCCCTCCGTATTGGAATGATAATATCTCATACCGTTCAGAAGTTATCACAAAACAAAAACTGATATTCCGACGAGTCCACTCCCATATAGACTCCTTCAATGTGAAAAAACTTCTGTTGTCCCAAGTCATAAGAAATACGCACTCAGACATACAGAATTTCAGACCAGACATGGGAAACGGATTGCACAATAGAAAATATCCGCAAAACCAATTAAAAAATACTCACAGTTTTACTGTTTTTTACCTAAAAACCACCATTATAATTTATCATGTCCAGCCCCTATAACTATATCCAACATAACAAGAAACCAAACTAGATTTTATGAGCAATAATTACATACCCTATAATTAGTACCATTCTTGAAATGTTGTATGGCCGTAACGTAACTGACTATTAGAGCTGGCATAATCCGTGGAAAGTAGGAATTTCCTCTTATTTACCGGGTAGTAATAAGTGGTGGGTTAGAGAAGGAAAGAACCATAAAATACTAGTTAATAGTAATCTTTGAAGTGAGGGCTCGTTGTATCCGATGCATTGTCGGCGGTGGCACCATCAAGTAAGCCAACATGAATATATCAGCCGTACATGATTGTATGTGTGTGGTGTATTTGATTGAATCAACCTGTACTTAGAGAGAGCATGTTATCCAAGAAGTCCCGAGTGGATTAAGAATTGAAGGACAACACAATTCCAAAACTAGATTCAGAAGAATGATGGCGATATTTATTGTCCTAGTTCTAGAGAAAACAGAGAATAATCATATCAATTTCAGGAATTAAAAATTATTTATTTGTCCCAACTCCTTTTATAAATCGTGACGTAGATATTACTCGATTCTGTTTATGTTTCTATACAGAATCGGTGATGCCTACGTCATGACTCATAGTCGCTGGTACAGATGAAGTATTTATGATTTCAGTCAATTAAGATGCCACCCTCGGTAGCTCAGTCAGTTGAGGTACCGCTTCAGAAACTGAAGTCGCCGTTGGGAGTGGGTTCGAGTCCCTCATAAGGCATGGATTTCTGTGAATGTCCCTTCACTAATCATCACTTCATAGTTCTTATATTCTTATATTTGTTTTAACGACGCACTATACTGATTGCTACGATCTATTGGCGTCGGTGGATGATGAATGAGATGATGGGATGATGAGATGAGAGGTTATTTTATTAGGTGTTTTGGATGGTGGGAAGGAGTCGGTCGTGGCCTGTTGTTAAGGAACCATCCCAGTATTTACCTGAACGACAGAGGGAAACCACGAAAAACCCCTGTCAGGATGGTCGACCATGGCGGGAATCGATCCCCGGTCTCCCGAATGACGGTTCAGTGGGTTACCACTCGGCCACGCGTCTCGGTACTCCATAGTTTCATAACCACCTGCCCATTCGTAGAACCTATACATGTTGATGGGATAGTTGAGCGAACAACATCCAATCCAAAAAGATTATTATTCCCAGTTTTTCTTTGAAATTGTGGGAATAAATAGCTTCCTTATTGATTAGAATCCAGTTTTAAGGTCGTTATGTCCTTTGAAAGTACTAGCAAGAGTCGCATTGTTCGAGCAGATTAGCGCACCTGCGCACAACCGTGTCACCCGCCGGGACACCCGACCTACCACGCGGCGAGCGACCGTCTCGCATGGAGACACCAACGCCCGGGCGGAACACCAAACGCGTTAATGCGACTTTAATTGTAGACCGACTCTATAATAAGCTCGGGATGGTTGATAATAAAACTAAGACGGAAATAATATCAGAAGTCGCAAGTTATTTTTATGACTGAGTTTGTATGTATTACTGCGTAGTTTTATTACACATGAAATGCACTATCTTGATCGTAATACGGACCCTTTCATCAGGTAGGCTTGGAGTCTAGTTACAGTTGCCATTGTTTCATGGACGTGTAAACAATCGAGGTAGCCATGGAATGCAAACGAGACAGCCAATGAGAATGACAGATTGGGCGTTCACGATTTTTCTATACGCTATAGACAGTAACACGAATATTGGATGCGAGATTCAATTTGAAAGATGGAATTTGTTTCCCTTATAGATGTTTGATTGCGTTGAAATCGTTCATTCTTGAAATGGTCTTGACGAAATCACGTGAATCATCGCATACTCTCCCTAACCATCTCGTCAACGTATCTTCAATCAACTTCAAATCTAATTATAATTGTTTCTCACATATAATATCACCACTTTTATCATTCATTACCGATCGAGTTCTTGATTTTCATAAGTCATTTCTACTTTCGGCGATTATAATTCCAGATGTCATGTAAGCTGGGCCTACATGGCCATTGATCGTGGACATGAATGCTGTTCTCTCTGAACGAGCTATTCAAATGTCTAGATATAGCTGTTTGGGTGATCTTGTAAGCTTTGCGACTATATGGTGACCATCAGAAGACCACCAATAGCCAGCTTCCAGTAACTGATGTTACATCAGCTGTGCACCAGAAAGCGTATTCGAGGGCTGAGGTTAGCACTGTAGGCATGTCTATAGGCAAATATCAAGCAAATACACGATGAAGAATAGCACTGTTGATTTGCCAAAATCAATTATGCAAACTATACAAGATGTTCAAGAAACTTGAAACTAAAGTCACCGTTGGGTGTGGGTCCGAGTCCTGCATAAGGCATGGATTTTTGTCAGTGTCCTTTCAATGATCATCACACCATATACTTTTATATTGAGTTTAACGACGCACTGTAGGGGAAACGGGGCTGGATGTTACAGCTGGGCAAGTTGTTACATTGCCTTTAAACGAGTGGTTTTTGACATTCTTGAGTTTGAATTAGTATACACTGCAGCCTCATAGAGTGCTCCACCTCCCTGTCAAGTTTCAAGAAGATCGAGCGACAAGAGCAGGCTGTGGAGGATCGAAACGAAATTTCGTACGAAATATGAGTATATTTCAAATCCATAATTATCATTTTTTTTATATATATTGGGTTTTAACGACGCACTATACTGATGGCTACGATCTATTGGCGTCGGTGGATGATGAATGAGATGATGGGAAGATGAGATGAAAGGTTATTTTATTAGGTGTTTTGGATGGTGGAAAGGAGTCGGTCGTAGCCTGCTATTAAGGAACCATCCCAGTATTGACCTAAGCGATCGACAGAGGAAAACCACGAAAAAACCCTGTCAGGATGGTCGACCATGGCGGGAATCGAACCCCGGTCTCCCGAATGACGGTTCAGTGTGAATTACCACTCGGCCACGCGTCTCGGTATTATCATGTTTAAGGGAAGTTATATAACACAAAGTAGGTAGGCCTATGTAGTGATTATTAAGTATTCTAAATGTATCCTTAGGAACGATAAGTTTTGTGTTTAGCGTGAAGGCCTATTATGATCCATGCCCCTAAAAGATGACGAAAATCAGTGGTTTTTGTTTTGGGGCTGGTTGTTACAAATTTTGTAATATTCAAAGTTGGGTTATGGATAACGACAATTTCTCATCTTGTGATATAACTTTTGTTTTACAACAGCGTTTTATTGTTATTGGAAGCCTAGTAGTTGACATTATCGAATTTCAATGTTTTCTCTATTTTAGTTAGAATTATGAGGAATTCTACGAATTAACTGACCGCTGTGAGGCTTTGCTAGAAAGCTCTCTCTTCAGTCTCTATATATCTCTCTTTCATCTCTTTCCATCTCTCAAGAGAGAGAGAGAGAGAGAGAGAAGTATTTTGAATGATACATTATATGTATCAAATTAATTTTCAAAATAATCCAAGTCTAGCCTATTTCAATGTGTTTGTAACAACTGACCCCACCAATGTAACAACCAACCCCTGGGTGGGGCACGTTGTTACAAGCTGCAGTCTATTATTCAATAATATTTTTTAATTACATTTCAATAACAAAAAGTTCGAACTGATTTTTTATGTTATTTGCAATAACCCAAGATATCATCGACTCGTGTTGAATTTAAAATTTTTGCTTTCCAGTTTGAATAAAATAGAAACTACTTCATTTTGTAACAACCAACCCCGTTTCCCCTAATGATGACCAAGATCTATTGGCGTCGGATGGATGATTAATGAGATGATGGGATGGAAGTTTGTATGGGTAATGGAAAGGATAGTGGGAAGGAAGCGGTCGTGGCCTATATTGTGGGAACCATCCCGGCATTAGCCTAGACTACAGAGGGCACGAAAAACCCATGTAAAGATGGACGGTAGCGGGGATCGAACCGGGTCCGACATGCCCACTACCTCCTGGGTCACATGGAGCGAGTGCGTTGACCACTCAGCTACCTGTGCCGGTCATATAGTTTCATATTCACCAGTCCTGCTCATTCGTATCCCCGTATAACCCAGCTGTTCGTGGGGTCGTTTTAAGCAGCATTAAATTAAAATGAACTTCCGATTGCATTCTATATTATTTGAAGAGAATGAATTATTTTTCCAGATGTATCAATTGATTTATTATCATCATTATTACTATTATCATCTTCGAAATGTTCGATCACAGACTATCATTTTCAAAGTTCAATTTATAATTATAGACCTACATAATAAGGGGAACGATTCTGCGCCGACCTGTTGCACAATGAATCATCCGCTCATCCTTTGAATCGTTCGCTCATCCCGTGTTCTGGCCAACAGCTAGAAATGACTGATAATTGCCAGTCGTTTGACAGGCAGCCTCCGCAGGCAGCCAACCCAACAGGCGATTATAGCTGCCAGCTGAGCAAACACTCGCAGACATTCCGCAATTACAGCCGATCAAAGTCTGACGCATGCGCAATTACCACGTCACGTGTCACCGGTGACGTCATCCGGGAGAAGGGAAGGCACATTTCGGGAACAATTCACCATTGGCTTAATCGACCTTCTATGTTGTTGTTCAATTGAAAAAAAAATATATCGATAAGTTTTGAGTAGGCCTGCCTGCATTTAAGTATCCCAATGTCGTAAGGCGATTTTGACAATAATAATATTTTAGGTGACTTTCAAAGATCAGCCTTGCCATGTTGACGCTTTACAATTCAGTATCAGCATATACCGGGCTGATTATCAAGAGTATTGAGATAGAACCCACCAAGAACTGGGTTAGTTGGGGCGCCTGGAGAACGTATACCAGAATAAAGTCGATTTGATTGTATGACATGGATTTGGGTGTCCAACCTTACATAAACCCTATCCACATTTTACAATCATCCATCGAAAAGTAGGCTACCCCGAAGCCCATGTCACACGACCGAGTTGACTTCACTCCGGTGCACTCTCTTGAGCGTCCCCGATTATTTGGGGGTATACGATACACGAATGAGCCGGTAGCACATGTATGATGCTGACAAACGTTTATGAAAGGCTATTACTATAGTAGGCCTACACCCATTATCATCATCTTTTCATAAACATCGAAATAATGAAATAGGGCCTACAATTGTTTCCCAATTGATCACTAGTGATAGGCGTGGCTAATCACCAGGCACCTTGATATATACTTCATGTGCGCATTTAGAGATACTCTGATAGGTAAATGTCAAATTTCCCACATAACAAAGCCTATTTGATTGGATGTTTTGTTTTGTGACGTTTGTGGGCGGGTCAATCACTAGTCGTAAATTGAGGCGAAGGATAAATTAATAAGTTCGTTCTGAAGCGGCACCTCTTGGTGGTGTAGTCGTAAATTGAGGCGAAGGATAAATTAATAAGTTCGTTCTGAAGCGGCACCTCTTGGTGGTGAAACTTGGGGGCGTTCTTGATATAAAGAACTATCTCTGAA
The DNA here is from genome assembly GCA_964007535.1 of Brachyptera risi. Lineage (NCBI taxonomy): Eukaryota > Metazoa > Arthropoda > Insecta > Plecoptera > Taeniopterygidae > Brachyptera > Brachyptera risi. The sequence goes on along the minus strand of OZ023329.1, from coordinate 16,208,982 downwards.
CTATTTCGAATTAAAAACAATGAACTCTGACACCAGGACCGGGAAAGGAGGGAAACTATGAAGCACCTCAGTCAGGATGGTGACCTAGGACGGACAACGAACCCCGGACTCCTGGATGCCGTTTCAAACTCATTCCACAAGATGCAACCAGTATGCTCATTTAAATACCACGACGTTGACGGAGTGAACACCACACATAATGGACGTTCAGACGTAGACCCTAATGACAGAAAGCAAATCGTCTTTTTGTCTGCAGGTATTTGTGGCTAATGTCCCTTCAGAGATTTGCTCCTCTCTCTCCTCCTGATCTGTCCACGCTCCGAAACACCCGCGCTACTTTCGCATCGACCAGGGGTTCCACACGATCGATACCTCGGAATACCATTACAATACTGACCTCGGATTTTTCATTCAAAGAAAAAAACTAGAAAAACACTTTTCTTAAATCATCAGAGCGTAGCTTCGTATCGTTATTTACCATTTTCTGAGATCTCTTTGTGTTTACTATTTTATAGAGATATCGATTACACATAAGGTGTGTCCACTACTTCACTCGGTCGTATTTTAAATCGAGAAAAAAAAAATGATTCAAATTGAAAGGTTTTCGTGCATTGGGTAATATGCATACAACACAATGCACTTGTCTCTATAGGCGTGTTACCGTTTCTATTGTCTCGCTAAAAAATGTGCCAATTCGACGATTCACGAATTAAGTTGAGGTTCGAAAGAAAACGGATTTATTGAATTATATTTTGTACCGAGAGATGACGGTAACTTTCTATTATGAATTGAAGATTTTCAGGAGATTTTTCCATTCGCCAGTAGAGCAATTTGCGAGTGGGATAATTTCGAAGGCAGAATGTTTGAAGGAATGACAAAAATGATTACGGAAATGAAAGGAATACTTGGGAACGATTGATATATGCAACGATTCGGTTAAATGAATTGAATTGATGCAAAATAAGTTTGTGAAATGTATTGAATGATTTATGAGTATGGGTTGTATTCATCATTACAGTCATTTTTTTTCGGGTGTTATAGGCCTATACTTGGTTTTGTTTTGAATTGTTTTTTCATTAAATGAGAAATTCACCAACTGCATTGACAATTGCGAATAATGGTGCATGAATATACTTTAGGAATGTACTTTATGTACAAATTGGATTCAATTTGATTTGATGAATGAGATTATTCCATATTCGTATGAGAATATATGAGTAAGAATATTCAAATATATTCTTCTCCAATACATTTTGACTCAATCGCTCACTATCCCTGGACTTCTCACTTTATTATCCTCACAGCCAGCACAATAAGTTACAGACTTAGGCCTACAGTGAAATGATTATCCGTTATGGAGTGGTAATCTCGCCCTTGTGGTATCCGTCCGAACGACACTACCTCTCATTCGAAAACAATCACTTTGTGACAAGTTTTCGATGTTTTCTAAAATAGAAAATGCGTTATGAATATTCGAAAAATAGACAAATCAGACTAGATTGGGCCTACTCACGTCAAAACCATCTGTCCGGACATTCATGAACATCGGCAAAGGGGGTACATACATGCAGGTTGCTTTCAAAAATGGAAAAATTCATCTTTACATTTTGTTTCCATGTTCACAAATCAGTAGCATATTGAATGGAAAGTATATAAACCCCAGAATGATTTTATGCTCTCTAATTAATATGATATTCCACCTATGTGAATTCAATCAGTTAATAGATGATACGTCAATAAATGCCAATAAAGTGATGATATTCGTCTCTGACACATTATCTTAAAACTGTTAGAATTCACAAAGAATGGATATCTTATCTTATCGATTGAAGAGCATACAATTATCTTGAGGCTGGTATAGTTGTTATTCGATTAGGCCTAAATAGGTTCGTGAACATGGACAAAACGATGAAGATGAATTAGTGCTTGATCCCCGTAATACCCTTCCTTTATTCCGGCTGGAGAATATTTGTTACCGCATGCACACTCTGACGTCATAACATGGCAGAATATCTGGAGACCGTTTGATGAATAATTCAAAGTCAACCGTAACTAAATGTTGTTGATCCGCGCAGTTGTAGAATCAAGCGGAATCGCTAATCAAATGAATGGAATCCGCCGGGAATGAGTGTGTTTATCCGCCCACCTTGTTTCTCGACACAACCGGCATAAGAGTTGAACCGCAATGCCAGATGGGGATACAATTGTGGCAGGAGGGGGGAAGGGGGGGGGGATGGACTCTACAAACCCGTACAGGCCCCACAACACTGTTCACTTTCCTTGCATTACTCATTTTTATCGACTAATAAGTCACTCAATTAATAATAAATACCATCATAAATTCGTTATTACCTTGACTGTCAGATTTTGAGACAGGTAAGTTATATGGGGAGTGCTCACACAAATATTCACTGTACATATCATGGATAATTTGTTTTTGTGGCATCATCATCTTCACAGACCTATATATTTCATTCAAGATTTACCCATCGATCGTTCATCGATCACTGATAAGTTACATAATTCTAAATTGAAAAAAAAGAAAAAAAATACAGCGGATGTATGTCCAAAGCTGTGAAATAACAATAGATGAGAAGAATTGAATGAATATATAAATGAACAAGAAAAAAGTATCCAACGCTTAAGTCTGGTCTGAAGTGTGTATAGGCCTATGAGAGATTATTTGGTATAAAGACAAGAACCGGATTACATTTGACCAGATTTATCGTTGGAAACGTGTGAACAAACGATATAATACCACATACAGGATCAGACAAAACAACGTTTATAATTAATTATCCTTGTTCTGTGGAATTATCTGTTTCCTCTGCAGAACAAGATATACGTGTCCGCTAACCATTACAGCCGCTCGCCTGATAACCCATCGCCTCCATCGCCTCCATCCATCGCCTCCATGACCTCCATCGCCTCCATCCATCGCCTCCATCCATCGCCTCCACCGCCTCCATCGCCTCCATCGCCTCCATCGCCTCCATCGCCTCCATCCATCGCCTTCATCGCCTCCATCGCCTCCATCCATCGCCTCCATCGCCTCCATCCATCGCCTCCATCGCCTCCATCCATCGCCTCCATCCATCGCCTCCATCGCCTCCATCCATCGCCTCCATCGCCTCCATCCATCGCCTCCATCCATCGACTCCATCGCCTCCATCCATCGCCTCCATCCATCGCCTCCATCGCCTCCATCCATCGCCTCCATCGCCTCCATCCATCGCCTCCATCGCCTCCATCGCCTCCATCCATCGCCTACATCGTCTCCATCCATCGCCTTCATCGCCTCCATCGCCTCCACCCATCGCCTCCATCGCATCCATCGCCTCGATCCATCGCCTCCATCGCCTCCATCCATCGCCTCCATCGCCTCCATCCATCCCTCCATCGCCTCCATCCATCGCCTCCACCCATCGCCTTCATCGCCTCCATCGCCTCCATCCATCGCCTCCATCGCCTCCATCGCCTCCATCCATCGCCTCCATCGCCTCCATCCATCGCCTCCATCCATCGCCTCCATCGCCTACATCCATCGCCTCCATCGCCTCCATCCATCGCCTCCATCCATCGCCTCCATCGCCTCCATCCATCGCCTCCATCCATCGCCTCCATCGCCTACATCGCCTCCATCCATCGCCTCCATCGCCTCCATCCATCGCCTCCATCGCCTCCATCCATCGCCTCCATCCATCGCCTCCATCCATAGCCTCCATCCATAGCCTCCATCCATCGCCTCCATCCATCGCCTCCATCGCCTCCATCCATCGCCTTCATCGCCTCCATCGCCTCCATCCATCGCCTCCATCGTCTCCATCCATCGCCTCCATCGCCTCCATCGCCTCCATCCATCGCCTCCATCGCCTCCATCCATCGCCTCCATCGCCTCCATCCATCGCCTCCATAGCCTCCATCCATAGCCTCCATCGCCTCCATCCATCCATCCATCCATCCATCCATCCATCCATCCATCCATCCATCCATCCATCCATCCATCCATCCATCCATCCATCCATCCATCCATCCATCCATCCATCCATCCATCCATCCATCCATCCATCCATCCATCCATCCATCCATCCATCCATCCATCCATCCATCCATCCATCCATCCATCCATCCATCCATCCATCCATCCATCCATCCATCCATCCATCCATCCATCCATCCATCCATCCATCCATCCATCCATCCATCCATCCATCCATCCATCCATCCATCCATCCATCCATCCATCCATCCATCCATCCATCCATCCATCCATCCATCCATCCATCCATCCATCCATCCATCCATCCATCCATCCATCCATCCATCCATCCATCCATCCATCCATCCATCCATCCATCCATCCATCCATCCATCCATCCATCCATCCATCCATCGCCTCCATCCATCGAGCAACATGGGAAACTAGACACGGAATATGCACATTCATTCTGATATTATACAGAGTAAAGGAAACTAGATTCACCATAACCAAGTATAGATTATGAATGCGGGGGCGCTGAAGAGAGTATAACGGAATAAAGTTGACTCGGTCGTGTGACATGGGCTTTGGGGTACTTTGCAATGGATTGTGGTTAGGGTTCAGGTTAGACTGGACACCCGCACCCATGTCACAACAGAGTCGACTTTACCCAGGTACACGCTATACCCATTTATTAGACGAGCTTTAGCGAGGATTCAATTTGACATACTGAAAAAAATTGGTGTTCGTTTTTATGTTTTTATGTTTTTTTTTTTTTTTTTTTTATGTTTTTTTGTCGGTTCTCCACAGGTCAAACGGCTACAGCTATCAACTTCAAACTTTTTTTCGTCATGGTTCCTCATCTAACTTAGATCTGTATAGTTTTGTGGCATTATCGGGTGGTAACTTTTTTTTTTTATGAATTTTAGAAATTTCAAAAATCCCCATTAGAATAACCCGGAGGAAAATACTTGAAAAATCAAAATTTTTCAAGACCTCTCAAATTTTCGCCGAATATAAAGGAAACTATTAAGCACATTTTGAGAGATTTTTCGCATCAATCGGATGAGAAATAACGAAGAAAACGCATTTATAAAGCATTTTCCCATCAATTTAGGCTATTACGGGAACCAATTAAATCTATAGCAACAAGTGTCACTAATTAATTCAAAACGATTCAAATGAATGAAGAAGAAGGCCGTAACATAACTGATTCTTGTAAGGTTTTTGAACGTTTGGAGTGATCCAAGGTCTGTAGATGTAGATTGGGTTGACAAATTATTTTTCATTCTAGATTTCTATACCCCTAAGCTCGTCTAACAACGCGCATCCCGCGTTTTCCTAGTTTATTTCATCTATATTGGGTTTAACGACTCGCTGTACTGATGATGATACTCACACTACGATTTATTGGCGTCGGTGAATGATATATGCGATGATGAGATGGTGAGATGAAAGGTTATTTTATGTGTTCTTGGGTAGTGGGAAGGAGTCGGTCGTGGCCTGTTGTTAGACAAGCTTTAGCGAGGATTCAATTTGAAATACTGAAAAGAATTGGTGTTCGTTTTTATGTTTTTTTTTAAATGTTTTTTTGTCGGTTCTCCACAGGTCAAACGGCTACAGCTATCAACTTCGAACTTTTTTTCATCATGGTTCCTTATCCAACTTAGATCTGTATAGTTTTGTGGCATTATTGGGTGGTAACTTTTATTTTTATGAAGTTTAGAGATTTCAACAATACCTGTTAGAATAACACGGCGGAAAAAAAATTGAAAAATTTTTATTTTCAAAAACATTGAAATTGTGTGTGAAGTTGAATAACATCTTGATACACATTTCTGGAAACTCTCAGCTTGATCGGGTCAGCCATTTCGAAGAAAAAACATGAAATGTGCTAAATTGGTACCACTCGAAGCCCTTTTTACCCATTTATAACTAAAATGTTACCCAATTGGCGAATTTAGGCAGAAGTTTGGCAATGAAGTCGACATACTATTACTTTCCGCTCGTCTGACAACGCGTATATAGCGTTTTCCTAGTTTAGGAACCATCCCAGTATTGAACTGAACGATAAAGGAAAGCCACGGAAAACCCCTGTCAGGATAGTCGACCATAGCGGGAATCGAACCCCGGTCTCCTGAATAACGATTCAGTATGCAAGCATTCGTCTCGGTATAATAGAGAACAACTTGATGTGATTCATCCATATTGGGTTAACGACGCACTATATACTGACGACTACGATCTATTGACGTCGAATAACTAAAATAAAATGTTTGAAGATATAATAATATATCTTAATGATGATATAATATGCTAGGAGAACGCCATATATGCGTTGTTAGACGAGCGGATAGTAATAGTATGTCGACTTTTTTGCCAAACTTTTTCCTAGATTCGCCAATTGGGTGACATTTAAGTTATAAATGGGTAAAAACTGCTTCGAGTGGTACCAATTCAGCACATTTTATGTCTTTTCTTCAAAATGGCTCACCCGATCAAGCTGAGAATTTCCAGAAATGTGTATCAAGATGTAATTAAACTTCACGCAAAATTTCACTTTTTTGAAAAATGAAAATATTATTTTTCCGCTGTGTTATTCTAATGGATATCTTTGAAATTTCTAAAATTCATAAAAATAAGAGTTACCACCCGATAATGCCACAAAACTATACAGATAGATGAGGAACCATAACTAAAAGAAATTTGAAGTTGATAACTGTAGCCGTTTGACCTGTGGAGAACCGACAAGAAAACATAAGGAAAAATAAGGAAAAAATAAACATGAAAAATAAAAATATAAAAACGAACACCAATTTTTTTCAGCATGTCACATTGAATCCTCGCTGAAGCTCGTCTAATGATATATGACATATTATATTATTCAATCAGAATGTATAACTTCATTCAAAGTCGATCACTGGGGCTGTGATTTCTGAGTTTCCCTCAGTTGTACCAAAGAAGATTACGTTTGACTATATATACGTTTCTATTTTCACGAATTAATTTCCTCTTTTCTCTTGGTTTCGTTATTCTTCCGATTTCCACAGATGAATCAATTTCCATATTTTCCAATGAAAAATGAGAAAATAACACATTCAAAATTGCAGTTCTACTACTTGGACTAATCGTGTGTATCGAGTCTCGGCGGATCGATCGATCAATGAGAGCTGCGAGTCATCTCCTGTGAGGTCGTTGCTTTCAACACTTCGAGCGAGATTACAGGTTGGAGCAGAGAGCGGAGGAGGAGGAGGAGGAGGAGGAGGAGGAGGAGGAGGAGGAGGAGGAGAAGAGAAGAGGGAGGGAATCACATCGTTGCTATTAACCATCAGATGCGCGCCGAGAGAAGGAAAACAAACGAGCAGAGAAGTATTACAACGTTTTGTTTTCTATATTTATGATGATTTGTCTTTTTTTATGATGATATTATTATTATTATTTCTCTCTCCACTGGTTACAAGTCATGCAGACCTCGTGTTGGCTGACTAAAATACCGGCGATTTGAGATTCAACTTTTCGTTCGGATTCACGACAATCTTCAACAAAGATACCGTCAATCGAATTCGATTTTCTTTCATGATTCATCAGTTTTATTGGTTGGCCTACTCAATATATTAAACGTTCAAAATGTACTTTATTTTATTTCTGTGATACGTATTCGCTAATATGCTACATTCATCGTTTGTAATTGATATTGTGTGTTTTAAATGGTTCAAGTGGAAGAGCGGTCATCTACGACCGTACTTATAGTTTATGTAAATAAGACGTGATAAATACATCGATACATGAATACATTCATCATCACCATTTCACTGATTGGAGTTTGAAATTATCTACGCGTCCCATTTTAAAATATATGTCAAGTCGGTGACATATGAGTAAAAGATGGCCAAATTGGTGAGATGCAAAATAAATATATTAATATCTACGAGAAACGACGCCGAAGAAAATATAGTAACAACAACCAATATCACATAAAATCATCGATATAATAATGATTAAATTACAACAAATTTGAATTCATCATATTGCAAGGTAAATGTCTGTATACATCCTAACGAAATAATGAACTACTCTGTAATATGGATCCCAATGACCGAATAAACGATGTGATCTGGTCATGTGTGGTTCTAAGGTGCTTGGCTTGGTATATCCAGCGGTGGGTGCTCTGTTAGGAGATGCGGATGACTGCCGGGCGAGTGGGGGGTCAAAGGGGTGGGGTGGGGGGGTATCGCGTGCGTGTGCCCACAGATCTATGAATAAGAGGAGGGGCAGCTCATTATACCGGTGTCGGTGGTTCCTCGGACTCGGTCGCTCTGCTAACAAGCCACGGCTAACAAGATGCCGGGTCGACACCGCCGACCGTTACGTGTCGAGAGATGGGGGAGACGGTCGATCGGAGACACGCGATGAGCGATGTGTAACAGGTGAGATTGTGTTTGTACGTAGAGGCCCATGTATCATATCATACAGTCCTGCTAGGCAAACGCAGCATTTACGTTGTTGGATAAGCGAGACTATATTGCCGGCGAGGGGTAAGCAACCATAGTAAATTTGATGTACACCTGATTTCAGAGAGAATTCAGGGGATTTCAAGAACATTTCGAGGGATTTCAAGGGATTCCAAGAAGATTTCAAGGGATTTGAAGGGATTCCAAGAGGATTTCAAGACATTTCAATTCAAGTGATTTCAAGGGATTCCAAGAGGATTTCAAAGGATTTCAAGGGAGTCCAAGAGGATTTCGAGGGATTCCAAGAAGATTTCAAGAGAGTCCAAGAAGATTTTGAGGAGATGTCATGAAGATTTCATGACAATTGTGTAGGCCTACAACGGATTTCAGGAGTGGTTGACCTCTCGATTGCGCGACTTCACGATCATGTGTCGGCCCCAACGCGAGAGCTACATTCGCTTCAATAATCGCAGAATGAACAGTAGAATATGACTTCTTCTTCGAAGAAAATGCAGTGCAGATCTCTTTCAACTGAATCTGAGTGGAATCCACGGAGAAAACATTCAAGACAAAAACCTAACCATATAGCTCATATGTGCCCTATAACCAATTCCCGTAATTGGATGAGCGAAGTGAAGACTCAATTTCGCCATACCCGGAAAAAAGTGCCTTTTTTTTTTCGCGCTCCACAGGTCAGACGAAAATGCAAAATCAGTTGAGACTTGGCACACACAAGTATCCTCATCCAATTCGATACTGTATAGTTTTGAGGCGCGATCGGTTAAACCACTTCTGAGAAAACTCATTCCAAAGTTTTCAAAAATCCCACTAGAATAACCCAGAGGAAAAAATTCGTGAAAAATATTCCATCTGAGAGGATTCAAATTCTCGGAGAATCTCAATCTGATAGTGATACACATCATTCCGAACTTTCACTGGAATCGGATCAGCCGTTTCGATGTAAAAAATATATAATGTAATTTTTGTTAATTATTCAAAGCTATGAAGATACCTATTAAATCGAAGCAATAAGTGTCACCACTTGATTTTAAACGATTAAAACAAAGCCCTCTTTATTATCATATGAATTAATAATGGAAAATAAGATGGCAGTGATGTAATGGTTTGGATCTCAAGGTGTATATATATATATAACTAGGCAAACGCGTTATGTGTTTCCGCGTTGATGGATGAGCTGGAACATATAAACTTATTGATATATAACTCATTGGTTATTATATATATATATATATATATATATATATATATATATATATATATATATATATATATATATATATATATATATATATATATATATATATATATATATATATATATATATATATATATATATATATATATATATATATATATATATATATATACACCTTGAGATCCAAACCATTACATCGTACTGCCATCTTATTTTCCATTAATAATTCTTATGATAATAAAGAAGGCTTTGTTTTAATCGTTTACAATCAAGTGGTGACACTTGTTGCTTTGATTTAATAGGTATCTTAATAGGTCTGAATAATTAACACAAATAATATTATATATTTTTTTACATCGAAACAGCTGATCCGATTTGAGTGAAAGTTCGGAATAATGTGTATCATTATCAGATTGAAATTCCCTGAGAATGTGAATCCTCTCAGATGAAATATTTTTCACGAATGTTTTCCTCTGGGTTATTCTAATGAGATTTTTGAAAACTTTGGAATGAGTTTTCTCACAAGTGGTTCAACCGATCGCGCCTCAAAACTATACAGCATCAAGTCAGATAGGGGTTCATGTGTGTGCCAAGTTTCATCATGATCTGAATTTCTGTTTGACCTGGAGAGCGCGAAAAAAAAAAAAAAAAAAAAAAAAAAAAACACATTCGATTTTTCAAGTACAGTGAAATAGAGTCGTAGCTACGCTCATCCAATAACCAATCCAAAGAGAAGTTGATATGTTCCAGCTCATCCATCAAAGCGGCAACACATAACGCGTTTGCCTAGTTGTAATTCTCACGGTTATATAGCTTCATATATCAATTTTGTATTTCAGAGAACAAAGAAAATTATCCTAGAAAATTATCAAAAACATTATTTAATGAGAACTCACATTTTTTACTTCAGCGAGATTCGAGCTGGCAACCTTCGGGACCAAGAGCGAATTCTTCAACATGCGTTTCCCCAAATTATTAGATCGAAGGCAGTCATTTTGGTGGTAACTGCCATGGGAATGTTGCAAGGTGCGCTGCTATAGTGGTGAACCAAAGAACTAAACAATATGAAGACGAACAGCTAGAGTATTGCCACCAAAATGGCAGCTGTAAACTTCCAAGTCGTACAGCAGCACTGTTGCGTTATCTAGACATATTTCCGACTCGTCTGTCGTTACCTTCCTCTCACACAATTCCTTCGGGATGGTGAGACATCGCCCTTGTTTTATTCCGTCCGAACGACCCTACCACATCATGCTTGGGACCGACTCAGTGTGACAAGGTGTACGCCATTGAAAGGAGAGCATTCGGTCGACACTCAAACAACAACCTGCCCTTATTTCACTCACATCCGTCCAATCAAATTGATAGAATTTGATCAAAACTGGGTGTTATTTTAATCGCTGAATAAAATCAGCCAGTTCATTTCGACAGAGACAATCAAGATTTGTCTTGTAAAATATCAACCAGGCAAGAAGATGTTATATGTATCAATATTTTTTCCAAGCTTAAATTAATGTCTATCTGTTTTCATGACGATAATGGACTTGGTAAGTCCATTCAAGAATTTACATCAAACGTTGCCGACATTTATATCATGAACAATTTCGAAAGTTGATATTTTCCGCACCTCGCCTTAACGTCTTCAGTCGCCGTCCATTATAGACTTGTGTTACAAAAAAAAACTCAAGTTCTGAAAACAATATACCCCAGGTCATCAATAAAATCCCCAGTAACCAAGTCTCCTTCGACTATCATGCAGAGTACTTGTAGGCCTACCAACTGTCAGACAAGTTAAAAAATTATAGCGATTAACGGTGGAGCCGATTCAGCAAAATATCACATTTTTTGTGCCAACTTTTGTACGGTATGATATAACAAAATTGTAATACGGAGGAAACACAGATATTTTCAATATCTACAAGTTGATAAATCTAAGGACTATTTTATCAAGTTTTTATTCGCAACAGAAATCAAATCCCACTAAGTGCGAATACAATAAAACACAATGATATGAACAACAAGACAATCCTTCCTGAGACAGGTTTGTTACACTATGATAAAACAACAATAACACAACAGTTCAATAATAACAATAACAAATAATGCATTCAAGAATGCATAACTTCATTTTTGAATGCATTATTTGTTATTTTTATTGTTATGATGTTCTGTTGAGGATTATTTTAGCTAGTGTAACAAACCTGTCTCAATTATCAGGGAAGATTGTCTTATTGTTTTGGTCATTACTCAGTAGGATAATTCTCAAGGGTATACGGCTGAACGAATTATTTTTCAAGCTGTAGTCCTATATATACGCTTGACAATTCGGCCTATGCGATATGAGTAAATGAGTTATAACTTTCTCTGGAGGTAATGAAAACGATGCATTGAGGGTTGCGTTGGTTTGCCCGTAGGAGATGGTGACTTCACTGATTCGAAAACACGTTCCATTTCCTGAGTACTTCTCTGAGAACCATTGATCGCTGCTCTATCTAGTGTTGTTTGTAGAAACGGCTGTCGGGCTAGCAAACTCGATAACAGCTGTTATCAGCTGACCGACGTGGACGTAGAGTCAGTTCCTTTTATCACTCACTTATCTACGTACGATCGATAATTCTCAAAATGTGGCTCGTGAATTGGAACATATTTCAACATGGGAGAGATAGGGAGTGAGGACACCATCTCCAACCGGCAAACCAACGCAACCTTCAATGCATCTTAGTATTGAAAATACTTATGTATCCCCCGTTTTAGAATTTTGATATCTCAAAGACTCATACCGTTCGGAAGTTGACACCAAAAACCTGATATTTCGCTGAATCGACACTCATGCACCATGTCGGTTGGAATTTCAATCACGGATCACGGATTCCAACTCAGATATCTTTGGAATACGTCATTCACATATCTTGCATTTCATTGTCAAACTCATATGATTATATGATTAACTCAAAAATGTTCCATTTCGAATTGTAAACCACTAGGACAAAAATGAAAATAAATAAATAAAAAACTATAGACCTGACTGTTCAATTTTCAACATTGTTCATCTATTGTATTTGCAATTTATTTGAAACCACAGACAAGCCTGTATCAGGTTTTGTGTACTTCTATGAATTTGTATGTAGGCCTATTTATATTGGGAATCGATGAAAGAAATTTCAACTTCGAACCATTTTCTGTGAATGTACGTATGAATGAATGTATAAAAGACGGAAAACATGAATGAATGGCGTTAGAGGTAGTGTCATCCACGACGCATAGACCGAGAAGACTATCTCAATACCCGATCAACTCAAACCACAACAACACGACATCGACGCGTCACTAACGCGTCACTAACGCGTCACCGGCTCGAATCGTCGTGTCACACCACCGTCAAATGCGAGCCGACAAAAGGCAAACATGTTTAAAAAAACTAGACGAATTAACTTTACAAATAGAATTCAGAATGAAAAATAGATGAGTGTCTAACCTTCTAGACGAGAAAAAGTATCCTCCGGGCTAGTCCATAATGGACGTGTGCGTGAATCTAGGACTATCTATTAATAACTCCACGTTTCATATTACAGTTTTTATTCAGATTGGATTTCTGGAGGTTGTTTTTTTTCACAAATCATTCACTTTAATAAAATACTTAACACAAGTGTGAAACAAAGAAAAAATAATACTGGAAGAAAAATTCGAGTTCGTACTTCAATCTCGCACAGCATCCTGTATCCACTCAATTCCAATGAATTCCAAATCCTGATGCAGAATCATTGTTCGAAGTTTCAAGCATGTTGAACGGCTACAAGCATCATGAGAGACGGCCTTTACCGATATAAAAAACTGAGATGTCACTTCTGTATATGTCATTTGCGAGTCATTGGACTATATTGAATTTTAAAACGATCGTATGCGGAAGATATTGATTTGTGAAACGATCATAACGTCTATTGAAATGATAAGACGTGGGAAATGTCAAAACGAAATATCAATTAAAATATCGGACGAAATGAATAGTTGGTTGAATTGAACGATAATGCATAATTAAGATTCCTACAAAATATTCTTAAAAGTTGTCTCAACATTTGATCATTGACGTCTACAAGAGGAGGAAACTCGTGCCCCATGCGAGGTTTGAACCCGCGCCCGATAAGATTCGAAGTGACTGCATGACTACATGACTATAGGTAGGGCTGAAATAAACATATATTGAATAAATATATACATTGATGAAATATTGATTATTATGTATCATTCGAAATTATTTTTATTAATTGATTCATCAGTGATTAATATTGAATTGTATTGATTAAATATATGCATGCAGATATATTCCTTTATGCGAATATATGTTTGCATATAGGGCATATGTCATATGGCATAGAGGAGAGAATACCGAGAGCGATGTTTGAGATAGCAGAAGACAATGGAGCTGAGAGAAGAGTTGGAAGACCAAGAGAAAGGTGGTATAGGAGGGAGTCAAGTTCGGGGTAGTCAACATAGGAGCAAAATGGGAGGAAATGGAAGACAAGAGATGATGAGAGAATAGAGAATGGTGAAGGGATCGTAGGAAGAGAGGATAGGCCCAGCAGTAGTGAAGAAGAGGAGGAAGAATTCGGAGATGGCATGCAGGAAACGATTGATATAAGAAGTCAGTTATTTTCTAGGGAAAGTGGTTGAAACCCCCCTGGCCCAATTTGATTGGTTATCTAGGCTTGAAACACACACACACACACACACACACACACATATATATATATATATATATATATATATATATATATATATATATATATATATATATATATATATATATATATATATATATATATACACAAATATATATATATATATATATATATATATATATATATATATATATATATATTGATTATTATCATTATCATACAATTATTATGGTTCAATGAGTATCACTCATCATGCAGTATATATAAATGTATATATATATATATATATATATATATATATATATATATATATATATATATATATATATATATACGCCTCGACCGGGATTCGAGCCCGGGACCTTCTGCTTGCCGGGCAGGTGCTCTACCACTAAGCTACCGAGGTATTACTCCTTCGACATAACTTAAGGTCCCGGGCTCGAATCCCGGTCGAGGCGTATATTTTTCGACATAACTATACAATCCCATATATCTCGATATTGGATCGTATCCAAGAAGTTTAATTATCATATATATATATATATATATATATATATATATATATATATATATATATATATATATATATATATATATATATATATAAATATATATATATATATATATATATATATATATATATATATATATATATATATATATATATATATATATGTATATATGTTTCACTTTAAGCTCTCACAACTCATTAGGTGCTATAAATTGAATATTTTTGGATGAAGTTGTGTGATAATGATAAAATAAAACAAACTCTTTTAATTTTATATATAAAATAATTAGTTTTATTTTCGAAAGCTCAACGTTTCATGACCTTTATCGGTCACCTCTTCAGGAGCAATGACAAAAATTAAAAATATTATAAAAAAACAACAATTACAAAACAATTAAGAAAAACATTTATATAAACACAAGTGGCTGTGGTATACTAAACACGGCTTCTCAGATTGTATATTATATTAAAACCAGAGTTAATGGATTGACCTTTCTTCTGATTCTCGGGTTCAGCTACCGGTTCATTTTGTTTCACTTCTTTCTTCTTTATCAATGCAATAGCTGTTGCCCAAGAATCAGAAAAGCTGTATCCGCAATCGAGACCGTTGATATTTAAAGGATGTTCGATAATTTCGAGACCCTCGCTGATTGCTCTCTTCCAACGATGGCTTTCATGATTGATCATTTTGGCCTTGTCATATAAGATGTTATGGATTATCCCACCTTTATCTACCAGTGTTGCATGTGCGGCAACAGCTGATAGATTAGGTGAACTTCTTTTATGCTCTTTAAGGCGTTGTATCAGTGGTTTCTTTGTTTGACCTATATAACACAAACCGCAGTCACAAGGTATCCTGTATACACCACAATTACCCTGTGGAATAACGTCTTTAACGGGTGTAAAAAAAGAAATTAAGTTTTCTTGTTTTTGTAAAGATAGTTTTCATATTATGCTTCTTCAGCATTCTTCCAATCTTATCCGTTGTTCCATTAATGTAGGGAAGAAGTATAGCTGTGGGACTTTGCTCTTCTGTCTCTTTTGGTTTCTTTGAGTTGATCTTAAACGCCTCATCAACTTCTTTTTC